>CM037781.1:64764407-64814407 GCA_021229015.1 Solen grandis | reverse complement strand
AACAAGCTGCTTTATGCAGTTCCATTGTGTTAAAAAAAGCTGCTCATGGCTTGTGTCAAAACACTCTGTAAAAATTGTTGGTTTACAGTTGTGCTACCCGCAATATAATCAGACTAGACTAGACTATTTGTGTTTAACGTTGTTTTGACAGTATTTCAGTCATATAGCGACGTCCAGCTAATTACAGGTGGAGGAAGACCCCGAATGCACGGAGACATCCGGGTAGAACCACCGACCTACTGCAAGCCAGCTGGAAGGCTTCCTCATATGAAAATCCGAATGACCCTGCCGGGATTCGAACCCACGCGGTGAGGGGCTGAATGAGTGTTAAAGTCAGCGACTTTACCCTCTCGACCACGGAGGCCCCGGGGACAATATAATCAGTGGGTAGGTAGTTTTGTTGTTGTTGTTTTTTTTAACAACAAACAATAATATAAAATAAAATAAGGTATAGATAGGCTTGATTTTGAGTAAATCTGCCCTTCAAATTGACAAAAAAGAGCAAAGAACTCACTATCAGGGGCAGATAACTCAAAAAGTAGACTGGGGACCCCAAATTATTTTCCCCATAAATTTGTTTCTAGAGTAATTCTCTATAATCATGCAAAGTTTAAGAAAATTATCACGGCTAGTTTTAATTTTCCTTCTTTGTCTATATAGTAAAAACTGTAATGGATGTGTATACCTTTAAATGATAAGTAAAACTGCAAGAAAGAAAAGCAAAATGAAGTGACCACTTGAGAGTTGAAAAATTGAGCAGGATCATTTTGGGGAATTGGTTGCACAACTGCCAACCTGCAGTTTTTGAATTAGATGACTTTCCCATACAAGTATACCTTCTGAGCATCATGGGATCGATCCTCCACTGTGATGTACCTAATTTGTTAAAATATTGTTATTTTAGGATCCAAGAATACTTATAATCTCCTTACAGTAAAATCATTCATTTTCATGGGGGACTTATTTTCATTAATTTTGTGGATTACTTTATCCATGAAAATTTACCCCCATAAAAACAGTTTATTTCATAGACCTCATGTTTTCTAGAACATAGTTCCACGAATATATGTACCAACAAAATTGATTTAACCCTTTCCCTCATAGAGGAAACCATGAAAAGACCTATGCCAACAGCATAAAACCAGAGCATAAAACCAGATCAGCCTGTGAGTAACTCACAGGCTGATCAGGTTTTATGCTGTTCGCTGTTCCTCAGTGGTATGGTAATGAAGATTTTGTAATTAAATTTGGTAAGGTTTTCTGCAGATCAGGCTTTATGTGGTACCTATTGAGTGCGTCGAAATGAGGGAAAGGGTTAATCACAGATTCCAAGAAATTTAATGGCAACGAAAACAACTGATTGTAAAGCACAATTCTTAGGTGTGAGGTCCCAGGTTTGAGGTCCCAGGTTTGGTGGGGGGTGAGGAGGGGAATACACATTTTCTTATGGGCACATAAACTAAACCCTAGTAATGTGGGATATGGACCAGGTTAAGGAGGCTAGCTGTGTCAGCAGGGTCAGTGATATAGGTCAAGATTTTGTATAAATTATGGGGTGACAAGAAACTGCTCAGGGTTGCCAATCATCTTGAAATGAATACCTGCACAACTGTCACTAAATACAGCCCTCCGTGCCCCCTCCACTTATTTCAGTTTCACCTTGTGTCATATCCAGTTTACACACATTAAGAAATAAACATACTGCAGAGGAAAAGTCGAGTACATAGGTGAGCTAAAATCAACAATAAAGAGAGGTTTTAGCAAATGTTAAATATCATTTATTGATAAAATAAAATTAAAAAAAAAAAACCTTTCTTGACTTGAGACAAAGAAAAACCCAACAAAAACTGACAGCACAATAAATTAAATATATATCAATATTTCTAATTTAATTTCAATTTATTTTCATTTTCAGATGGCCCTGAATGGCTCATCTGAGAAATATTGCCTTCATTGCCTGTTATAACAGAGTCACACTGAAATAGCAAAAATAGGAAAATAAACCTAATTCCACATGAAACCTGTACCTGTGGTCCAAATTTTGATGGTCATTAGCTATAAAATCAAGTGACCCCTAGGGTGGGATGAATTTTGACCTCAGAGCCATGATCTGAAAACTTGGTTCAGGTCCACAAAGCCATGTTAGATACCAAATAGCTAAACATATGATCTTGTTGCTTTCTGACAAGATCTTTTATATACTCTCCAGTAAAAGTCCATGTAACAAGTCAAGTGACCCCTGGGGCAAGCCAATCTTGATTCCAGGGCCATGGTGTGAACAAATTTGGTAAACCAAATACTTTTTTTTAAAATTTTTTTTTTCCTATTAAGTCTATGTAAAATCAAGTGACCCCTGGGGTGGGGCAAATTTTGATCCCAGGGCCATGATTTGAACAAACTTTGCCATGTTACATACCAAATATCTAAACTCCAGTCATTGTGATTTCTGACAAGAAGATTTTTCTAGATTTTCCTATTAAAGCTCATGTAAAATCAAGAAACCAAAAAAACCGGCCGGTTTTCTAGTTTGGAAATTGGAGAAGTCCATAAGACAATGCCACACACCAAATAGCTAAGCTCTAGGCCTTGCAGTTTCGGAGAAGAAGGTTTTTAAAGATTTTGCTTTTTAAATCTTTTTTAAGATCCTCTGACCCAGATATGCAATGGACTGGAACCATTTGAACAACATTGCCAGAGATTCATGCAAGAAACATCACAGTCAAATTTCAATTTGGCCCAGTGGTTTCAGAGATGTTGTTTAAAGAAAATTGTTGACGCAGGATGCACGCGTGGACAATGGACAAAAGACGATCACAATAGCTCACCATGAGCATGTTGTGCTCAGGTAAGCTAAAATGAATAATTAAACTCAATCTATTACAAGAAGAGATATTTTTTTTCAGTTTCTATCCACCTATTCATTGTCAAAATGCAAATTTCATTACAAATTTTGGCAGTTTCATAGTAAATTTGCCAATTTCATTGTCAAATTACTACTTTCATTGTCAGTTTGCCAGTTCCTGAATTATACCGGTGCCACGTGGGAACATTGATAAGCTACACATGCTTTACAGTGATCCATTTCATGTTACTAAGATGCAATAATGATATAATAATTCCATACATATTCATGTCCCCATAGACTTTAACCCTTTCCCTCATATAGACTCATTTTGACGCACTCAATTGGTACCACATAAAGCCTGATCTGCAGAAAGCCAAACTCAAACCTTACCAAATTTAATTGTAAAATCCTCATTACCAGACCACTGAGGAGCAGCGAACAGCATAAAACCTGATCAGCCTGCGAGTTACTCGCAGGCTGATCTGGTTTTATGCTGTTCGCATAGGTCTTTTCATGGTGTCCTCTATGAGGGAAAGGGTTAACAAGAAAAACACAACAATTTTCTTTTAGAAAAAAAATCCTGAAATAGTTATGTTTTTAAGTAAGCATTTCGCAATCTAAATTCACTTTTGCATTTGCAAAAAGCATCACCATTAGACTCTGTCGAAAAGGTCTCTACTGTTATTTTCATGAAAATGTAAAGACACATAGATGACACCATGCAGTAGATAGATAAATCATCCCAACCCTGCTAAAGGAAATATTCTAATTTGATTCATTTCAAATGATAAGACTGTTAGACAACATGCAAAACGATGTGTACAGCACACTGCTTCTCACTTTCTTATTTCTTAAATAATGTCAAAATATATTTTCATAAAGATATAATCTTTTACAAAATCCTCTTTATTTACATGTAGATACCATAGTATTACACCACGCATGTATTTTGCATTACAAAACAGTGTTGACAATATAAACTAAGACGTAAATTCACCTCTACATATCAAAGCACAAAACCGGGTACCAGTTAAACTATATGGTATGTAATCATAAAAGATACATAAAGCTAGGCAAGGATGACAAAATATATCAAAATGCTAATTCAAGATATATTGAATTAAAACCCGATCTGACACAATGGGTTATATATATATATACATGCACGGGTCCAGAGGAGGACTAGGGGTCATGCCCCCCCCCCCCCCCCCCCGGATTTGGCTATTATACTTTTATAGAGTAAAGAAGAAAAGAATACCCTAACCATCCCTGGAAAAACTGCTGGATTCCCTCTGTAAAAATCTTAAAAGAAGAAGAGGAAAGTATGGAAGAAGGAACAACAGACCCACCCACACCCCCTCTGTACAGTAATTTACATAAACTGACCCCGAGGAGTGGCCCTCATGTATGGTAAATTTCAGAATTTCATAGCTGACTATGCATGGTAATTTTATATTTGGTCAACATATCTCTGTTGGCCCACCTAAGGTAAATGGCTGGATCCGCACATGATAAAATTACACAAATATCATATCATTTACCAAAATGAATAGCAGTTGAGATATATTTTTTAACAAAGACAGTTTAGTTCTCTGGTATATATATTGCCCTTGCATTTGTCAATAAGCTGTTTATTTCAAAACAGATCATTTCATGACCAGAAAGCTGTATATAACTTAACAGTTGAAAAGTCACTTTATACCAATGTTCAAGACCAGAAAAAAATGCATTTCTATGGCAACAGTCCTATTTCAAAGATTAAAAAAACAACAAACATTACTTCCTCACCGCGTGGGTTCGAATCCTGGCAGGGTCATTCAGATTTTCATGCGAGGAAGCCTTCCAGCTGGCTTGCGGTAGGTCGGTGGTTCAGTCCGGATGCCTCCGTGCATTCGGGGTCTTCCTCCACCTGTAATTAGCTGGACGTCCCTATATGACTGAAATACTGTCGAAGCGACAGTAAACTCAAATAGTCAAGTCAAACATTACTTAAATAACTTACAACTTAAAATATAAGTTTTAACTGTAAATTAAATATAAAAATTAAAATGACATGAAATTGTCAGTATAACATGTATACATATGATCATATAATGTACATGAATGAATACATTCAAAATGAACTTTTTTGGCAGGTAACAAATATTGTTTTGAAAGTACATAGCAAATTTACATTACTGGTACATCAAGCCAAAAGACCTATTCAACAGAGATATGAAACTGTCTGAAATAATGTTTTTTCTCGTTACAAACAAAAAGAGGTGAACAGGATTTGAACGAGATTTCACCGAGACTTTTAATATTGTGCAGATGCCTAACAGGCAGACGCTTTACAGTATCACTATTAAAAGAGATCTGCATCTTATGAGAGAGATATATATTTGGTTTACTTGGCAACAAACTGAAGAGAAGACTCGGTATATTCAATATTGATATATTTTACACATCTCACATTATCTTATGGTCACATGATCATACACGTAACTTTACATTAGCTTTCTTTCCTTGCTCTTTACCTATATATAAAGTTGCATAACTCTGGAAGGTTATTAGGTCTTTGATCTAGCATTAGCAAGTTAAAAGCATACATAATATTTACATCTATAATCATCTACTCTCTATTGTTATGTAAAATCATTATTTTCATTGACATTAAATTTTGTTGATTATATACCGAAGGGAATTTCATGGGTTTATATATTTGTGGTTTTACGTTCTAGAAAACATGTACTGTAGTGTATATATATAACAGTTTTCATGGGGATAAATATTCCTGGATAAACTCCTCCACAAAATATACTAAAATTAAAGTCCCACAAAATTTAATGATTTCACAGTATGTAATTAATCATTTGGCACTGTCCCCCGTTAACCTTGGACCTCATACAGACACATTTAAGACATTTCTGCAAACAGAGCCGACCAAGATCTGTTTGCTCATAAAATGTTCAGCTCAGATTCTAAAAAGTCTGCACAAAGAAAATTCCATTGTTTCATACTCGTAGTTCAGTCAATGTTTGAGTCATAAATTTGTAAATGAATATTCATGAGGCAAAGGGTTAACTACAACCTGTTTGTATAAGGTTTAGGGTCACAACCCCTAATTGTTAGTTCACAATAGGATGTCTAGATTGTATCTAGGTTGCAGCATCAATGCAGGTGATGTAAGACTTTAAACAGAAATATTTTGTTGGTATTAAATTGGGCCAATTTATTTTCAAGTATCAAGTTTTTGCTACCAATCGTTGGGTCAGACGGCTATTGGCCATACTAAGCTACCTACTAATATTTATTTTGAACCCTCCTCCTCACAACCACATATGCAAAGTATATGAATGCCAAGAAAAATTACAGCAAATAAAGTGAAATGATTCCCAGTGTTTAAAAGCATCATCCCTTTGCTTTGTGGAGTAAGATTTTTAAGGTGAACAATCCATCATTTTATTGTGATCATGGTCCATCAAGTAATTGTGGGAATTTTATAGTAATTGCAAGCCATCACAGACTTAGAGCAAAATTGTCTATAATTCAAGGTCAATGGATGCTTGCATCAGCAATGAATTTTTTTTGAGCCTTTAAAAGACCATGATTATAATTTAATGATGGATGGATTACCTTAAAACTATGTCAATCACATGGCATAACAAATTACATTACTTTTTAAAAGTAGAACATTTCATGAAGGAAGGCTGTTGATAATATAATTGAGTTTTCACTATTTTTTTTACAATGTAAAATACAAACAATTTCATTGCAACATCCCTAGCTCAAAAATACAAAACATATATAAGCATGGTAAAATCAATGGCCATACCACTAAATGTGCAAATGTATAAAAAAAGATACAAAACAAATAAAGCTATAAGCATGTACAAACAATGGACGGAGCATCTTTGTCACAGAGAAGGGTTTTTCTCAAGAATCAGAGTAGAAGGCTAATTTTAAATTGTAGGAGGCAGGAGAGTCTTAGGGTCCTACGATTTCTATTGCTCTCTTTCTTTGATGAATTATTCCCTTTTTTACAATTTGGCAGGAATGGATTTAACCCTTTCCCTCATATAGACTCATTTTGACGCACTCAATAGGTACCACATAAAGCCTGATCTGCAGTAAACCACAGTTAAACCATACCAAATTTAATTATAAAGTCCTCATTTCCAGACCACTGAGGAGCAGTGAACAACATAAAACCTGATCAGCCTGTGAGCCTGAGGCTGATCTGGTTTTATGTTGTTCGCATAGGTCTTTTCATGGTTTCCTCTATGAGGGAAAGGGTTAAGGCAGTCAAATCTGCCACCAGCCGCCTCTTAAGGAAAACCCTGCAGTATAGTTTTTGCTGTCAGTATGATACACTGTCACTCCTAGTGTAATTAATTGGCTAGATATATCTTCACAAAATTACAGTGACATGCTACAAACAGATTTAAAAATTCTAACATAATTCTAAGAACAATAACTCGAGCATACCCAGTTGCTCCCCCTTTATCATCCATCATATTACTCAAATAAATCATAATGGTAATGGTTAATGGCTATTTAAAAAAAACATATTATTGACATCATTTTTATTTCTACACATTTATATGGCTCCTGCTATTTTCCTTTTCTTGCAATTAGACTACACTTAGTTACTCTATAGATTATAAATCTCAATTTGCAAATATTGGCAAGATATTAAGACAAGAGGGCCAAGATGGCCCTAGATCGCTCACCTGAGAAAAGTATCATTCATTGCCTGTACAAAACAGATTGCTTTAGAATTAAGATGATGAGGTGAAACAATGTTCAGGAATTTTCTGACCCCATCCACAAAAGATATCATCATGACAAACATTCTGCCAAAGTTTGAGGATGATTGGACCAAAAATGTTGCCCTCAGAGTATAAACAAGATTTTTCTAAGATTTGACCTACTGACCTACATTTCTATCCAGCCCCACCCATTTTCAAACTGGTTTGAGATATCATCATGACAAACAATCAAGTTTGAGGAAGATTGCATCAAAATGCCGTTAAACAAGATTTTTTTTCCCCTATTTCTCCGCCCCCCATTTTCAAAGGTTAGATATCATCAGACAAACAATCTGACCAAGTTTGAGGAAGATTGGATTAAAATTGTAGCCTCTAGTGTGTAAACAAGATTTTTCTAAGATTTGACCTACTGACCTACTTTTTGATCCAACCTGACCCATTTTCGAAAGGGTTCAAGATATCATCAAGACAAACATTCTGACCAAGTTTGAGGAAGATTGGATCAAAATTGTGGCCTCTAGTGTGTAAACAAGATTTTTCTAAGATTTGACCTACTGACCTACTTTTTGATCCAACCTGACCCATTTTCGAAAGGGTTCAAGATATCGTCAAGACAAACATTCTGACCAAGTTTGAGGAAGATTGGATCAAAATTGTGGCCTCTAGTGTGTAAACATCAAATTGTTGACGGACGACGGACGACGGCTGACGGACAATCAAGTATCCCAAAAGCTCACCCTGAGCTATGCTCAGGTGAGCTAAAAATCAATGAGATTCTTTGTTTGGTTTAATGTCCCATCTGAAGACTATGTCTACTTGAGACAGATATAGTGCTGCCACACTGCAGTATCACGCAGTAAACATGTGGCATGATTAACACCCAGTCACATTATCCTGACACCGGGCCAACCAGTCCTGGAACTACAATTATATACTGAGTGCCATGCAAGGGATCAAACCTAGATTTTCTTCCTTAGCTAAAATAGACCCAGAACATTAAGCTCCTGAAGGGGTCTCTTCTATTTGCACATATGATATTAAAGCTCAAATTCTCCAGTTTGCGAGACAAAGAAAATCCTTTGTTTTATGTATCATTTTATGAAGTCATAAATTTTACATGACTATTCATAAGTTAAGAGGTTCATAATACTTTGCAGTGGTCTAATTTAACCCTTTACATCATGAATATTCATGTACAAATTTCAGACTTCATGAATATTAATTTCTGAACTTTAAATGGTATATGAAACAGTGGATTTTTCTTAGCTCTGCGACTGTGTAGAATCTGAGCTGCAATATTTAAGCAAACAGGGAGACCCTGATCAGACTGCTCCTATAGGATCTGTCTGATCAGGGTCTGCTGTTTGCCAATGGGTCAAAATGAGTCTATATGAAGTATAGGGATAAAATACGTCTGATACATGTACAAGTAAAATTCTCTTCAGGATTGTTAGATTAACACTGTTTACTTATACAATATTGTAGCTCAGATATTGTTTCATTAACCATTTAAAGTTCATTGATCATCATCATAAAACCGTAAAAGAATATTTAAAGATACAAGGTTAATTTGATTTTCCAAAAATTAAATTTTTGGATTTTAAATATCTTAGTTTTGAGGACTGAATTTTTTTTTAATACAAATCATGGAAAGGGAACAACTAAGCCAAATCAAATTAAATCTTTGCTAAAGGGTATCATAAATGAAAAAGCAAAACAATGGCTCTGGCAAAGGAGAGAGGAGAGGAGCTGGAAACCAGCTACGGACACATTGAGGACTGATCTACACTACAGGCCCACCTTCTGAGGGTGTATTTAGATGCCCACCTTCTGAGAGTGTATTTAGATGCCCACCTTCTGAGAGTGTATTTAGATGCCCACCTTCTGAGAGTGTATTTAGATTATAGGGCTGAAACACTCAAGGGTCTGTAGATCTCAACTGAGGATGTCAATGGTTACAGCAGTTTCCTTTACTGTTCCTCTCTTGTTACAAAATAATTGTTACAAATTGAACTGATATAACCTTAAAGCTTACACATAATATAAAATACATATATATAGGATCTCGCCAGAGGCTCGCTTAATAACATTTTCACGAACTTCTTTAGTAAGATTTGATATGAAATGACAATTCATATCACATTCTTTTTATCATCTGACCTATACTGACAGGAAATTGTGATTATAATAACAAAAAAACAAAAACATGACTGAATGCCTGTGAAGGAATTTCTATTGTAATCTACCACCAAGAAAATAGTTACAAATAATAAGTGAATTTCTCATACATTTTCAACATCATATGAATAATGCATCTTTTCGATCAAAGTTAGCTGAATCTAACACATTTAATACAGCTGTTCGAGTTCAACACACTATACATATATGTAGAATACACGTGCATGAAGCAGAGCAATGTAATTTGGTCTAAAAGTTATATGTAACTTGTTAAATATAAGAAAATATGTAATGGTTATATGAAACTGGAAACAGCTGTTTAAGCATGATGTCATATGATAAAAAAGTAATATTTAGGAAGACAAATACAAGTTATTTTCAATTAATTGTTTAATTTATTTAATTAATTAACAGGTGCTGTGGTCCTATGGTAATGTATCCAACTGCGTAACCAAAGGTTGTGGGTTTGAACCCCCATTGGGGGGTGGGGGGGGGGGGCAACGATTTTTATAGCCTTCCCAGGTGCAAAGAATAGCACTGGTCCAACCCAAGAAAAGTCAAGAGGGATAAGTATAAGTTGTAAGAAATTGTTTCCCTGTCATCATAAAGATAAATAAGTTTAACCCTTTCCCTCATATAGACTCATTTTGACGCACTCAATAGGTACCACATAAAGCCTGATCTGCAGAAAGCCAAACTCAAACCTTACCAAATTTAATTGTAAAATCCTCATTACAAGACCACTGAGGAGCAGCGAACAAAACCTGGGTTTTTTTTGGCTAGCTAAAATGATTATTGGGAAGAAACAAACAACCAGCTGAAACACAGACTTGAAGTTCAATGGGGCGAATCAGTTCAATATGATTTGCCAAATGCAACTTCAAGAGCCTTGACCGCTAATTCTGGTACTCTGCTTTGATGTTTAACTTTTTAACACACAAAAACAGATTTTGCACTGATACTCAAGGAAATACATGTATTCACAACAACACTATGAAACTGAGATGCATATATTATACATATATACTGCATATTAGTTACATTAGACAAATACTGATATGCCGACAAATACATCTGTTATTTTGATAATTCCAGCTGCAGACGGTAACAATGTCACCAAAATCTGGAATGCTTGAACTCCAGGAAATCTTTCAGCTGCTGTGGAAGGGGAAGCCTGTCTATCATTAAGTCAAAATCCACTGTAACCTGCACCGAATGGCGTATCACAAGGCAACACTGATATTTCAGGGTGTTTTGAAGTGACAGCTGATGCCGTAGCCATAGCAACTGAGCCTCTGGGGTGGTTTTCTTGGCTGCAAGCTGTTTGACAAAGTCGGGATCCAGCCTGGCTCCAGCGCAGATGGCGTAGACCTTCACTCTGGACAACCCTGCCAAGATATCACACACACCATGGATCAAAATAAATACAAAAGAGGATAATATAAAATAATAAACACACATTGATCAAAATAAATATGTAGGGATCATAATAACCACACATGACAAAACCATCAAAAATCAGCATCAAAAGGGATCAGAATAAACATATTTATGAATGCACAAACAAAGTTGAGAATACATAGGGATCGGAATAAACATATATTTATGGATACACACACAAAGATGAGAATACATAGGGAACGGAATAAACATATATTTATGAATGCACACACAAATATGAGAATACAAAGGGATCGGAAAAAACATATATTTATGAATGCACACACAAATATGAGAATACAAAGGGATTGGAATAAACATATATTTATGGATACACACACAAAGATGAGTATACATAGGGATCAGAATAAACATATATTTATAAATACACACAAATAGATTAGCATACACAGGGATCAGAATAAACATATATTTATAAATACACACAAATAGATTAGCATACACAGGGATCAGAATAAACATATATCTATAAATACACACAAATAGATTAGCATACACAGGGATCAGAATAAACAAATAAGAATAAATATTAGATATATATCAAATAGTTATACATTGTATTCAGGGCATATATATATATTTGATGTTATTTTTGGCTGATAATGAAATATCAAATCAATAAAAAAAAAATCACAAAAAGGTCTTAAGCACTGGAGCATTGTTCACAAATTTCTTTCTAAACATTGCTCTAGCATTACTAGAGATTCAAGATCATCGATTATATTGATGATTGATCAATTACTGTCTAGGTTGGTGATCATCGATTGTGTTCTTCATAATTGATTCCTCTAATTTCTCTCCTTGTTGGTAAATTAAGAGTATGTGTACCAAGAAATAAAAGGAAAAAAGAAACAATATTAACACTAAATCTATTCCGTTTCTAAACTCTATTTCTGAATTCTTTTTGTAAGTTTTTCCTCATACTTTTCCTCATATTTTTCAATCTTGCATAAATAGCCTGCTACTTCTTGTCTTGAAAAATTTCTATTAAGATATTTTTTTTTTAAATTTTAATTGTTAATAAACAAATCGATTACATAATCAATGATTGATCGAAATGTCTTGTCCGATTACTTCCGATCATCAATTTCTTTTAGCCAATTTTTAAACTCTAAGCTTACACTACGTTGCTGTTTTAAAGTCATTTCAAAAGCTTACCTGGGCTGTTGACAGGGAAGGTATTGGGGTCTGCACCAGCATGTATCAACATTTTAAATATCTTCAAATTGTTATTCAGAAACTGTATCCTCAAGTGCCTGTTCCCCATAAGACACAGTCTATTCTTCAAATCAGCGGATGGAATTGATCTTTCCCGCTCGTGAAATCCGAAACTAGTTTTGCGAACTATCTTTAAAGTAAATTGAAAGCCCTCCTCGAGATCTCGGAAGTCTTCGTTCATTCCTGCTAACTCTAAAAGAGATCTACCTTTAACGTCATAAAGCTGTACTTTAGCTCCCTTATGCAAAAGGTATTTCACCATTTTTATGTGACCAAAAAAGACACTATGAAACAATGGAGTCCAGTAATAATTATCCAAATGATTAATATCATGTCCACAAGAAAGCAAAAGATCGGCAATTTCTGTGTTTTGAACTTCACATGCTCTATGCAAAGGCGACCTTCCAGAGTTGTCACTGAGGTCCACTATAGCCCCTGCCTCAAGCAAGTATCGCACCATTTCAATGTGTTCAAAATGAATAGCAATTTGCAGTGCTGTTGTCTCCCCATTATCTTTCAAGTTAACATCATGTTCTTTATGCCTTGATTTTCCTAACAACAATTCTGCAAGATCCACACGTCCAAGTTTGGCCACAATATGAATTGGCCGTGTCCCATACACACTGGTCTCTCCCAGATTTCTATAAGCGCCAGCATCCAACAAAATCTTGATCATGTCTACACTGATTTCCGGCTGCTCTAGCGTGTGAATAAGAGGAGTCTTTGTCAACAAAATGGTGGCATTTGCGTTTACACCCCATTCCACCAATTGTTTTAGCAAATCCACTTTGTTGTGTTCTATTGCACTGACCAGTCTAAACTGGAGCTCCTTCTGAAAACGCTTCTCTGAAACACACAAACAAATGAAGAACTTTCTCTTGTTCTCATGAATGACCGCTTAACCCTTTCCCTCATAGAGGACACCATGAAAAGACCTATGCGAACAACATAAAACCAGATCAGCCTGCGAGTAACACGCAGGCTGATCAGGTTTTATGCTGTTCGCTGCTCCTCAGTGGTCTGGAAATGAGGATTTTGTAATTAAATTTGGTAAGGTTTAACTGTGGTTTTCTGCAGATCAGGCTTTATGTGGTACCTATTGAGTGCGTCAAAATGAGTCTATATGAGGGAAAGGGTTAAGACAGATCAGGCTTTATGTGGTACCTATTGAGTGCGTCAAAATGAGTCTATATGAGGGAAAGGGTTAAGGAGGGTTGACTGTATATGTGAATACTTCAAGTCCAAGTATATCATAAGAGAATAAACCAAACAAAATATGATATACAATTCCTGCAATTTATGAGAACTTTTACTATATTTGGTTAATACTCCCACATTCCACCTTATTTTCCTGTAATGTGAAGAGGGTTTGAATTTAGACAGATTTTGCACTTGCTATTTTTAGCAAGTAGTAAATATTTTTACTTGCTAAATGAAAAATCAACTCGCAACTTTAAGGTTTCAAATTCTTTACTTGTAAAGAGTCAAGTGTCAGTTAATTTAACAACAAAGTGCAAGACTATGGTGACAACAAGCTGAGTATGTAATTTTAGTTTTTGGGCCCCATATGGCAGAGTGTTGGTCTTTTCTGTCTCTCTCCAGACATCCACCATCTTCTATTTGTAGGTTTTGCATAATAGTTCTGAAACTCAACAATGAATATATCCACTCGCAAAAAATAGTGAGTACATGAAATTTCCACTCGCATTTAAAAATTTCCACTTGCAATTAGCAAGTATGCCAGCTTAAATTCAATCCCTGGTGAATGTGACATGACAAGCTTGATTTAGGTAGTTTGTTTCACAGAAGTGGGGACTATATAGGAATCATACTTGTGTCTCATCACATCTGGTGTATCAACAAACTTATGTGAAATAAATTACTCTACAATAATAGCTTGTACAGTAAAACCTGTCTTATCCAACATCCATTGGAACCAACTGACAATGTCACATAAGGCAGGTCATTATAGACCATATCTTTAAAATTGATAGTTCATGTATTTCCTAAATAAAAGAAATTTTTGCAAGTGTGAATGTTTTTTCATGGTGTGCTCATTTTTGCAACATTCTCTTATAAACTGTGCTTTTTTTTTTTACTGACCTTAAGCCATAAATGATTCCGAAAACAATGCTGAAATACATCCGTATACAAAAACACCTCAAAGAAATCACTCAAAATCTATTCACATGCAGACAACAACAATAACATAAGCGATTCATCATTGAAATTGCTTCAACACTGAAAGTTACCATTTGTCAGATATAGCATTGTAATTATGGTGCACAACGGGAACAAAATTGTATGTCGGATAACAGGTAAGACAGGTGTCATTATGGCCAGGTTATTTAAACAGACTTAAAATTAAGGAAAACGATGGGATCAACAAAAAGTGTTAGATAATAAAGGATGTCGTTATAAACAGTGTGCACTGTATGACCATTTCTGTTTATAACATAAAATGAATATATTATTACTAGTAGTATAAACACCTATGCATAAATGAAATTTCTATTGCATACTAAGCAAATAAACCATGATCTCTGATTTGATTCCCTTAAACATTATTTTGTTATCATGCATGCTCTTGGTGGCTGTAACATTTGATACCAACAAATGATTTTGTTGCTTATATACAGTAAAGATCTAGGGCTGAAACCAGTCAGGTGGCACATGTATTTTGATGTACTGTTAGCTACGCCCCTGCCACATATAATCCAGTCTTAACCACTGTTAACCACTATTTGCCAAGGCACCAAAACTTGTTGATATGAAGTAAAGGGTTAATCTTTCACAACTATGGGCAAACTATAAGACATTCTATACTGTCATTCCAGAAATAAAAGAATTTGAAATAGATAAATCCTTCCTTTTTCCCTGAATTCTGAATGTTTGTTTATTGGGTTTTTAACATCCCATCAACAGAATTTCAGTCATTTGAAAACTATGTCTACTTGAGACATATATAGTGCTGCCACATTGTAGTATCACACCGTAGACATGTGGCATGATACCACACCCAGTCACATTATCCTGACACCCAGCAAACCAGTCCTGGAACTACCCTTATATGAGTGCCAAGCAAGGGAGCTGTATACTGGTACCATTCTTTACAGCTTTGCTATATTGTGGCCAAGAATCCAACCAACGACCTCTCGCTGTAACAGTTTGTCATTTTTTCAAATTTAGCAATCAGTAGTGATTACAAACCTTTCCATGGATCATCCTCAAGCAATACACTGGGCAGTGAAGACGACGGGAACGGAGGAGGATAAGGGGGTGGGTCTGGGATATTTCTCGACATTTCTGGTGGGCTAATTATCCGGAATCAACAACTGCTGGTACCCTGATATCATGCCTGTTTAGACTCCTGTAAAGAGAATTAAATGATCTCTAATGCTGATGTTGGCTTAATCATTAGTAATCTTACCAGTCATATAATGCATGAAACAGCCCTATGAATCTGAGAGCCATATAAACATGCCTCTGTTGAGCATCTGATCTATAAAATAGCAAAGACCAAGATTAATGGACTGAGGTGCCGTGATGCAGTGGTAACATACCCAACGGTTGTGGGATCAATCCTGGTTGGGTACAAGGTTTTACAATGATTATGATACATAACATTATTAATTGAGCGACTTACTCATTTCTGAAAACTATAAAGGTTATCTACTATCTAGCTTGGTTGTCTGATGGCCCTTTTATGTATTCATAACCTTTCAAGTCAATACAATGAATGGCTATTGAGATAAAAGCTTAATAATAACTTGCATGCGAAACTTGAATGACACAGATGCAAGCATAATTGCAATTGCTCTCATATTCTTTGAATTCCTGATTATTTTCATATTGATGGATTACAAAACTCATTTAAAATCCGGGAGATTAAATAAATTCTGTAAGCTTTGTTCAATATTAATTATGTATGTCCTGATACTACTGTTTAAATATTGGTATGACACATAACATTCTTAACTGAGTGACTTTCTGATTTCTGAAAACTACAGTATCACCATCATATACCCCGGCTTCCTATGTGTTGCTGTTTGTGTTCATGCTCAGGCATATTGTGCATTGTGGTGCGGATTTTGACAAAGAACGTCTCTAAGGTCCTGCATCTCTAGCTAACTTGCTTCTTTGACTTTTTGTCAGGATGCCTTCCCTTAGCACCTCTAGACAGATGCACCTACACACAGTGACAGATGTAGATACAAGGGACCCAAGCTTGTTCTGAACAGACCACCTGGTTCTTTAACATGCCTGATGTATAGCATTGATACACACCAAGCCCCTTATTTAACCATGCACTGTCAGGATGAACCAGCCCTAGGCTTCTAGTTTGGTGGGGAACGCTAAAAAGTGTCCCACAAACTTTCTAAGGTTCAACCGGGATTGAACCCCAGACCCCTGGATTAGTTGCTGAGTTCAGTGCATTACCTCTGAGCCACCGTTCCACCAACTTCATGTATGGAGAGTAACAGAATAAGCCGCTGGTGGGCTATGCCTTACAGCACTGTATAACATATGTATTTCTGTCTTCTGTACATAATTGGGAAATAGTTTCGTTTTGTACGATATATCGCTGAATAATGCTTGTAGTTAAGTTCAGATGGCCAGTTTTCTTATCCCAAAGGCCATAGGCATAATTTTTAAGGGTATTTATCTTTCGGTACTTAGTACAGCTGGAGCATTATGTCAAGTATTAGAATTGTAATAATAACACGACTTCATAGAATTGGAAATTGATATTTTAAAAATATCTTTATTAGATCTAAATAAAAATATCATTTTTTTCCAATGGAGACTTGATACGCAATTCAATGGGTAATATAATAAATTTTGTGAGTTTTGAACTTCTGATTCAAGCATGATTAATGTTAAATTCAATTCCTACTGGAGTGTCATCATTTGCAATAAAATCTATATGAATTTTATATAAGTACATTCAGTTAATTTATTATTAACCCCATTGTACGAAGAGCCGAAGGTAAAAGATGTGCGTAGTTCCCTACTCTGGAAGCTGTGTGTATAGTGCAGTCGAGTACTCAGCAGCATCCTCAAAATTACATCATCAACAAAACCTGTAGATTCTACACTCGTTTTAAATAAAACGGATAATTTATGTGATTGTAAGTGTAAAATACCTAAGAAAACATTAAAAATACGCGCGATTGTCCTTAACTGTTGAAAAGAGCAGGATATCTCCTTAAGGAAATGTTTTCGCTAAAGCGGTGCGAACGTAAACTTTAAAACTTCCGGTGAAGTTACTGAGCAGTTTCAGAGAACGTAGGAACAGCAAACATGTCTTTACGTTTCGTACCACATTTCACGAGACCACTGCGGTTATTTGGGTATAGATTCTTCGAATATTATATCAGATATTTAAAATGAAATGTAAACCATCCTATGACATTTTGAAATAACTGCGCACATTTAGTTCAAACTGTCTTTTACCTTGATGTGGGTGGGGTAATAAAGGTCAACATGCAAATGCAGACGAATTTTCAAACTGCAAGATTCTTACAAAAATCAACAACTTAATATATTAATATAATGGTGTATGTAAGAGTATGTTACTTTTAAGATAAATGCACATTAATCATGTTTGGGACATATAAATGGGAGAACAGCACGTTGCCGGTATCCACCGTCATAACCGTGTTTGTTGATTTTCCAAATAAAAAGATGTAAATTTTGTTATAAATCACTTCTGATTTCTTCTTAGTATATCTCCAACTTCACTCTTTAAACTACCAGACATTTATTGTTGCTCTAGGACAACTAATACATGGATAGCAGGGTTATAATTAACTGAAATTATTGCTTAACCTGGCTAGCCGTTCCATAATCAAGAAAATTACAGAGAAATGTTTAGACATTTAAATGCAGTAATTTTCACTGTCCAAAGTGAAGGGTGATTACATTGACAATTGAGACCGGGCATACAGAAAAAACTTGGTATTCATATTGCATTGTACAGAGGAACATATTAGCTGCGTAGTTTGCACAAATAAAATGGACCAATATGCCAAACAATTCAGTTCTGTGCAATTCATTTATGCATGAAAAAACACCTTCATTCTATCCTTTTTAATCTCTTTTAAATTCCATTGTTGCCAATGTTTTAACAAAATAGTTGATTGTCAATTTCTGTTGTATTGTCTTCATAACCATTGATCATTTCAAATCTCAAGAGCGTCTAGTGCACCTTGATGACTTAACATGTTTGTCATTCATATTCCAGTCAGTCATTAGTGGCTTGTGCTTAGAATACGCAATATCATCCTTGTTTGGTTATCTTTATTTCACATGATTGCAACTTAGCAATTAATGATACGCAACACATTTGAAAAGCATAAAGTATTTATCACATGGGAATATATATTTCTTTTATAAAAAATCAGTTTTTTGTTTTATTTTCAGTAAAGCCACATTCATCTTTTTAATTAGGCTTTATCATCTTTACTGTCTGGCGAGAAAAACAAAATGTCAGTTTGAGGTAGAAATCCAATTTCTATGAAATTATCCCTTAGAAGTAACCTAAATAGCATTCATAGGTATTGTAGATTAAGCCACATTTTTATGGTAAGAAAAAGTTACAATCAAAATGTTAAGATATTGGCAGTGAAAAGTACTCATTAAAACCAGGTTTCACTCAATTAGTACAAAAACAGGGAGTGAATACTCAGTTGAAAACAGTTCTTATCTGTTCCTCAAATTGCACTTTCTCTTGTTTGGCTTTAAGCTATGATACAGAATTATCACATGTGTATGCATCTAGTATCAGTATTTATTCAACATGTGTAACTCCAGTTTCACTACTGTATCTTTAGCTTGACTATGCAAAGAGTACGAGAGCTATTGGAGGTTACTGTAAAACATGTTCTGGACTGATCTGTATATATTGTGATTCTCTGTTCCAGTGTGAGGGCTATGTCAGGAGAGTATGGCAGTGGAGCTGGTAAGGTATGTATTGTCTGTTTTATGACATTTTACTGAAACTTTTAGAATTGGGGGCTATATAACAATCACACTAGTCCTGTCCCATCACATTACACTGCCCTATTCTCTATTCATTGAAGGCCCTATTATTTGTCCAAAAACAGTGTATATTCTTTGGACAGAAAAGCAAAATGTATGTTACAGATTTGCTAAGAGATGCAACTTATACATGCTCGTTATAACAACATTACTACAATGCATGAATAAGAAAGATTCTTTTGATAAGATCATTCAGTTGCTTACAAGAATAGCTGATTTGCATGTATTCTGAATTCATGTATCTTCATCAGTTTTCTAACGTTTTCCATACTTATTCTGTATGTTTCTGTTAACTAATAGCGAGTACATAAATTGATGACATTGCAGATAAACAAATTGCAATTTGTAGACAAGATTTCAAATTCAAATTATTTCCGATTACGGACAGTTTTTGGGAATATGCAAAATGTAAACAATGGAAGTATTTTGACATCCATATAAAATGCTAAATAACCAGATTTGGTCAACATTTTTATGCGTTTAACTGTTATTTCACAGCAGATATTTGCACATTACCAGTCCTTACCACTGGCGTGTATGGTTAGTCTACATTATGTCTTTTTATGTCATTTTATATTATCTATTTGATGAAAAGTGTATCATTATGAGATAAAATGGACCATCAATAAAATCAGTATATACATATCAGAATAAGTTGATAAACAGTGTTATATTTTGGGACCCTGATGTATAGAGCTGTAAATTTGTGCAGATTGGATAAATTGTGAGGTACACTCACAGTTACACTTGACCTCAATGGTTCTGGACTAATCTGGGGAAAACCAGTACAGCTAAAGGGAGGAAAACATAGCATTCAGTTGATGAAAGTTGTAACAAATGAACGTGAGTATGAATTACTGCAATGTAACAACCCTCTTGAAGTTAAACATGATTATCTCCCTTGTGTTGTTGGCAGGGTGGAGGCACAGGGGGCAGTATCCGTGATGCTGGGGGTAGTTTCGGCAAGATGGAGGCTGCTCATGAGGAGCAGTACTTCCGAAAAGTGGTGAGTTGTGTCCCTTTGTCTGTTACTGCAAGATGATAGCAACCTGTGTATAGTTATTGGCAGCAATTTATATAACAAAACTCTTGGCCTTGTGTTACTGCCATTCTTTTGTATATAAGGGAGAAAATGTCTTAATTTGGACCTGTACATTCGTAAAATATGTTTGTATTTTGACTTTTGTGAAGCTTTTTTGTCTCTCTTGTAAATTCTTTAATGATAAATTAATAATTTAATACTCGCTTGTAGATTTGCAAAAAAACCTAGGTTGTTTGCTTAAAATTTGATTGTAAAAAAGGTAAAAGTTTAAACAGTTAGATGGATTTGTAGGTTGCCTTGTGTGATTCTCAGCATATAAAGAGTAGTTGAAGAATGGTATGGTAGCACCAGCAGGATTGGTCAACCTAATGTCTTTATTTGAAATTAATATAAAAATGCAAATCTGTGACTGGTAAAATGCTTTTTGGGCTTGTCAAAACTTATAACATAGATTTTCAAGAGAGTTGCAAGATTCATTATGCAAAATATGTATGAAATTTCTAGCAAATTCATCCCAAATTATAAATTTAATGACCTCTGTTGTTATGATTGTTAGATCTGTGACTGGTAAAATGATTATCAAGCTTGCCAAGTCTTGTAACTTAGGTATTCAAGCTTGTTGCAAGATTTATTATACAAATATGTATGAAATTTCTGGCGAATTCAACCAAAATCATAAGTTCATTGACTGCTATTATCAGGATCATTTTAGTCTGTGGTATCCTGCAATGTGTCAGTAGCATGTCATAATACATCAAATGATCCAAAAGTAGGATTTTTCATGTGTGTGTATGATAATTCCAAACTTAATCCTGTTCTTCATTCTTAACATTCCTCTAGCCTGTATATTTTCAGTTTGAGAATTCAGGATTATTGTAATTCAGTAAATATGAATTTAACAAAGCTTCTCTTTTATTATTATAAAAATATTATGATACACATCACCTTTAACCCTTTCCCTCATACTCATTTTGACGCACTCAAAGGTACCACATAAAGCCTATCTGCAGAAAGCCAAACTCAAACCTTACCAAATTTAATTACAAAATCCTCATTACCAGACCACTGAGGAGCAGCGAGCAGCATAAAACCTGATCAGCCTGCGAGTTACTCGCAGGCTGATCTGGTTTTATGCTGTTCGCATAGGTCTTTTCATGGTGTCCTCTATGAGGGAAAGGGTTAATAATTATTTCAGGCCTTTTCCCGGGTAATTTGAGAATAGAGAAATGTTCTCATTGACATGTAAAAAAAATTCTCTTAACATTTTTAGCTCGACTATTCGAAGAATATGAGTAGCTATTGTAGTCGCCCTGGCATCGGCGTCGGTGTTGCAGCTTTTGGTTAAAGTTTTGCATGCAAGTTTCTATCAACCTTATATCTCAATAACCGTTTATGTTATTGACTTGAAAGTTTATAAATATGTTCAGAGGCATCAGACAACCAAGGTAGATAACTCTTGACTGAATTTAATATGAATTATGGCCCCCTTTTTTACTTAAAAACTTTGGTTAAAAATTTTTGCATATGATAGAAAATTTGGTTAAAGTTTTGCGTGCAAGCTACTATCCAGTTTGTATCTCAATAACCATTCATGGTATTGGCTTGAAAGTTTACATATATGTTTAGGGGCATCATACAACCAAGGTTGATAACTCTTGATGGAATATATTACAAATTATGTCCCCTTTTTAACTTAAAAATTTTGGTTAAAGTTTTGCATGCAAGGTACTTTCATGCTTATATCTCAGAGTCCAGGCATGGGATTGATTTGAAACATCTTTAATATGTTTAGGGGTATCATACTATAAAGGAAGATAACACTTGATGGAATATATTGAAAATTATGGCCCCCTTTTAACTTAGAATTTTGGTTAAATTTTGCATTCAAGCTACTTTTTTATATCTCAGAAATTGCTTGTGGAATTGACTAGAAAGTTAAGGAGTGTCTTCAGGGGCATCAGAAAACCAAGGAGGATAACTTTTGGACTGAATTTTATGCAAATTATGGCCCTTCTCTAACTTGGATTTTTGGTTAAAGTTTTGCATGCACAGTATTGGTGTGCTTATGTCTCAGTAACAAGGCATGGGATTGATTTTAGACTTCATAAGAATATTAAGGGGTATCAGACTATCAAGGTATATCATTTTTGACTATTATTATGTACAGGGTATGTGAAGGGCAAGAATTGAAATAGATTTCATTTGATTTACCAACAAGCATTTTGAATAGTCAAACGTGCTGTCCTCTGACAGCTCTTGTTGTTTTTGGGAATAAGAAAAAAGAAGCTAAAATAAATTATTTACTGGGAAATTCTACAAGAATTTTCTGTTGGGAATCAATGGCTTACATTAATCGCTCTCTATGGTTCCTAGGTTGGACCAGTACTTTGCATCTGGGATTGTCATGAAAAGTTGTTGTCCCCATCGGAGTTTGAACCCACAACCTTTTGATCCACTGTCTGGTATGTTACCACTGGACCACCACACGTTTAGTATTTTAGATCCATAAGACATCTTAAAAAAAGGATAAGCTTTGTATAAAATCCTGTCTAAAACTGTTGATAATTCAATGTTTTTCTTTGTGTAGAGAGAGGAACAGATGAAGGCATACAAGAAACATATGGCTGATGAACACAAATTCCATGATGAAGAAATTAAGAAACATGAAGTAAGTTTCGATAGAAGCACTGTCATGTTGACCATGTAAACAGTGCCAGGGATAACAAAATATAATCTTGATTTTGCCGATTTCTTTCTTGTGCTTGTCAGTATGCTTATTATATATGGTGAAAATTTTTAACTTACCTGAGCGGTCCTGGTGGCCATGTGGTTAGAGCATCCACCCTGGAATCAGGAGGTCGTGGGTTGTTCCCCGGCCACGACATACCAAAGTCGTAAAAAAAATGGTACTGGTATAGTTCCCTTGCTTGGCGCTCAGCATATAAGGGTAGTTCCAGGACTGGTTGGTCTGGTGTCGGGATAATGTGATTGGGTGTGGTATCATGCCACATGTCTACGGCGTGATACTGCAGTGTGGTAGCATTATATCTGTTTCAAGTAGACATTGTCTCCAAATGACTGAAATACTATTGGTGGGGCGTTAAATCCAATAAACAAACAATCAACTAAAGGGGAGTGTTTGTGATCATCCTGTGTTTATATACCACAGTGGTATGCAGGTTGCATCATAAACAATTCTATATTACATGACATCTTCTTCATATCTTAACATAAATGACCCATGGGTGGCCCTAATCAGAAATTGCTGAAATAAATCCATGGAAATATCTGATTGCCATGGCAACTAAATAAATTTTATTCATAAAAGAAATGATCAGATCTCTGAATTATACATATATAAGGGAGATAAAGTAAATAATTAAAAGAATTAGTTGGATTGCTCCTGTTGGTATGTATTTCATAAAACAGTTTGAAGTTTTTGTCTTTAACTAGTTTTTATCTGAAATTTTATTTTTCACAAATAATCACCTCATGCCCTCTACAAAAATTGTGAATACATGCACATATTATCCCTTGTAAAATAAAGCTCCAAATGGGTAGGGTGCTGGTTTATCTTTTTAACATCTGTCTGGCTTATTAGATGAATGAAATTCAATTGCATCTCACAATATAAGTCAAATATGAAGAATATGTATGGATTACTGTAATTCATCCAAACAAAAAGATAATTCTGTGAATGTGCCAAGTGAGTATGGCTTGTTAATTGTCAGTTGACAATGTTTTTGAAATCTTTGTGTTAGATGTTCATATTCTTATTTGATTATACAGTTAAACCCCATGATATGACCAGCTGTGGGGCCACAGTCAGCTGGGTGTAATAATGAGATGGTCTGATAAACAAGACAAGAAAAGCAGGGTCCTGAATATCATGGTCTCAATAGTGAGGTGGTCCTAATAGTGAGGTAGTCCTAATAGTGAGGTAGTCAGTATTGAGGTAGTCCTAATATCAAGTGGTCCTAATAGTCAGGTGGTCCTAATATTGAGGTAGTCCTAATATTGAGGTGGTCCTAATAGTCAGGTGGTCTCACAGTTAAGACCACTAAAATTTGGAACAAAATAATTTTAAGTAGTATTGTTAAAATTCACCATTAAGACCACCTTGCTATTTAGACCACTTTTCTTTGGATGATGTATTGTGTACATAAAAAATTCTAGAGATATCTCTGATTGGATTGGACACATCTATGCTCACACAACAAAAGACAGACACATTCCTGGGGGGAATATTCTGGCAATAATATCAAATGCTTGGGGCTTATTTTACACCCATTTAAAGGAAAACATTACTATAAATCTGTTTGATGTTATTCAGACATATCTGTGTAGTGTGGACTGTCACAGTCAGTGTGTACACTGACCACACCCGTTAGTATTCCTACTTCCTTTTATTTACCACATTATAATTAGCTTAAAGCTATTTTCTGTTTTCTGATAACATTTTGAAATTGCCTTGAGGGACAAGTGTTATGTAAGTGACCATTCAGTTTGTAGGTGAAAATAAGTGAATGTCTTGGAAATATTGGGTTAAATTAAGGAGTTCATTATGGGTTTAACCCTTTCCCTCATAGAGGACACCATGAAAAGACCTATGCAAACTGCATAAAACCAGATCAGCCTGTGAGTAACTCGCAGGCTGATCAGGTTTCATGCTGTTCGCTGCTCCTCAGTGGTCTGGAAATGAGAATTTTATAATTATATTTGGTAAGGTTTAACTGTGGTTTTCTGCAGATCAAGCTTTATGTGATACCTATTGAGTGCGTCAAAATGAGTCTATATGAGGGAAAGGGTTGAGAAGTTCTTGAGAGGACGTCTGATCAGTAGACCTCCTTATCTCATTAATATTCATGTATAAATTTATAATTTGAATGATAAATATTAATTACCAGTAACTGAACTTAATGGTATATGAAACTGGATTTTTTCTCAGCCTTGCAGACTGTAGAATCTGAGCTACAATTTTGTACTTTGGTTATCCCTTTCCCATACATGCCATATCTCCCGGCGGGAGATTAAATCTCCCGGGATTTCGACTTGTCTCCCGATCTCCCGCCGGGAGGTGAAAATCTCCCGGTCTGACTTAAATCAAACTGGTTTCCCTTTGAACTCAGTATAATCCATTTAATTACCGAGCTATGATACAGCAGTAGGAAGATTATGTAAGAACATGTGTTAGTATCAATCCTGAAAGTTTCCCTCATATAGACTCATTTTGACGCACTCAATAGGTACCACATAAAGCCTGATCTGCGAAAACCAGTTAAACCTTACCAAATTTAATTACAAAATCCTCATTTCCAGACCACTGAGGAGCAGCGAACTGCATAAAACCTGATCAGCCTGCGAGTTACTCACAGGCTGATCTGGTTTTATGTTGTTCGCATAGGTCTTTTCATGGTTTCCTCTATGAGGGAAAGGGATAAGCAAACAGAGGAGGTCCTGATCAGGCAAGACAGTCCCAGAAAGAAGGTGTCTGGTCTGGGTTTGCTGTTTGCCAATGAGTCAAAATGAATCTGTATGGGGCAAAGGGTTAGAACAAAATTGCTCAGTTTCACCAAGAGTCTGTGAGAAATGTAAATATTTACAAGAAAATGATTTCTGTTTACAGGAGGCCATCGCACGACATAAGAGACGTTTAGACGACCTGAAGCAAAAGGCATCGTCTGATTCGGATTAAGTTTTAAAGTATGGACCAGATATATTATACGAGGTTTTGTTCAGGGTTTAAAGCTCATCAACTCTGAGTGATCTTCTTGTGGTTATTTTGAAATAATGAATTTGAAGGAACTGCAGATTGAAGTGTTGTTTTTTGTAAAAAAAAAATGGAAAAATCTTGAGAGACATAATTTATGCTTTGGGTATTTAAAGTAAATCCATGGGAATGTATTGTTTATGAATCTGATTGATTGGAATTTGAGTTTTGAATGTCTGTATATTGATACTGAAGAGTTCTAATAAAAAAAAACCTGAAACATTGTGTCAGCATTAGTTGTTTGCGCCAATTATATAGTTGCATGTATTTACAAAAATGAGTGAGTGAGAAAAAAAAAATCAAGTAAAATGGCATGAAAAGATGTAGTTATGATTTTCATACTCAAAACAGATTCTTTCATATAATTAAATCTGAAGTCTGTGAATTCATGGTATTTTAACCTTTTCCCTCATATAGACTCATTTTGACGCACTCAATAGGTATCACATAAAGCCTGATCTGCAGAAAACCACAGTTAAACCTTACCAAATTAAATTATAAAGTCCTCATTTCCAGACCACTGAGGAGCAGCGAACAGCATAAAACCTGATCAGCTTGCGAGTTACTTGCAGGCTGATCTGGTTTTATGCTGTTTGCATAGGTCTTTTCATGGTTTCCTCTATGAGGGAAAGGGTTAAATTAGTGTAAATAATATGTAAACAGACCTGAAAACAAATTTATTTTGAATTCTGATTACTATATATTGGAGTCACCTTAGTGTGTCTGAAGACAAGATTTGTCTTCCCTATTTCTCGGCTATCTTTGGTCTGATTTTGATCAAACTTTACAAGACTGTTAAGTGCTAAGCCCAGTTGTGCATATTGCTGGCATGTCATGATTCACTTGATTTTTTAAGTGCAAGCCTAGTTGCGCATATTATTAGCATGTTTTTAAATGAGTGCTGGCCTTTAGTTACAAGAATTGGTCTACACTATTTCTCAGCTACATTGATCTGATTTTCATTTATCTTCACAACAGTAACAACTACTAAGTCTAGTTGAGCATATTGTAGGCACATAATGACTGGTATGATTTTATGTTACGGACCTTTGTTATATCTACTGAAGATATTTTGTCAACTTTATTTCTTAGCTACTTTTCATTTAACTTCACAACAATCATAAATATCAAGCCTATTTGCTCATATTGTAGGTATGTCATGTTTATTTCATTGCCCTTTGCCATATTTCTGAAATATATTGTATCTGCTCATGATCAGCTCAATTTTTTAATATTTAATTTATTGAATATTTTTTTGTTCCAAATACATGTACAAGTGTATCAAAGCTCTAATTTTAATTATAATGTGTTTTTGTGTCACCTGCTGTTAGCAGAGGTGACACATAGGGATCACTTTTCCATCGTCTGTCTGTCCTTCCATCACACTTTTTCAGTCACACTTCAGCAGGTGACACGTGTTCCAAAGAACACTATTTTTATCCTTCAACTTTATCAAAACTGTCTGACATGGTAACAGTAAATGTGACAAATCAGTATCTTGGTGTAATCATCATTTGTTACATTTGGAACCACACTTTATCTTTACTATCTTGGTTAAAAGATGAAGCATCATTTATTTATATATAAACTTGGATTTTTTTGGCATAGAATTGAATGTAGAAAATCCCAGTTTGTACAAGTCAGCCTGGCAGAACCTTCAAACCACCACAAACCAAGTAAAGAACAAATCCTTGCAACTAGAAAAGGATTGAAATAAGTCCATTATCTTTACCCGAGTACCCATCATACTAAATATTACCTGTGTGTACCTGTGCTTATGTTGTCATTACCTTAAAAACATGATTTATTGGTATTGATCACCCATAGTAACTATTTCAGTTACTCATTTTAACACATTTCACGTAGCTTAACGATACAGGCATTGTACACCCAAAATAGGTCTATCTTTAGTGCAAGATTGAGACAATTTCTTGACAGAGTGTAGAATTATGTTTAAGAATATCATTATTGACATGTATGTATGTTATTAAGAAAAAAGTATGTGAGGTATCATCAGGGAAAAGGCTGACATCAGATAACTGGTAATATTTTTGTATCCTGGTACCGACAATTTATTACCCGACCGACAGGTACTTGTTTCAGACCTAGACTAGGCAGGGGCTCGAACCCACAGCTGTGTGTGTGGATAAGTGACAGTAAGTCGGTAAATATAACACTTGCTCATTGAGGCGTTTTGGTGAACAAGAAATGCTCCTTGGAACACGTGTCACCTGCTGAAAGAGTCAGAAAAAGGGGGACAGACAACGGTGAAGTGATCCCCATGTCACCTCTGCTAAAAGCAGGTTACAAAAAATTAAGATGTTTATTTACACACATATCTTTACACTGTACTATGTAGATCCATTATAACATGCTCCGATATAAAACAAGTCAATATAATGCAGTCCCTCATTGGACACAATATCTATGATAAAATTGTTTACTGTGAAATTATTAATTTTCGTGGGACACTTATTTTCGCCGATTTCATGAAAGGTTTTATCCATGAATATTAATTCCCACAAAAACTACTTTTATATAGACCATGTTTTCTTGAACATAGTTCCTCAAATAAATGTACCCACGAAATTCCCTTAGGTACATAACAATATTTAATGTCAACGAAAATTAATGATTTTACAGTAATAGTAATGTCAAGACTTTTTTTCTAATGAAGATGGTGAAGAAGCCCATTACTATATTTTGGGGAGTAAATTCAATCTTTTCCTGAGCATGAGGAAAGGAAAACCTGGAACAGATCTCTAACAGAGAAAGTAAAACAATAATTAATATGTAAGAATAGGATCTTGAGTTGGGAACGAAAAGGACATACTACACTTTACTTCATCTGTAAGATTTGTTATTGGGAAATATGAAATAATATCAGGCCATTATGATGTGTATTAACATATTCTGACCTGAACATAACCCTTAAATGCTTTCCAGTTTTAAAGCACATTGTTCACAGCTGGTCATTGACAAGAATTGTATCTGCATATAGTAAGTCTATGAATGCCAATATACAAATGCATCATTCTAGGATTGTCAAAAATCCATTTCGGGCTACAATGTTACTTACAGAATTAAACCTATACATGTATTTCAAATTAGGAAACCTTTTTTTATCATTTCTATTTTTGTGTGCCATCACAACTGATCACATCTCTTTACGCATTTGCTCACTTCACATGATGAACTTCAAATTCGCTCCCTGAATCTGGTGAAAATGTCCGGTTACGGACAGCGTCTAGTGGTACCACAAGGACCTGCTTTGTGGATACTGGATTTTATATTTACCAAAGAAGGGCGTTTACAAAAAGAATGTTTTCCCATGCAATGTGACCTTCACTTGCAAAGTTTGTTGGTCAGAAAACAGGATACACCTACATGAATGAGAAAAAATTTAATTTCTACAAAACTATGAAAAAGCTGCTTTAACCCTTTCCCTCATATACTCATTTTGACGCAATCAATAGGTACCACATAAAGCCTGATTTGCAGAAAACCAGTTAAACCTTACCAAATTTAATTGCAAAATCCTCATTTCCAGACCACTGAGGAGCAGCGAACAGCATAAAACCTGATCAGCCTGCGAGTTACTCGCAGGCTGATCTGGTTTTATGCTGTTCGCATAGGTCTTTTCATGGTGTCCTCTATGAGGGAAAGGGTTAAGATTAAGGCCCATCTGTCAGCCCATGTTTTTTAAGCTTCTATATTGAATTGTATTAATCACAAGATTTACATTTTTCTGGCTCTCGTGCACATAAATGTCAGCCAAAGCATGCACAAAAGATTTTGTTAAATTTGTGCATGATTTTGGCCATTTTTTACACATGCATGAAAGTTAAAAATAAGGAATTTTATTCTTATAATTCCAACTCATAAAACATTTTCTCAGGTCCAGTAGTTGGGATTCCTGGTGCTACTTCTTGAGTCCCCTACCAGTGTTTACCGGTGCACTCAGCATATAAAGGTAGTTGCAGGACTGGTTGGCCTGGTGTCAGGATAATGCGACCGGTCGTGGTATCATGCCACGGGTCTTTGGTGTGATACTGCAGTGTGGCAGCACTATATCTGTCTCAAGTAGACATCATTTCCAAATGACTGAAATACCTTTTCAATGGTCTAAGTTGAACTAGTATTTGAGGTCATGTACAATTACACACTACAACCTCAGTCAACGACCAGGAAAATAGACCAGGATGAGGTTTGCAACAATATTCTTTGCTATATTGTTCACGTAAACTGCGTAAATGGAGGCTTCAACACTGTACATATTTACCTTCTGTATGGATTTGTAGCTTAAGATCCTATCTGAATGTAGAATAATCAAACATTGATTGCAATCAATTTTTCCGATTGATCAGGGATCTTAAAGCTATACCCCAACAATGACATATCATACATCTGCTAAGGCGTAATAAAAAAAAGTTGTTTCCACTAACCCGACCGACCCTATTTTTTTGTACGATCGACCCTTTTTTTTTTTGTACCAACTCTAACTTTTTTTCATAGCATTCAGGTTATTACGGTTGCAAAATGCTATTTATGTTAATGTCATTAAAAAAAAATAAGGCCGACCTACCATCACTATTTTTTCGGAGATGGTGGAAACAATTTTTTTCCTTAATTTGTATCAACTAAACTAAGATGTAGACTATCAATGCCACTTATCTAGGGCCGAGTTACAACACCCTTGTCCTGCCAGTCCTACAGTTTAATTTTGACGGCTTTTATCTCCATGCTATATCTTTGAAATGACATTAAACTAGAGATTCATTTTTGTAGAAAACTGAGGTCTCCCCCTCCCCTCACACACACACAAAAAAAATATATGACATTAAGGTACACAATAACAAATGCAAATAGTTAAATGGCGGATTACAAGGATAAAGGTCCACACAGTGTTATGGACCTCTTATGTGTGAGACTTCCTCTCATCAATTTCTTTCCATAACTGAAATTTTGTTTTAATAGCCTAAGTAGAACAAGAGTAATCTTGCGGTCAAGAAATTGTAAAGAGGGGAAATAACTCCAAAAATACTAAGGCCAGAGTTAGAACCTTGTGCATGGCACTTTAATTTCTTTCCATAAATGAATAGCACGAGTTGAATGGGAGTTATGGTAAGGACATGAAATTGTATAAAAGCAGAAGAACTCCAACAAGAAACATTGAAAATGGATTATACTCTAGTGTACTGCAATTCTTGTCCATAAAGTCTACCCATTGCTAAAGCTTCAAGTTTATGTCTCGTAGTGCAGGAGTTATGCTCAAAAATGATTTGCAGAATTAAGCTTCTTGTGAACTGTAATTCTCCTTTATGAGGTCTATTCACCTTCAAGGTTATATGTCTCAGTGGATAAGTAATGCTTTCAAAACAAACAAAAAATGAAATAGGACCAAGGGCAGTAACTCCATAAATGTTATGTGCAGAGTACAGCTCTTGTGCACTGCACTTCTCCTCCATTTCATTTATCCATCTATGAAGTTTCAAGGTTATAGTGCGCAATAAATGCTTTTGACAAAGGGCAAAATCTCCAAAAATTTGATGTGCAATGTTACAGTTTTTATGCATGACATTTCTCTACTTGTGAACTTTCAAGTTAATAGCTTTGATACTTGGCGAGTTATGCTCCGGACAAAAATATGAAATTTAACAAAGGGTATTAACTCCAAAAATGATGTACAAAGTAACGGTTCTTGTGCACTGCACTTCTCCTTCACGAGATCTATCCACCTATGCAGTTTCAAGATAATAGCTTTGTCACTTTCTGAGTTATGCTCCAGACAAAGAGTGTGATGGACAGACCGACAAAAAGAATGTCTCCCCCATATAATTAGTGTGTGAGGGGAGAGACATGACTGAATGATTTATAGCACAATATACTATCTGAAAGCTTTTTTTCATATTATCAACAATACACATTTTAACAAGACCAAGGCTACAGCGTGGCAATATATGCCCAAAGGAAAACTCAAATGAGGGCATCATAATTCTGTCTTTAATGTGAAAAGCTGTTTTGATGTCATGGATGATCTTTTGTAAATGTGAAGAAAATATATTTGATCTCAATAATTACTTCCGTTATTAGCAAAAGATAAATGAGCTTCTCAATTAACTCTTATCAGTGGATTATTACCAAAGTCAAACTCGACCTGTATAAGGATATTAAATACTTGCATGCCAAATATGGATGCAATAAATGAAGTCTTTCAAAAGTTATAGCACAGAACTCCTGTTTTGGTATCATATATGCCTCAATACCAATTAAGAAATCAATTCATGAAGACTTTCAGAAGTCATTGCATGGACACAAAATGTCTATGGACAGACGGACAGTGTCATACCATTATACCTCCACTCATTCAACATACATATAAAACAGTTTAATGTATTTCTCCTTTCTTCTTTGTGGATGGATTCAATTCACCAATTTCTAAACTTTACCCTTCTACTCATTCAGTGCGACACATTGGAAACCTAGCAGACCAAGATCACACAGCTTTTGAAGGGAGTTGGCGGAGAAAGGCCGCCTCAGTTTGCTCTATAAACATTATTGCTCAGATTCTACAGTATGCACGGCAAAGACAAATCCATTGTCTTGCAATTTAAAGTTCTGTAATTTAGTACTCAAGTCATAAATGGTTCATGAATATTCTGAGGTCAAGGGTTACTTAAGTCTCGAGTAATTGATTGATGAATTTAAAGACTTGTGACATACCAGTAAGAATAACTTTCAGGTTTCAAGTTGTTTTTTTTAACTTGTCTCAAGAGGACATGGAGGCTACCACAGCTACTTGGCAACCCCCAGTAGGTGTCCCACTTGAGGTCAATCTGCCCAAACTGGGAGGAGCAGGACATTGGGTGGTCAAGCTCCAGGGTTTTTGGGGTCATGAGGGTGTAAATTTGAACAGATAATATTCTAGGACCTTAACTCTCATTATTTGTTGATTTCTTTTAAAGTAACAGTTTATCGCACAGCACATTAAGGTACATATACATGCAAATGAACATAATTATACAAGATCAAAGATATCCCCGTCTGTAATTAAGACAAATACAAGCATGTATAGTACTCAACATTAAAGCTGATAAATGAAAGATTTTCTTTTAAGGATTTCGTACGTATTTTACATCGTACATCGTTTTCTTCTTAAGCCTAAACACAGCAAAAATGCGATACTTCCCATAAAGCTAAATAACCAATATCATCTTTTTCATATTTTCACAGACTTGCAATTACCAATGGATTTTCATCATTAGGTCCAATTTATCATACTCTAATCCCTATTAGAAACTATTGGGCATTAATTTAGAAAGTATAAAAAACATTTCTATATTTGAGAACACTGAGCCAGTCCTTGAATGATTACAAATTAAATGAACATTTATAATTTTAATTATCACTTCTGACTCAACCTTCTTATTTCCTCAGTGCTAAATACACACACTAAAAAAATGTTTGACAAACAACTATAGGAGTCATATGAAATAAACAATTTTTAATTGGATAATTCTTTATTTTTCACAAGAGGTTTTCTTTCCTTTCCAAATGAACATAAAATTTATAAGACATGAAACCAGTTGTCTGAAAACATCTCTCCCAAAATATTACAGAAAATTCCCTCTTCTCATATGTCTTACCTATCTGTTAACAGCTTTAAACACAACACTCAACTTATAAAATTAACACCTACAAACAACTACTTGAAACACATTTTACAGTTATGATCTGTAGTTATTTCTTAATAACATTTTGCTATTTTTTTGTTATTTTTTATTCAACATTTTTTAAAAAAGAAGAGATGTTCCCAGATACAACGCAACTTCACATTTGAATTCACAGCTTGGATTTTTTTGGTTGTGTATATTGAAACCTTTGCTCCTTAATGAAACAAATGTTTAAAAATACCCACACAGATTTTTTATCTACTTTTTTTCCGGGGCAAAAAAAGACTGCAGAGGTGTTATGTATATTACTTATGCACCTAAGAACAGAAGGATTCCTTTCCAGTCTATGTTCAAATGCAGAAATAACGATGTCAAGCATGATCTTTCTCCGTGTACATTTGAATCTGTCCTGTTTTGTGTTTATTCCTTCTTCATGGCGTTTGTTGCAGACTGGGTGGCGGCGCTCTCCTTGGCCTGGTGAGCCTGCAGTACAGCCACGGCTTCCTCAACCTGTAAAACATCAAGCATTGGTCTACATACAGATGTGTCCAGGATAATATATAGGCCCCTTACCTGTAAGTGTCTAGTGTAAAAAATTTCCCAACATCCAAACAAAGCTAGAGTCATCACAGAAAGTGAACACCCCCTTTATTTTTCAGTAGTAAAAGGTAGTGACTTCTCAGTACAATAAGACATGAAGGGATGAGACAACTTACACAATTTTATCAAGTGGGGTTAATTTTTTTTCCCCCTAATTATCTCCCAAAACTTAGTTTTGAACTTCAGAATTTCTAATGAGCCCTTGTACATCAAAAATTATTCAACTTGTTTTGAAGTATGTGTGAATTATTTATTAATTAAGCATCAATATACAGGTCTCCTCTTGATCATCTTTTATGGTTTTGAAATGCTTTTGTTATTTATTTCTTTAGATTCTAGATACCATTATCAGCCTCCACTTACCTTTGCCTTCAGGGACTCCGATGATTCCAACATGTGGAGCAACTCAGAGTTGTCAATCTCAAGCAACATTCCGGTGATTTTGCCGGCGAGTTCGGCGTGCATCCTCTGGATCAGTGGGAAGAGACGCTCGCCCAACATCTGTTTCTGCTCCTGGGGTGGGGCAGAGGCCAACATGGAGGCTGTCAGAGCGTCCTGGCCGGGCACCACGATGGCCTGGCCAGTTTGCTGTTGGAACAAAACAATAGCAAGATGCAACAAGGAACTGGGTCAAATATTACATAATCTGTTTATGAGTAGAGGCTTAATAAAAGTCATGATTATATACAAATATAACAATGATACTGTATTACAAAGAAATGTTTTACAGTTTTGTAAAAATTTAGTACTAGGCCTACCAAAAGGAATGATGTCAATATCAAGGAAGTCAATATTTCTATCCAAAAACAGGATCTTGCATCATATTATCAGTTTTAGTTAAGTTCATTTCTCTATTTATTCTGGAAGGATATGAATATTAAAGATTCCATGTATGAAATAACTGCCAATCCAGCTGTTTTTCAACTCGCTACACACAAAAACAGCACTAAAAATGTGAAATAAGTCAAATGTGAGAAGCCTTACAGTGAGCTACAGAATAAAGAAGTACCTAAGGCTGAATAGTAAGATGGACCAGCACTTTTCAGAAAGTTTGCCACATACCTGCTGCATCTGGTTGGGGTACTTGTACCCAGGTCGAGCAGCCTGCTGCATGTTGGGGGCCTGTTGTTGTCTGGCCGGCATTGCGCTCTGTGGCATGGCCATACCTGCCCGGGGTTGCTGGGCTGACTGGCCGGTGATGGGGCGGGCATTCATGTTGGCCGGGGCTCGGACTTGAGGCTGTCCGCCTCCAGCAGATCCTCCGGCAGCTGGTCTTGGACCTCCCTGTCTCACGCCTGGACCTCCTGGCATGTTCTGGAAACTGGCTGTTAATATGAAGAAGGAACTTACATATAATAAGACATTCTGGAAAACTATAAGTGATTTCACAAAGTTTAAGTTGGGTGTCTTTTTGGGGTTAACATGAATCCAACTGCTATAATGTCTCAAAATTGAACCAGATCCATATTTTAATGAATCATAATTGATAGCTTTTTATCATATGGAAATGCGCACTTTATAGCCACACAAGTCATGGATGCCATTTGTGTCGGAAAAAACTAATGAACAAATGAAGGCACTGAATTCGGCAAATCCTGGCCTTACATCATACAAGCAATTAAGATTAAATATTTTACTTGTCACAGAGGCAAACAATATGTTCCATAAACTTTTCTCAAAATGAAAGTCTCCTATACACTACTGTGAATCTTTCATGATACTTTTCTAGGCTGTATGGTCATTTGTAACAAATTGGGGGCTAGATAAAACAAACTTACATCCTGCAGGCTGTGTGGGTCGCACCGTCTGCCAGCGAGGACCAGCCCTGATTGGAGGTATCTGTGTGGGTGCAAAGAAGTTGCCACGGGCTGCGCCTGGATTCATGGTTGGTACAAAGTAGCCAGCTCCGGTTCCTGGCTGGAACACCTGACCCATTTGTTGACTCTGGAATGGCAAGGGAAGGTAAGAGTAGTGTGTCCAACCAATTCCAAGTCTAAACAACATTTTTTAACAAATATAGGCACACTTGACTTCTCCATTGATTGAAAACTAGCACAAACCAGCATACAAAGAGAGGGAAAATGCCCTTTCAAATCTGATTAAGACTAGCATGGCTTGTTGCAAATTTTAATACATAACAGAGATAAAGCTTTTTTTTTTCTTTGATGGTGTGAAGGAGGATTTTTCACCATATTTGGAGGGGTTCACTTATTCTAGAGTTTGGGGGAAAGAAAAACCCTCGCCTTAATAGCAATTTCAGGCAAAACTGCACAAATTCAAAGAAAAAAAATCTAGTTTCAGATACCATGTTAAGTTCAGGAAAATGATATTCACCAAGTCACATAATTTGTGGGGTAAAGTGATAGAAACACAAAATATAATTTACAAACAGTGCTCCTACTATGTTTTCAAGTAGGGGAAAATAAATGTTTTATATACCCTGTCTGTATTGAATATATATATGAGAAATACATTTGACTAATTTGAAGGAAAAATACCCCCATATGGCAGTATTTGGGACACTAACTTGACAATCTTTTTAAAAAATATATTTTTGACGACAAATAAGCGTGTTTACATTTGATACCTGAAGCCTCATACTGGCCAGCCTCTGCATATACTGAGAGGCTAGATGGGCTTTCCTGTCCTCCTTTCGCTGAGCCAGGGCCACATACAGGGGCTTCGCCACAACGATACGACCATTCATCTCCGTCACTGCCTTCGTTGCTTCCTCAGGTGAACTGAAGCATACAAATCCGAACCCTTTGGATCGACCTCCTTCAAACATCACCTGAAATATGCAAAGAATTTGTGAACATCAGTTAGTCAAGAATGTAATAACTAGAAACAAGTAATCAGGAGAATTTTTTTTTCTTTAATTTTTCTTTAAAACTTTTGGAGTCTGGAAAACTGGCCTGAATTCCACTTAAAATACTTAGCGCAAAGAAAGACTTAATTTTTAAACATTCCATCATTAATATTTTATGAAGTACATGACTAAGATGAAATGAATTATTACTTTAATAACTAACAAAAAATATCAAGAAATGAAATATTTGGGATTTTTTGGGGGGATTTTTTTTTTGAGAATAAAAGCTAATGAAATTCACCCTGAAGTATGTTAGTCTTACTTAGCACTAAGAAATGTTGGTGAAATTCAACCCTGATCAGTTTCACAATTGATGGTTCTTAAAACTTAAAACACACACGAAAAAAAATTGTAACAAGGAACATTTAATTAATGAAAAATACAGTAACTTAAACCCAATTACTGCTACACTAACTTCCCCACTTAAAACATCTACCAAAATCTAAGGACCATCACCAAGGGACCCTACCAACCCATGACACTACATTGTTTGCATCATTTGTTTATTCATCATTCATCATAAATACAAAGTTCAATGTCACAAGCAGACATTAAACTCGGCCTCCAGGGTAACTAGTCCCTAGCAACCATTAGTCAGTGTCCAATCTTGCGTTTGAATCTCCCCAAACTGGGAGGAGCAGGACACTGGTCAAGCTCCAGGGTGTTCGGGGGTCACAGGTCAAATACTGTACAAACCTTTTAATATAAACATCCATTCCAGTATTCTCACCAGGGCTCGAATTTAACACTCACAAACTGTGAGTGAAAAATTAATTTTCGGAGATTGAAATTATAAATGAATGATAAATTTTGTGAGTTGAAGTTTCAACTACTTACAAAAATTGGCGAGTGTCAAGAATAAATTCGAGCCCTGCTCACTTTATACTCCATGTTGGAGTTCTTGACATATTTTTCAAAATGTTTAATTCTCCCATATATATTTATATAAGAAGTACACTGGAAGTCCAGAGAACTTTTCCCAGAAACTAGACTCCAGATTAGCAGTTAATGAAAACCTGTAACTTCAATACTCAAAGTTTTTTTACATAACCGAGTTAAAAACTTAAAAGATGTACAAGAACACCAAACACTAAACAAACCTTAGCACTGGTGATGGTTCCAAATTGGGAGAATTCCTTTCGGAGACGTTCGTCGTCGATGTTATCGTCCAGGTTCTTGACGTAGAGATTCACACCCTGGTAACGATTAATCCTCTCCTGCTTGAGGCGGTCAAACTTGTCCTTTAGCTCGGCCTGTCTCTCCGCCCGCTTCTGGGCACGGCCCACGTACAACACTCGCCCATCGACTTCCTTCGAGCCCATCTCTTTTACAGCCTAGATAAGCCAGATAAACATGCAATATATCAAAAGTTTGACTCCTGAAAATGTTACATATTGAATAACTGTAGACATAAAAAAAAAACTTTCTCATTACAATCATAATGTTAGAAAAGGAAAATGTCTTTGTCATGAGACCAAGGTCAGTTTAACATTGAAATTTATAATTTTTTAAATAAATTTGCTCCACCAAACATCTGCTTCACAAACTGATTTACAATCCAAGTATCTAGCTTCAAATATAACCGACTGAATAATGTGCAATTTGTGAAGCAAACGACTGACACTCAATCCACATACACTTTAAAGGTTACATGTACAGCCAATTGAAACATAACCTACCAGTTCTGCAGCTTTTGGTTCTTCAAAGCTGACAAATCCAAATCCACGGAGTTTTCCATCATAACCGCTCATGACCTGAAAATGAATGGAATTACCACTACAGAAAGAACACAATTCAAGGAAACAGTTTCTCCAGAAGACCCCTTTAAAAAAGCAAATAAGTCTCCTCATCTCCTCATATACCATGCCCTGTATTTATAAAAATATATTAATCTACCTTGTAATTTTTTTTAAACACAATTTCAACAGACAAAAATCTAAAATGCATTAGACCACAATCTTCAACTTCATGTTTTCCTTAGACTCTTTAATATTTTTGTTTTCTTTACGAGAGAGAGGGAGAGGAGGACTATTTCTAAAGTCAACAACTTACCTTTGCACTTATAATTTTTCCATATGGTTCAAACATATCCCTTAGTTTTTCATCGTCGATCTCTTCGCTAAAGTTCTTGATATAGACATTATTAAACACTTTCATCTTGTCACCCATTTGCTCCAACCGCTCTCGCCTGTTCATAAATCTACCCACAAACCTGCAACCAAACAAACACTGAATTAAAGATCAGACATTCTAAGAAACAAGGGTTTCAAAAGTGTTTTACTTCCTCCCTTTTTCACACACACAGCATAAATCCATGTTAAAAGAATGTTCATACTTTTTTTCTTGATTATTTATATATGAAAATATAAGAATGTTTTAACGGTCTGTTATAAACTTTATATTTAGGCAAATAAATGAAGAGTCATTTCTATTTCTTTGGAACTGGACCTGAAAGTTAACTAAAGACTACAAAATTCAATAAATATAAAAATGAAGAAATCTGGCTGAAATCTTCTAGCACAAGGATGAAAGTACTTACACTTTTTTACCGTTCAACAACATGCCGTTGACTTTTTCTATGGCGTTTCGGGCAGCTTCCTCGGTCTCAAAATGCACAAAACCATAACCCCGAGATCCATGTTCATCTGACACAATCTAAAAATAGATGCACACATAAATAATGTACATTTCAATAGAATACTGATTATTTCGAATGACACCCTCCTGTAATAACAAAATGGATCTAGCGCAAGGATATATCAAAGTTGGATTAACAAGGTTCAAAATATTAAGCAAATAGATATACTTTCATGTCCTGCAAGTAGATTTCATATACCAGACCAGACATTCCAAAAAGTTTTTAGGGGTCAGAGGACATTTGGTCCTTTAATTTTACAAGATTCATAGGACTAAACTCAAAATAAGATTTCATTATTGTTTCATTTATTTCTTTTATTTTATTGTTATTAACACTTACAAATCTTCATACATTCCTAATTCAATTAAATAAATTTACAACACTTAGGTCTAGTCATATGAGTATACAGTAAATATTGCTGCTAGAAACTACTGGAAGACTGCATTGAAATATTCACATTTACCAGTCAGGACAGACGGGCACTTTTCGGAATGTCTACCAGAGCAGGACTTAAACCTACCATGGTGAGGGGCTTAGTAATTTTTCAGCCATTTGTATGACTGAAGAACATAAAGTTCCATTGCTTATGCATAATTTCAGGGTATCTCAGAAAATTACAATTAATATTCAGATTGAATCTTTTTATTCATATACCTACAAAAATGCCCATTGTTTACTTTCATCCCTCTGTTGCTGTTGATACATACCTTACAAGACAAAATGTTGCCAAAAGCTGAGAATGTGTCGTACAGAGCTTTGTTGTCGATACTCTTGTCCAGATTCTTGATGAAGACATTTCCTACACCAGACTTTCGGAGTGAGGGGTCACGTTGGGACCACATAATTCTGATTGGTCGACCCTTGATTGCGTCAAAGTTCATGGTGTCTAGTGCTCTCTCGGCTGTAAATAGATCATATTTGGACCTATTGGGAGAACTGAATGTAAATATACACAAGAAACATCTTCCATTTGAAGATACTGACTCACTCTGGAGCAACCTCATACAAAATCTTATATTGTTATGCTAGCCAATGAGGAGTTAAGTGTTGCTGCAGTATCTCAAGTCATGTAGAAATGTCAGCTAAGGAGAGGAAGAGGGGAAAACCCAAAAAAGAGGAGGCACGTAGATAGTACTATCAACCAACCACAAGCCTCACACAAAGTCTGAGTAAGCCTGTTGATATTCTATCATATGAAGGTTAAAAACAAAGTAAGCAACTTGGCCCCTAAACTTATGTCTCTTTGAATGGTGGGGTGTGTCACCGTTTGACACCTGGAAAATTATTTTTTCTATCATACTGTATTTTTCATAGAGCTCTACATTTTGAAAGATCAAAAATTAACATCAATTTCAATGACTCAGACTTGAAACCAGTCAATTCTTTTATAAATAGCACACATAATTATATAATGGATCCACTCTGATGTTCATCTGAGCAAAGACCTTTGGAAAATTAGTTCACTGTTAGCAAACGGGTTTGGATAACCATAATGAAAAGAATAAAAAAGATTAAAACCTACCATCAGCCGGCTGTTGAAAGTTGACGTAGGCATACCCGAGAGAACGTCTCGTGATCATATCTCGACACACACGAATCGACAACACTGGTCCGGCCGTTGAGAACTTCTCGAACAACAAGGCTTCTGTTACATCAGGATGAAGATCTCCCACATACAAAGATGCCATAGGATAACTCTGGGGTCCGCTTGCCGACTGCATTTTGACTTATTGCGTTGCTAATCTGCTTCAAATAATTTCAATATGGCGCTCGACGTTTTTCTTCTAACTGCTTGACTAAAACCCTTACCGTTTCGCGTTCTTTTTTTGTAATTTTTTAAAAGTTTTACAGATTTTTTTGTATTTTTTACAGTTTTATATTTTTTATAGTCGTTTTTTTTAGTATTTTTGTGTTGAAGTTGTGACATACAACAACAACACGTGTAAACTCCGACTGCGCGGTGTCGAGAAGAGGGACACACAGACAGAAAATTTTTCATTTATATAGTACTGATAACAACCATTTTTCCGCGTAAGAAAATAGTCCTACAAAGGATCAAAATTATTTGATTTGTACGTCATGTTTTCTTTCAGTTGCAATCAATTAAATATTTTGATTATTCTGAATATATTATACACAAATGTTAAATTTAACAAATTGTATGTACGATAAAAAATATAATAGATATTCATCCGCATATTTGTCTATTTGAATTTTCTAGGAGAAGTTATCTTTTCCTGATATTGACAGCTCTTAGCCTTAGGCCAAACCAATTAATAATTGGGTGAAAGTGTCGCGTCAAAAGAAGAGCGAATTGCTTAATTGGTGTGTGTTTTTAAATTTTGTAGAAAACTAATATCTGAAATTTCTAAACATAAATAATGACGCAACAGGCATGATCTATTTTATACAATATATTAGACAACCTAGCAGGCCCGGATCCAGAATTTTTCAGCTGGGGGTGGGGCAAAATCTGAATAAGATGGGGGGGGGGGGGGGGGGGTGTCCAGTGGCATGCTCCCTCGGAAAAAAAAGTTTTAGTGTGACGACGATACATTCTGAAGGGTATCTGGGGATAAAAGTGTTTTTTTCTGAAACTTGAAGACCATGGATCTAATGCCTAGGTCCCACTGGAGAAAAATCATCGGCGATGTGGAAATACGCATCAGATGTTTGGGCCAAAAAGACGGAGCAGTCCCATGATAAGCTTCGGGAATGGTCCGTTGAAACGTTCACTGATGTTTCGGCAATGGTGCAATGGCCTTGTATTATCAGGGATGGCACCCGATGCTCAGGAAATTTCTCCGATGATCGGGGAAGGTGCCCCGGAGCTTCACCGAATTTGAAACATCATCGGGGGAATATCCCCGTAGATTAGGGGGTGTATCGTTGTATAGAACCATCCTAGGTGATTATGGAGATTATGAGAATGGTGATGGAATTAAGGGACAAAATCAAGGGTAGACTTTGGGGGGGGGGGGGGGTATGAGGATGCCCCCAGCAATGTCCCATGGCCTTTTTGACCGTTTCAGTCTAGCTGAGGTTGACCAAAAAAGCAACAAATTTTAGAGTGCGCTTGTCGAATCTTTTGCAAATATTCTGAGATGTTCTATCACAAGATCTGGAATGTGTCACAGAAAGGTCGCCGAACCTTCGAGACATCACCGAGGCCTCGGGGATTCCTCGGAGGAAATAAATATTTCGCGGAAGCTCTGTGAATGCTTCACAGGAGCTTCCGGGAAGCTTTGTCCGGCCTGTTTTCCCCGATAAAACTTCAAGAAAATATAGGGGAAAATTTCAATGAAGTCCTCCCGATGACTCCACATGGCTCACGACACTTTCGAAGCTTCCGCGGGACACGGGGGAACCTGTTCCCGACGCCTTCCGAGGCTCATCAATTTCCATCGGGAGTACATCCCCGAGGCAAAAAAATGTCAAGTAGGACTGAGCCTTGAGCGATATAATTTTATATTTTACCTTCGCAAAGCCATGATATTGAATAACTACTGTGCAATAGTATTTGACAACAGTTGTTGTTGTTGCATTGTTGTTGTATTAGGGTTTACCGTCGCTGCGATAATATTTCAATCATATAGCGACGTTCAGCTAATTACAGGTGGAGGAAGACCCCGAGTACACAGAGATACCCGGGTAGAACCACCGACCCACCGCAAGCCAGCTGGAAGGCTTCCTCACATGAAAAATCCGAATTACCTACCGGGATTCGAACCCACAGCGACGAGGGGCTGAGAGATTTGTAGTCCACGACTGTAACCGCTCGGCCACGGCGGCCCCGACTACAGTTGTATTAAAAAAATGACGGTAGTGGTGGGGGGGGGGGGGGTCAGACTGGGACGCTGATATTACTGAAAGGGCATTAACTCCGGTATTTGGGGATATGGTAAAATATAGGTTTCTCGTTCATTTTCAACAGCAAACTTCCATAACAAATTAATTAGTGGTTGTTGTTTTTTGGGGTTTTTTTTGGACCCCCCCCCCCCCCCCCCCCCCCCCCCCCCCCCCCCCCCCCCCCCCCCCCCCCCAAAAAAAAAAAAGTAACTTGTGTACACTATCAATTAGTGAATGCTTTGAATAATCATCAGTTTTAGACTCAACAGTGTAAAAGACGTTCTGTTTAATTCTGAGGAAAAAAAAACACTTTAAACATATTTTGTTAAATATATGGAAGGGAATACCGGGTATACGCTGTTCGAACTTGGTAATCTTGACTGTCTAATTGTCGACCTGGAAACAGCCTTCACACTGACTTCCCAGATAAAAAAAAAAAATCAGGTGCACGTTTTAGGGTCGAACGGTTGCAAAAGGTTTGGGTCCCTTCTGCGTGTCGATTTTTTTGTATTTTTTCTCCTTCTACATGTTAAATCTGTGACAAAACAAACAACATTCAGTAATAAAAGATGTTGAAATCTAATATAAAATATTTTATATCCGTTTTATTTCGCACATGAATTGTGTTTTCTGTGCATTAGTATTTCGTATTCATCGACTTATCAGTACTTTTAAGTTTCATAAAAATAATACTAAAAAAGTTATGTATAAATAGTAAAGCTGATGACATGTAGAAACACAACCATTTCTGATTAAGATTAATTTGCATGGCTAGCGATAGGTATGCATCTACTCTGCAGAATACTAAGATTTTTTTTTTATAAAAAAAAATAATTACCTTTTTAACTTTTTCAATAACGAAATCGGCAATTTTTCATACCTGAAAGTTCATCAACCTGCCGGCAGCTAAGTAGCTCGCTTTTAAAGCAAGATTTAAAACTTTATACATGTAGAGAAAAGTGAATTAAAAATTTCGTTGAGTAGATCTAGTCAATTTTTTTTTTTTCATTAATTCCTTTGGGCTCTAGTGAAATTGTTTCGATGCTAAATACATTCTAATGTCAGCTTAGTTGTTGTTTTTAGCGGCTAATTTTATCCTTAACTATTTTATGCTATTCTTAAACTGCATTTGTCGAGAATAGTTTATAGTTGTAACTGATACTTGTAAACGTTTGGTTATGACCTATTTCCCTATTGTTAAATCGCTCGGAAGACGACATGTAAATTTCTCTCAATCAGTGAACGTGTCCACAGTACCCTAAACACGCTTATCACACAGTCATGGACGACTGCCGATTCGGATTACCTATACATTAACAGCAGAGGGGCATAAGACAATAGGAGTCTGGCTTGTCAGGTGGTTATTCGGGTGGTTCAGTAGGGGGGCCCACGATGGGGATTTCCTCTAGACAACACTACTATGATGTAATCAAGGGATTTTATAGCCTAGAAAAAATGTATGACCAGGGCAGCTGGGGGGGGGGGGGGGGGGGGCAAGGCCCCCCGCTGGATCATGGCCTGACCCAAAATTAGGGTTTTAAAGCAAGGCGCCCCGGGACTGTTCTGGATGACACTCGGGTCCTTCTAGACACCAGATCCAGCACAAATCTGCTTTCCAGCTTCCCATATACACCTACTGCTACGCGTTAACATTCAATATTTTCTTAGGTATAATTTACATACACTTCTTAGAGCAATCGTGACGAGCACTAAAGATGATGATCAATGATAATGATGATGATGATACTGTATTATTTTGGTATTAAACTTCATAATATTTGACAAAATAGGATGTAAACAAATACACATGTTTGCCTTAAATATGTATTAGTTTAAACATGTTTTATTGTCAGTATAAAAAAAATACACCGTGAAAATAGTATCAATTCATCAATGTACTTTAATTATATACTGAATGACAAAAGGGCATGGCCACAAGTTTTCACAACTTCGATAACAATATGTAAATACACGTCAAGACTGGTCTATGATATGGGGCACTTTAAAGTAAATTGAACAAAATAATCAATAAAGACAATTACTTGAAAATATAACTCGCATTGATTTGTTACAGTAACGTTACGTCAGTGGACTTACGTTGATACAGGAATTCTATATATCCTATTATGCAGAATCCCTGGTTTATATGAATTGTATTTATAATAAAGAAAAAGATGAACTAAAGCAAATGACCCATACTTTAAAAAGTATTATATGTCGGTGACAATATGCGAAAAATACTTATACTTAATATACAAAAATGTAGAAAAATATGACTATGTACAACAAGTGCCTTTCAAGTGGAAGCTATCTAGAATGTTTAGTTACATCTATAAGCAACTGTAGGAGGCTTAATTGATAAGATTCAATACCATAAAGCAGTTTGTTTGTTTTACAAAGAGTGGATGCAAAATTCGAGTTTTTCGAAAAAGAGTAAATCTACTGCAAATTAACCCTTTCCCTCATAGAGGAAACCATGAAAAGACCTATGCGAACAACATAAAACCAGATCAGCCTGCGAGTAACTCGCGGGCTGATCAGGTTTTATGCTGTTCGCTGCTCCTCGGTGGTCTGGAAATGAGGATTTTGTAATTAAATTTGGTAAGGTTTAACTGTGCCGGCTTTCTGCATATCAGGCTTTATGTGGTACCTATTGAGTGCGTCAAAATGAGTCTATATGAGGGAAAGGGTTAATATAAACCTAAAAAGATAATGATCGGGAATTGGCTTCATTTTCATCCCACACAAACAGTGGGTCTATTGTTACATATATCAGAGATGTAGATCTATATTATCTTATCTATATTTTTGGTAATATGGTTAAAGTCCCAGTATCTTATAGATGTTAGACCTAAATCCGAATGCACTTACAACATATATAATTCAGTTTTAATTTCATCACTGAAAGACCTTGGGAAATGCGTAATTTACAGGAAAGATTCTATTAGAAAAAATGCAAATTGTGGCTGTCTCGTTCTATATTTAGCTCAGAACAATGGCAGCATAAAATTAACATACAAGGGATTTTTCAGAAGTTCATGGATTTTCTTCCTATCTCCTCTACTACCGTGTATCAATATTTATTCAGTCTATAGAAAAAGTCCATGAACTTCTGAAACACCCCATGTACACCGGCCGAGACATACGCAATATGTCAACACTGGTCTGAATGACAAGCTAATGACGTCACAGTCTCTATTTATAGATTGAGACATACGTGGTTTTACTGAGCAGTGTGTTTCAGAACAAGCTCCGCCTTTCTTTTATTGGCCAATGAGCGTTACGGAAGGCCTATACGTTTTGTTCACGGAAATTATTTTTGGAACTTGATCAACGGGTAACATTAAAATGATGTTTATTAATTTTAAATGACAACAGGGATTGTGTTTCTTTAAATGATAACGGTAAACCATTCCACAGTGAGATTAAGGAATGTTTTACAGAATTAGTAAATATATTGAAGTATGTATGAGAACAGAACTTACTGTCGTGAGAATACCGTTCGATTATATATACATGTGTATATATACGGATATGAATAAGTGTACTTCACTTTCAGTATCTTTGATTAGGGACAATTTAAGCTTGGCGGTAAATTAGGCAAAAAAAAAAAAAAATGATAAGTTGCCTGTTTCAAATAACATCTCCGAAAAAATAGGGTCGGTAGGTGCGCTAAACATTTTTTTTTAAATTTTTACCAATTTTTTTTAAAGGAATCGCGAAAAACAGCGTTTTGCAACCGTAATAGCCCAAATGCTACGGAAACAAATACATAGGGTCGATCAGGTTAGTGGCAATAAGTAACTTTTTTATAAAACCTTATTCAGAGTACGCTACAACTGTTTTTATCCCCCATCCCTCTCTCTCTCTCTCTCAATTTGTATCATGTAGATTAGTATTGATATATATTTCAGCATGTTGCGTATTTTGATTTTAAGTCTCCCAGAACTGTTTCATTTATATACTGACGTACTTAACACTTACTGTACAAATTCATGACTCGGTGAATATTAATTTAATGCCGGAAACAATGGATTTTTCTTTGTCGAGCAGGATGTGTAAAATCTGAGCCTCGATCAGTGCGACCCTGGCTACAGTGATATGATTCAGATTTCAGATTCAAATATATTATTTAGTAACGTAAACATATACATGTTTTTTGTTACATGATCCAATGATTTTAATAACAAAACAACAAAAGTCACATGCCATGGTCTACGATGGCAACTATAAAGAGAGAGAAAGAGAGAGAGATAGAGTACATGTATCAAACAACTAAGCAAAAAATATTCAAGTTCTAAATAAATATACATTTGTATGTAGATTACTTAATACAATAATAATGTGAGGATGAACAAAATGCTATACAAAGCACAATGCAGTCAACATAGCTATCACAGAACAAAATAATTACAGAAAAAATTATAGTATCGTAAATAAAATCTTTTTAATCAATTCAAGTATTCAGTATGAACGCACGGCTTACATAATGCTACTGTCTAAATAAAATACAAAGATAGAGAGATGTGCAGAACAAAAATACACAATTTATGTTTCATTAACAGATAAAATGGTATTACGTAAAGTAAAAGCATGTTTAAATTATATTAGAAAAAAATTTAAAAATATTATAAATTTAAAACACATACAAAATGAAATTCGTCTTCAATATCTCCATTTCTACAAATATTACAATACCTTTGGCAATATTCAACTCTATTTGCACCGTACCTACCAGCTTCAACTTGTAAATTATGTGACGAAAGTCTTAACTTTGAAAGAAATATTCGATAAATTCTTGGTAACTTATCCAAATAAAATTCATAATCAAAACATGTTTTAATAGATTTATATGGGCGAAAGGATTCGCCATTAAATATAGTTGTAAATCAAGCCTGTTTAAATTGGTCAATCAATCTTTCTTTAAATAATAAATGAAATGATTTACGATCGATACTATTTGGATTAAGCCAAACATGTGAGAAACCATTTTTGTCCAATAAATCTTTAACATGAAAGGCCCAATTCCTCTTGCCTCGATTACAGTCATTTAATAAAGAATTATACATTTTATGAATTATTATATTATTACTATCTAAGGTATTCAGCCAATATTTTATTATTCTAACATGTCTATTAATAAATAAAGGAAATCTACCTAATTCACCATAAATCGACATAGTACATGTAGATTGTTTGACACATAATAACCATTTACAAAATTTTAAGTGAATTCTTTCTAATGTTTTACCTTTACCAAATCCAGATATTTCACACCCATAACTTAGGACAGAGCCAACAAATGCGTCAAATAATTGACAAACAGTACTAGGTTTAATCAATTTTGAACTAATATTCACCATCAATGTATTTAAAGCCTTTAAACCTTTACCCGCCAATATATTTTCTACGAACATTTCCTGGTTGTGTACGAAACTTCCGGTATAATTAAAAATAGTACCAAGATAATTAAAATTATTTACTGTTTCAATCGGTGTATTATCATAAGTCCATTTTTCATTTGCTTTAACGGGCCCTCTTTTTCTAAAAACAACTATTTTACTTTTATCTGGGTTTACTTCTAAACACCATGAGCTACAATATTCTTTTAACATATTTAAACTATTTTGTAAATCGGCTGGTGACTTACTAACAATAACCATATCATCAGCAAATAATAATAAAATAAATGTAATATCATCAATAGACAATCCTGAATTAATGTTTTCCATTAAAAATAACTCCAAGTCTTCTAAAAATAGAGAAAAAAATAAAGGGGAGATAACCTCGCCTTGCTTTAAGATATGACACCTCATGGAATGAGTGTTAATTCCATTATATATTTATAATTACATGTACTTCCTTCCATAATTATTATAAAGAAAAAATTCAATGCATGCATGGTTTGCTTTTCAAAAATGGATGTTTTCTAAATTTCTCAAATATATATAATTGTAGTTTTCTAGAACTTATGCAACTTTTAATACTGGCATTTCATACACTCATTTCGAGTCAGCTTTTTATATTGGTGAATTTTTAACAATCGATCGGCTGTTCATTGA
>CM037781.1:64714307-64764307 GCA_021229015.1 Solen grandis | reverse complement strand
AAAAAAGAAAAGATTAAAGCTTCTTTTTGAACATAATCGTAAGTATATATTTAAGATAATGATGATTTACGCATTATATCATACATGATTATGCCTCATTATTCCATTTTTTTTGTATTAACTTATATATTTAATACCTTTGAAATAAGCAAACGGAAAGCCGCTTCGTTTGTATCTTAAACAAACGACTTCTAGTTATTATTATTATTATTATTCCTTTTTTTCCAACCAAATCTAAGAGTTAATTTCGGTAAGTTGTCAGTGTCTAAGCAACATGAAAATTAAATTGCCTCGACAAAAAAGTATAAATTTTTAAATTCAATAATTTTTCATTTTCAATGACGTCAATTGACGTCACATTTGACGTCAGCTTCAAAAGTTTGTTCGCGGTCTAGAGCCTTTATTTTTTGATATTTTATCTTGATATTTTCACAGAAGATGTATGTTATGATGTAGATGGGCACCTTGTCTTTCAAATTTTTCAATTCGAAAAATTTAAGAATTTATGGCAAAACCGAGTTTCGAACTTTGGTCCTAAAACTATTATTTAATGTTAAAAAGGCTACTGATGAGATAGAAGCATGAAAATTGGATAGCTTATTGGCCCAGAGGTCTACTTTCTTTTCTCTGAAAGATTTCATTTTTAGTCACGTGGTTATGACGTCATTTAAAGGACAAAATCCTATTTTTTCAAAGATTTCCCTCGCTCTGGCATCATACATTTTGAGTCAATTTTAATGAAATTGAAATGCACGATAAAAATTTTTTCATTAAATCATTTTCAATTTTCATTGGCGTCATATGACGTCAGATTTGACGTCAGCTTCAAAAGTTTGTTCGCGCTCTACAGCCTTCAATATTGGTCCGATTATCTTGATATTGTTACAAAAGATGTATTTTAGGATGTAGATGTCCACCTTGGCATTTAAATTTCCAAATTCAAAAACATTAAGATTTCATGGCAATACCGAGTTTCGAACTTTGGTCAAAAATTAAATTTAATTGTTACAAAGCCCCCTGATGCGTTACAAACATGAAAATTGGACAGTATATCGGCATAGAAGTTTACATTCTATTTTCTGAATGATTTTCTCTTTAGTCACGTGGTTATGACGTCATCAAAAAGACAAAATATTCTTTTTAAAGATTTTTTTCGCACTGGTATCATGAATTTAAAGTCAATCTTAATTATATCTTCAAAATTGATAGAGTTAAAATTGAAGTGATGCATGCTGCAAGAAATGTTTGTTTTGTCACGTGATTATGCCGTCATGCATACTTAAGCAAGAATTATTTTGAAAAATCATATAAAATCGCCAAGTAGACCAATGAACTTAAACTTTTCAAAAATGTCGAAACTTAGTACGTTCATAAGGTCTTGAAAATTTCAAGTGATTATGTCATCAAACATGGCAGTTATTCATGTTTGATGGAATGCCTACTTGAAAAATTGAAAACAGACCTGTTCGCATTCTCGAAGATACTTTTTTTTCTTGATTAATAGAACGTTAGCTGAACATGTCCTTGCAAAAAAGATATTTTTCTTTAGTCACTTGATTTTGACGTCGATAAAATATAAAAAATCATTCATTTCAATACGTATTCGCGCTCCAGCGTCATGAGTATTGATGCCAATCTTAAGCATACTTTAAAGAATTTATGTTGTGTAACTTGTTTATGACAACATTGATGTGTAAGCAAAATATATTAAAAAGATCAAAAGATTGTATATATTAAATTTAAATAAGTAATAATGCCGTACATGCGCAAAAAGTCCAGAAAATTTCAAGTGATTACGTTATCAAACATGACTTATTCATGTTTTTCGTAAAAGGGCTAATTCATGGAAATCTATTAATTTGCAGAAAGAAATGTAAATGGTCATTGGGTTGGTTTAGCAAGATCCGATTGTTCTTTTGCAGGAATGAATGCCTGCGTTGAATAGTGAATTGTGATACGTTTTTTGAGTAAATGAGTCGCATTTACGATGAATTAGTATAATTATACTAGAGCCAGAAAACCATTACGGATATCTTATTGCATTTGCTATCACGGCTTTCTGAAAACCTGAAGAAAATGACAAATACATGTATATCTTCCTATCGATTTTTTATGTTTTCTAAATGTTTGACGGTTTCTTTTTCTAAATCTCTAAAAATAAGCAAATATACAAAGCAAATGAATAGTTGAAAGTTTCAAGACTTTTATAATGTTAATAACATAGAAATAAGAAATTATTTTCATTATTTTGCTTACACCTCTGCTTTGTTTCCATCTAATTTTACAAATGTAAAACTCAATCAATATAAAGGTTGAAAGTAATCGATTTTAAAGTGTTTTTTTTTTCTTTTTTACAATTTCAATTGTGGATCAAATTGCAATGAATACATGTTAAGTCATATGCTTACAAAGAAAAAGATATTAAATAAAGAATAAAAAAAAATTAAAATCGATTGAATAACGTAAGAAAACAATTCTTGCGGATATTATTATCTTAAAATTTTCCTGTTTTTTTTTTCTCTGAATGATAGAAAACGGGTGCATAATCAAATAAGATCCATAATTATGCTCTCTCAATATCTTCTTAAGAAGATGAAAATGAAAAAAAAAAAGATTTAAAGCTTATTTTTGAACATAATCGTAAGTATATATTTAAGATAATGATGATTTACATATTAAATCATACATTATGATGCATCATTATTCCTTCTTTTGTATTAACTTATATATTTATTATTTAATACCTTTGAAATAATCAAACGGAAAGCCGCTTCGTTTGTATCTTAAACAAACGACTTCTAGTTTCTATTGTTTTACTCCGGAGAAACTGGCGAGATTCTGTCAGCCAAATCTCTTCTGACCAAACGTGTTTTTGAATTCGCGAATATATTTAGGGCGATTCCTCGGACAAGGGGATATTTTTTGTCCCTGTATGTCTTTATTCATCCCTTCCACAAAATAAGACCATTTTATGAAAATGTATCGATGATCAAAGGAGTTTTGGTAATTGAAACAAAATGATGTATGATTTCAATGGAAAAAGTTACCTACCTTCTTATTATATATGAGGTTGTTATTGTAATATTTTTAATGCGGCAGATTTCCGGTCAAATCAACATACCGGGTACCTTAAGCGAAAGCTGGCATCAGAGACGAATCATGACATGTGGTTTGTGAAGTTAAGGAATGTAGTACAATGTGATAAATTTATCTTGAAGAGATCCGAGTTGAATGTAACAACCTGACAATAACTGCTTCAAAGTCATCATTTGAGCAAATATATGAAACGGTACTAGTGGTAGATAATTCATAACTTGTATTTGATACAGGTACATGTCGGTAGTAAAGGCATCAAATGAAAAAATATTATTTGCAGCTTTACCGGCAGGTTATAAATATTTTTGATAGACTGCAAATTCGATTTTTTTTGAAAACTAGAAGACAATTGAATATTACACGCTCTTCTATGATTTTTAAAATATCCCCTTTCCATATATGAAGTGCTACTTTATCCGCGTTTTCTTTTTACACCAACGTTCGTCAAATAATATGAGGCCGCTTTCTTGACAGCAAACGTCAAAATCAATGTCAGCAGGCAAGCGATACTTAGGACTCACGAGGGTGCATTTAGATTAAGTTCGGCTGCAGTTGCAATTAAAAAACACAATTCTCATTGCTTTTTATACGTATAACGCGTCATTTGGTTTTCTATTTTGGAATTTTATTGTTGACACATTTATATTGAAAGATACACAGAAAAATCAATGTAATCTATTTATGCACCTAATTTGCATGTTTAGAATGCCTATCGATTTGAGGTCTTTAACTATGGTTCATATATTTTTTAATGATGGAAGCAACATAACGTGTATATAATGGATCGCTTCGCAAACATTTTTAGCCACATTATCCAAATAAGCTAGTGATCTAAAATTAAATCCCCAACTTTATTGAGTAGAGCATCAAAAATATTAGCAGCTTTATCGGCAGGTTATGAATAATTTTAGCGAGATTGGACATAGACTCAGAATTTTAGATATGTTACCTAACGGAAAGGTGTTTGACGATTTTTTGTCCAGTTAAGTTCAACAGTTAATATAGCATATAAGTCTTAGCTATTAAAAACATTATCATCAAATACTTTAATATTTCTAAAGGTTATATAGCAACATATTTAAAAATTAGATGTAAGAAGATGATTGCTTATAGTATCCATTGATATCATCTATACAATTATCAATTATCATCTTTGCCAAAAAGTGACGCAACATAGAAGGAGAATGAGGGATCAGTAAAATGCGTTTCGAATTAGATTGTTTAGTTTGTCAAACAAATTGTTCGTTATAACATTTACATGATATGAGATGTTACACACTCTTTGGTTATCTTTTTCACGTTTTGTGATAGACAAAGCAAATTACGTAACCTGAAATTATGTTTGTTTAGATAAAAATATGTTTTATTTATCTAATAAACCATTACCATTTCCTTCTCGAAAGCCAGACTGCAAGATCGAAAGATGAGCAATTCTACTATTAAAGACGTCTGCTTGCTTCACGAGTGCCTCGTAGATGACGTCATATCCGTTCAGTACAACTACCAGTTGATTCCCTAGCCTGAAACTCATGATATCTCCATATTTCTTCGCCTCTTCAAAGAAGACAAGATGCGGTCGTTGTCGAGAGAGTTTTCTAAACAGAGTCACACTCCCAAATATCGGATATACAGCCGGACCCGGAGGAAAGTTTTTATTGGCTGTTAACAAATAAAAACCCAATGCAAAAGCAACAAAAAGCACTCCAACAATTAGTAAATCCATTTTGGTTTTAACGTGGCTATACTATCGAAGCATATAAATGTTCTCCAGTATTTACCCAACCCTCGCTACATAATCCTGTGCAATTTGCACCCCTCGCTGCACTGATACCACTATTCAATATCACAGCCCTACCTAAATGCACTTTTTTGTACGTTACCTAAACACATTAGATTGTCGGCATATGCTCCAGTCTTATGTATCTGGAATTGCTAATTACCTCAACAACAATAACAACTAATTAAACAGTAATCCTCCGCACTCAGGCGATCCTGTGATAACAAAGAGATTATTTATATACTTTAGTAACAGAATACATATTGTAAATACATTAACCTTAGGCCTGTTATAAAAGCTTAATACAATGACTTAGAAAAAACAACTTTATCGGTCGTGACATTTTTAAGAAGGTAACCTTAATGTGCTGAAAAGTTCAACGTTTGATGCGTATGAAAGTGGCAAGGTCGTCATACTTCATAAACTATATTTTATTTCAGGACGTGAATTCAGCCATATCATGTTTCGTGACTTATGTTTTTAACTGACCCATTTACTGATACACGTAGTGAATGTGGCCGTTATACAAGAAGGATACATGTGTATCATGAGTGTGTGTGAGGACCCTTTTTCATTTACAGTATCTCATTTACAGGTTAGAGTTTATTGAGACATTTCATCTGGAATAAGTAAGCCGTCTAACCGGCTAAGTGTTTACCCATCATATCATTGTCAGATCGTTTAGCATGACCATTATCTGCCAAGAAAATTAGAGTCGTTGTTTTTAACACGAATTTACATGACGCCGACTGCCAATCATTATTGGCAATTGGTCAATAAAAAACGCGTCGTCCGTGACGACACCTCCCATTGTTTTTACCCGCCATTTTCCTCCGACAAGCTGCAGCGAAGTGTGTCGAGATAAGTAGAAAGTAATTGTTAATTTAAAGGTAAAAAAATAAGTAGAAAGTGTACTTAAACGGTAAATATGGCGCCAGTAGGGATTGTGTAATTCTGATAGTAGATATCCGGATCGGTTAGAGGGAGGTGTGACATTTATTCCATTTCCAAAACCTAGGAGGAGTCTTGAAAAGTGCAAACGCTGGATCAGAGCTTGTGAACATCCTTATCACCAACAGAATACAGAGGTTATAAATGGGATCTATCACACGTTTGTTTGCACAAAGGTGGGTAAAACAAATGAAAAGTCTAAAAACAAATAGTCAAATATATTAATACCATTCTCGAAATCCCCAAGATTTTATGTATCGTCAATGTGTAAACACGCCCCTGAGCAGCATCTGTAAGGCGCACTGTTCTAGTTCTCTCTCTCTCTCTCTATATATATATATATGTAGCGAAGTTTTCACGGAAGCACAAACAACACAATGCAAAGTCCAGTTAATCCAAGTTAATAACCTCCTAACATAGCTATCTGTCAACAATCACTGGTATGTCTACCCAGACTCTAGCTCTCTCACACAAAATGGTGGCCAAGAGGCCTTTATATAGCTTGCCATAGCTCCACCCACTGAAGCAGCTCCGCCAATGTACTATCACGGTCTCCACGTGCAAGGACAGCGGAGCCACAATAAGTAGGTCGTCGGAGCAAACAGTAACAATGACTAAAATAGCTCCACCAGCCATCCTCCACGGCCTCGACGTGCAAGCACGCCGAAAACGTGAAAAGAAGGGTGGCGGAGCACACAATTACGCTTAACTCCAAGTCCCCGTGCATCCGAGTGTTTACACGCCAGAGCCATGACACAAAGGTCAACGGAGCAGCTAACAGCATGAAAACTTATAACACGGCAATAACAAAACTACAATAATAAAAAAAACAAAATACCCCAAAACACAACATATATATATATTGTGACGTGTTTTTGTAATGAATTCAGGTGAAATTCATATTCATTAAGAAAATCACATTGGATCAATGTTTCCTGCCATGACACAAAGTTCAACGGAGCAGCTAACAACATGAAAACTTATAACACGGCAATAACAAAACTACAATAATAAAATAAACAAAATACCCCAAAACATAACATTATTCCCCCTTTTGTTTGGGTTTGAACTTCCACTGTTAAAGAATAATAAAAAAAATCTTAGTCATTAAAAATAAGAACACAAACATTCACTTATAACAAAACGGCCGTTCATCAACAAAAGTCTTAACTATTAAAGCATATACTGTTTGTAGTTTTCTTTCTATCACCAGACATGAGGAAAACACTACTGTATATGTTTTCTGTAAATAAAACATTTACAAAAGTGTACAAACGCGCCAAGACGCAGCAACTTAAAAAATAAAAGAAAGCACCGTGAATGAATCACATCTTATGACCTTGACCTTTGACTGAGTGATATGAGACCTAAATGCAACACGTCGTCCAGATCCCATATACACATGTGCCAAAATATTCCAAAAGTCACAGAAGCTACAAAATGGGATTCTAAACAGATAGAAGAGCAACCAGACAAATAAACAGACAGACCGTCTGACAATGCGATAAATGTATGCTCGCTTTAAGGGCTTAACAAATCATTACCGATGCTCTTAACAATATAACAAACATAACAAGAGGAATGCTTTTCCATATAATAACTCATGGTTACAAATGTTCAAAATTCAAATCATCAAACATCATCAGCCATTCTCAGGTGTATGACCTAGTAAATACATAAATGCGCCAGTAAGGAAATCGTTACTCTCAATATTACACCATGTTTTAACCACACTGTTCATTGTCAATAATAAAACCCGCTTTCATGTTCTTACATGGTAATCCGAATAAAGTCCACCCATTTTAATCCCAATATGATGTAAAGTCACGAAACATCAGTGTTCTGTCACAATACTCCTGTCCATCAACACACACAATATGCCTTTCAAAAGTAATGGTATAGACCTCCGTTCTAGAAGTGCCTCGGAAAGGCACTACTTCTTTTTCCGCGCTAGATATTTCAATCACCTGATCACTAATGTCACTTTCGTAATCCATATAACGTTCATTGTCTACATCTTCGTCTGACACTAGCCCTCCTTAAAAATTCTGATTCAGATCTTCCATCAACACTTTCAGCACTCCTCTCCTCATACGTCGGTACCTCAACACCATGGTTAAAGTTCACTTTTTTTTACTGTAAACGAAATTCAGACGATTCATGACAGTTATCCAGGAACGTCGACAAAGATTGCTCCTTTACGACGTCCATGTTGTCTGGATACGCTCTCCGAAACAGGTCTTCTATAGCCTGACCAAACTCACGAAATGTTTCATCTTTGCCTCTCCTTCTCAACTTTGCATCTGCGATAAAGCTCTCCTTCATGTATTTTGACCCAAACCGTTCTTCCAAACTGTTTAACAACAAGTTCAAATCTGTTTGTTTCGCCAAAGGAAGTCCATAGGCATACGTCTCAGCCTGACCCCTGAGACAGCAAAGCAAGACTTTCCTAGAATAATCTGTCTGCCATTTGTTAATCTGGCAGATGTTTTCAAAATACCTCCTGAAATCATACCAAATATCACTCCCATGTCCGCTAAATGTACGGCGACAGGGAAATTCTCGGTATGAAGAATGTCCGGGACATTCATCAAGTCTGAAGTTATCCAGATTCCTGTTTTCATTTATTTTCGGCGCCGGCTTGGACCTGGATAATCCATGACGAGGTACTGGCGATAGATCGTTGTTCAGTTCGAGGGCACTGTTGGAATATCGCCAAAATAACTTCACAAGCACAGATATCACAAACACACACAAACCAACACTGTACATCCACACTTTCGTGTCTACTGTTGTTATCCAACTCACAAAGTCTAGGCTCGTTACAACGAATTTTCCCCAACCGAAACGGAGAAGAAAAGATAACACAGCCACCACAATCCAGAATAGCACAAACTTACTCCAACCACACACTGTTGTTCGTCGTTTCTGAGCAGATGGTAAAGGCTCCATCGGTATTTCTGGAGAATCACGAATCTGAGCAGATGATAAATACTCGGCCGGTGTACTCGTCAACCTGCTTTCAAAGTCTGGAGGAAAGAAACCTTGGCCAATGCCAGAGTCACCAGGACTTTTCAATTGCCGATGTAAATCCGAGATTCCGCCATGCTCTGCTGGCGAAAACAAAGGCGATTTCGGCGACTCTTCCATGTTGTTTCCTCAAGACGTGATTCGCCAATTTCATTAAATGTGGAAAATCCCACCGCTGCCACCAATGTAGCGAAGTTTTCACGGAAGCACAAACAACACAATGCAAAGTCCAGTTAATCCAATTTAATAACCTCCTAACATAGCTATCTGTCAACAATCACTGGTATGTCTACCCAGACTCTAACTCTCTCACACAAAATGGTGGCCAAGAGGCCTTTATATAGCTTGCCATAGCTCCACCCACTGAAGCAGCTCCGCCAATGTACTATCACGGTCTCCACGTGCAAGGACAGCGGGGCCACAATAAGTAGGTCGTCGGAGCAAACAGTAACAATGACTAAAATAGCTCCGCCAGCCATCCTCCACGGCCTCGACGTGCAAGCACGCCGAAAACGTGAAAAGAAGGGTGGCGGAGCACACAATTACGCTTAACTCCAAGTCCCCGTGCATCCGAGTGTTTACACGCCAGAGCCATGACACAAAGGTCAACGGAGCAGCTAACAACATGAAAACTTATAACACGGCAATAACAAAACTACAATAATAAAAAAAACAAAATACCCCAAAACACAACATATATATATATTGTGACGTGTTTTTGTAATGAATTCATGAGAAATTCATATTCATTAAGAAAATCACATTAGATCAATGTTTCCTCCTGTCATGATCTACACTACTCCTCTCAACTATCAACAGAAAGTTGCAAAAAAACTAGCCCCATCTATTTAAACCAACTACCTTTGCATCCACAGTATTTATCTATTGATCTCTGATATCCTTATTTATTTCCAACTCGAAATAATGGAACTGTAGACATATATTTGTTTATATGGAGTGCTCACTTTCAAAGAAATCAAGCCATATTTAAACTTTCATCGATTTCCTTTACCAAATTAATAAGAAAAAAATTTGATTTAAAGTTTAACAACAAACATAATTCACAGAATTACCATACAACTGTACTCAATTTTCACAGAATTGAAATGTTCTGTTATACTTAAATTTCTATTCACAAAACTACAACTGATTAATACCTTCATAACCTTTCAAAATGATATTTTTTTTGTTCTCAACATTTTTTTTCTGTTTGTGTATTTCAGTAACAAGCAGAACATCTCGCAGATTAATTCATTGTCAACTTGCACGCCACCCAACCCCGGATTTAAAGTTGTTAGAAATCAAACAGATGTGAAATCATTAATTTTTGTTTAACACTTAATTTTGTTGATTTTGTGTAAGTTATTGTCTTTAAATATTAATCCCCACAAAAATATGTTCTTTATATAGACCTCAAGCTTTATAGATCATGGATCCATGAAAAAAAGTACCAGCAAAATCTCCTTAAGTTCATAATCAACAAAGCTTAATGTTAATAAAAAATAACATTTTACATCAATCAATAGTTATAGCAAACTTAGTATTTAAGAGAAATCCTACTTTGAATGAATAATCTGAAAACCATTATTTTGAAGTAATGCAAGTTACTCTTAAAGTTATTTGCAGAGGTGTCCTCACTTAATCTACTAGCCTTAGTCGCAGAAAACAGACAGCTGAGACAGACACTGGCACAACAGTTACTCGAGAATGAAAACCTGTAAAGACTAATGCCGATGCGAAGAAGAAGATCAATGCGAAGGAAAAGCGAACACCTAAAATGACGGCATTCAATGTGGAAACAGAGACGGCCCTGTCAAAGATAATTTTATGTATTATACGGGATTTGTATTCCTGCAATTTATGAACATATTCACATTTCTAGTGTCACCAAGGAATGAATGCCCGTTTTCCTTCAATCGGACAGTATCTAGTGTTAAGGATATGAGACTTGAATATCAGTCTCTTCTTACCCTTGTAACACTGAGACTGAACTTTGAATTTAAACACTTGAAAAATCTGTTTGAAATATCACCACAAGATGCTGGAGCAGTTTTCAAGAACTGGATCATCTACATGTTTTTTAGATTTGGGTCAGTGTCATTATGGCCAGAGAGAGACACACTCATAGCAAATTTGCCATCAAAGTACAAAGCAGTCTTTCCGGATACTATGCTAATTCTGGATGGAACCGAACTTAAACTAGAACGACCAAGTTCACTGCGATCGCAGAGTCAGTGTTACTCGGACTATAAATCAGCCATTACACTCAAAAGTTTGATCTGGATAAACCCTAGAGGCTCTTTCACGCTTTCACGTTTGTGTCAATGCTGTTTTCAGGAAGTATATCTGACAAGGAACTCACATTTTAAAGTGGTCTACTACAGATGCTTCAGCAGCTACTAGAATGTGGTAGACTGAAGAGAGGCGATGGGATTATGGTTGATAAAGGAATTTTGATCCGGGCGGAAATTGAAAACCTGGGTCCGAAATTACATATACCACCTTTCGCCAAATGTCCTGGACAAATGTCAGCTAGTGATGTGGCACTTACAAGGAAGATTGCCAGACACAGGGTTCATGTGGAGAGAGCTATTTCTAGGGCGAAAAGGTTCAAAATTATTGACAATCGTATAGAACGAAGTCTGTTCCATTGCATAAATCAGATTTGATTTTGTTGCTGTTTCCTGACTGGGCTCATGCCATTATTGATACAAGACTAACCTGGTATGGTAGTCAACTACTGATATTCTGAACACCATGGTCTGTAATAACTGTCTGGAATGGTGTACAGGCCAGATACGACAGTCCAATTCCATGTAGAGACTGCAGATGGCTGATGTCAGTGTTATAACTGGATTTTCCTGGGGAAAATACAACACTCAGGTTAAGTGAAATATTCAAATAATTAATAGTTTTTTTTTCTCAGGACTGTTAATGAAATAACTGGATGTTGTCATGAAGGTGGATGTATAAATCCATTTCATTTGATGTATATATTCATTCTATTTATGAATATATTCATTTCAGCTTATATGTGTTGAAATTGTTGTAGAAGAAATTCGACAAAAAATGAGAGATGAGTAAACATTAAAACACTTCCTTATCATGAACTAAAATTCTTATTTCGTTTATAGTTTATATTTTAAAGAAAAATCACTTCTGACCAGCAACTTGTGTGTTCGATCCCGGGACCAGGACATATTTTAAGTCAACAACAATGGCACTGTTTCATCTCGCTTACATTACAGTAAACAAAGAAGGATAGTTCCAGAACTGGTTAACTTGGTATTAGGAAAATGTGATTAGGTGTGGTGTCCTATTACTTGTCTTTGTGGTGTTATACCACAGTGACTCAGTACTGTTATCTGTCACGTGACATGTAGAAAGAAAGTTGGAAATACTCAATGATCAGACACTGATCTGTCTTTAAATATCTTAATAATATACCTATTGTCTTTGAACTCTGCAATGAGTGATCTCTTCTTTCTGCTAGTGTTTCCTGGCTTTCCAATTTACCATCGTTGAAACCGGTTCTGGAATAATCTTTCCACCCCGCGGTTTGTCCTACTGGGGGACAGATGTGTAGGCTGGTTGACTTGGTACATCAATCAGCCCCTGGAGAATCCAGTCGATAAGCTCCATGACTACCGCCCATGGGCACATTCACCCGATACTGTATTTAAAGAAAGGGTCATAATAATCACACAATCATCTATTTAAATCTAATGTGAAAATGAATGAATAACAGAACACTAGTACAGTGATTATTTAACCTATCATCCTGCAGCCAATGTTTTATTTTCAATGCATACTCTGGATGCATAAAATATATGGAAATTTCTTAGCCTAGCACAAACATTGTGAAATAAACCACTGCTAGTGTAAACGGAAGAGTGACAAAAACGAGTTTATCGAAAGGGTAATTAAAATGCATACACCGGCCATGGTGATCCAGCTATATCTATCATTGTTGTGCTTCCTGGAAATTGCATCGATTCTAAGCAGACAGTGAATCATATTTAAATTGTCTGTAGTGCAAAAGTATGGTAGATCTAAGTTTTGCATATAATTATGAGTAAATTTACGCGGCTTTACACGAACAGACAGCATCAGATAGATATTCTCTCCTGATCAATGGTGATCCATACACGGTGGCTTTCATCATTCTTCCTCTGCCTTCGAAAAACATGAGCTTTCACATGGATTTCCTTGTTACTTCCCTGTAATAACTTAACTTGGCATATTTCCTAGCTTGTTGTCGTTGTCTCAACGTTGGTTTTACTGGCAGAAAATGCTCTCCAAAATCGGCCGGTATGCTCTTCAGTGTTACAAGCGTCGCCATTTTGAAAATAAAGTTGTCGGAGGTTTAGGATTAGGAAATCACCTAATTATGGGGTCGGAGGATCAATATTTACAGTCAATAAATAGTGAAAACTTTATAGAGTACATTAATCAATTAGAATCCGGGATAGAATTAGCAACAAAAGCTGGAGATATAAATAAAAATTTTAAGGTTTTAAAAAAAAAAATGTAAATAAATATGACAGGATTAAAATTATTTAAAGAAGTTAATGGTGATGAGCGACAATGCTTCTACAGGGCACTAAACAAATTTAGAATAAACAAATCGGATCATAACCGTCAAATATTAGTTCAGGCTAGAAGTAAATATACAAATAGAGTAAGGAGTTTTAATTATTAACGAAAGAAAGAAATACTACCAAGGATAGATATGTTTAATTATCTGCAAAAAAAAGGAAACGTCTTTTACTTTACAAGATAATCAATTTACATTTGAAGAAATGAACAAAACTATTTGGAGCTTGGTTAAATTATAGTATACAGTATATTAATAGCAATTTCAGTATTTTTTGTAATCTAGATTTTACTGTAAATTTAATATACATGTATAATCAGATGGGAAATATGCTGATATTAGATTGTTTCATTTTTAATAGATGAATCTATACGGCCCAAAACAAAACAAATCAGACTTTTACCCAACAATTAAGAAAAAAAGACTTAAATAAGCCCCATGTGTCATGGCTGGAGATTTGAACCTTGTTTTAAACCCTAAAAATGATTACATTGAATATGTTAATGTTAAAAATCCAAAAGCTAGAACAACTGTCGTAGAAAGTATCACAGAATTAGATCTTATATGCTGTTGGAGAGATCTCAGTATTGATAACAGAGAAAACACATGGTTCAAGACAAACACAAATAAGAAGGCACGGCTTGACTTCTCTTAAATTGGTTGTTGTGACTAATACAGACCACTCTATTATTAAGCTTAACACACTATTTAAAAATTAAAAATTAAAATTAAAAAAACCCCAATAAAATATATATTAAAAGAACAACAGAATATACAAGATAAATTTTTGAATAACATAAATATCACCAACATATCAAATGAAGAAATGCAGTTTACAATAAATGACCATTTGTTTTTGAAACACTGATGATTGGTTTGAGAGGAGAAAATAATTCATACAGAAAAAAGCTTTTTAGGTATATAAACAATTTAGAAAAAAACTTTATACAAACCCCATCAATAATAAGAGCCCTGCATGTCACTGACAGGCTTTATTGTAGAGTGTTTTTTGGTTTTTTTTTCTGTTCAGATATTAGCTCTTCTATTGTAAGGTAAATTATCTATCTCACAAGAGCAGGATGTAATCACGCGTAGATCTATATCGAAAGGAAATGAAACAAAAGGTTTTGAAGAATTGGCGTCCAATATCACTGCTAAATGTTTCTTACAAAATTGCCTCTTCAGCTATAGAGAATAAAGATTGAAAAAGTACATACATGTAGTTATATAACAAATGAGGACCAAACAGGTTTGTTCCAAACAGGTTTGTTCCAAACAGAAAATAAGAGAAAGTACCAGTTAAATATATGACAGTATATACTACGTAGAAAAGTATAACATTCAAGGACTGATACTATTAATTCTACTCTGTTTCTTCGAAATTTAGCAACACTGTTTTAAATTCTTTCAACTTGGACCAATCTTTCAAAAAACAAACTGCATTACAGGTTTTAAAATTTAATGTTGCTATCTCCGATCTTTGTATTTATGTGGAATAAAACCAAAGTAATTTGGATTGGCAGCTGCAAACGTAGAACATAATTTCAAGTTTTCAAGTTTATTATCAGTGCATTTACAATACAGAACTGAATACAAATGAAATACACTGAAATAGTTCATGATCATTTCAAATAAATACATGCATATATCAACATTACAGAACATGGCTGACATATCATTTTCATATTGCCAGAAATAAATAAGTAAGCATACATACGAACATACATATTTATAAGGAAATCCAGTAATAAACATATAACCCCATGTTTTCACTTTGTTTTATATATATATATATATACACATACACACATACATATATACATACACACATACATACAAACATATATATAGATTTTATATATGATTATTTTTTCATACAGAGCATTCTATTATAAATTTATATTATGGCTCTGATTAAAGTCTAACATAATTTGCTCTTATTTCAAATGCTTTAAATACGAACATTTAAACATTGGATAGTTTTAAACATATTTGATCGAATTCGATAAAATCTTGGAATATACATTTGTCTTATTCTAGAATAAAGTGGAATTTCAAGCATGAAATGATATTCACCTTTTAAAATATTACGTAATGGACAAAGTCTTTCTGATATCTGCATTCTAACCATCCCCATTTAATGCTAAGTCTATGAGATGATTATCTTAATTTACTAAATGCTTTTCTGTATTTTGCGATATAAATACACTTCAAATAATACTGGAATTCAAAATTTGATATATTTTCATAGAAAGATGATCTCCAGCTATTGTTGCTAATTCTCTCCCGTATTCTAATTGATTAATGTATTCTATAAAGTAAATGTATCCTATTTATTGACTGTAAATATTCATTCTTATTCTCATTGTCCCAAACATATTTATACTTCAATGTATGACTTTTTTTGACAAGGGATATATTCATTTCTAATATTCAATTTACCCTTCAGCGAAAATTCTATCAAACAATGATCAGATAGTATATTCGGACTGTGAAAAATAAATGAATTAAAAGCTGGTAAAATAATTTCATTAACTATACAGTAATCTATAACGCTTGAGCCATTATTACCTACAAAAGTATAATCTCCACAGTTCGCATCAGAACCAACACGTACATTCGCTATCCTTAACCCTGTTTGAATTAGGAAATTAAGCAATAAACGACCGTTTGCATTAACAGTAACATTTTTAACGTAATAATATATTATCAGGTTCCTAATCATCCGGCAACAAACCATTATTCCCTAAAGTTAAGTTATCATTTGCAACATAACCTGGTAAAGTTCCAACTCTAGAGTTTAATTCACCGAGCAACATAAATACACTATTCTCACCAAAATCATTCCTGATTTGTATCATTTTGTCTGAAATAATATCATAAATGTTATCATCAACAAGTAGATTCCGACTTGAGTTTGAAGGTACTATGTAACAAACACAAATAAACAAATCTACGTCTAAATTCATAAAAGACTTATCTATTTTTATCATGTTTTATGATAACGGTATCGTCTTTAATGAGTTCATCTCTAATATAAATAATAATACTACCAGAATTTCGTTTTGTGCCTTTCAACTTTTCAGACCTTTCTAATGCAAAATATTGAAAATTATCAAAATCGTTATCAAAATCATCACTTTCCCATGTTTCTGTGAACATATAATATCATTATTTTCAAAAATTGAGATAATGTCTTGTGATTTTAAATTATTTACACCTTTGCTTATCAGCCCTTGAATATTCAACATAGCAACTCGAATACTAATGTCATTATTAATACAAAAGCTGCTACAACTCCCCTATATACTACCGTAATTTGTCATGTGCTGTGACTGAGTGAATTCACTGGGCTGAGAGTTCGTAAACTCTAATAATTTTCTTTGTACATATGGGCATACAATAAGCCAGTATTATTGACTCTATCAAAGGCTATTTAGAAAAGGAAGGCATATAAACAGAATTGAACAGTAAGGCGAAACTTTGATACCCTTACTACTATAACTCATATTTGAAAATGATAAAGGATGCATAACATAAAATAAAAACATTATTGGTGGAAATATGAACTCCAGTGATATTCTTTAAGTATATAACATTTCCTAAATGGTTGCAAAGCAGAATCAACCATAGTATTTTAGGAACAAATTGTACGTTGAAAAAAAATGAAGATAATAGAGACCGAAATGTTATCAGTCTGCCAACAAGAACCAGAGACATACGTTTACCTATTTTATAATTGTACTTATACAAATGAGAATTGGAAAGGATTAGAGTTTTACTTAATGGTCATTGTTTAGAAATACCTGTCTGTTTTCCAATTTAAGATATGATATTCGGGAACAAATTCTTCATAGATGTCATGAATACTGTAATTATTTTAGGTAAATACTATATTTTTAAGATGGAAGATAGTAACCAAAGACCTACTGTTAACATGTTTAAAAACATGTTGTAAATGAGTATAATCTTGAATACTACATTGCATGTAGGAATATAAAAAAACAGACTTAAAAAGATGGACATCTTTAATTCCGCTGTTAAATTCTATGATATAAGGACACAAACAAACTAGATGTATACAGTTTAAGAATAGTTTCGACAATTTTACAAAAGAATCAATTAATAAGGTTTACCAACAACAGGAAAGTTAATCATGATCAAATTTTGAAGTTAATAGTTGAATATGTTTTTGGGTATGTACAACTGTTAACAGTGTATAAGTATGCACGTTTACAACCTAAACAGATACTATGCTACAGTTACAATTCAAGTAAGTACAAAAACGTTTAGCTTTGCTTTATTACAAATATTATCATATCATAATCATAAGCCTTGCTTTATAGTGGTTAGTATTAAGACTATGTAAATATATGCATGTTTAAAGTTTTTTTATGAATGAATAATTTAGACAAATGTAAGCAAAAGTATTTGCGGTGTAACATACTTGCCTAATTAAGGCTGATTATAAATAAGCATTTTTGTGCTTGTTTTTTTAAAAAAAAGTTTTAATTACAAAAATGGACAAAATCATTTCAGATATAACATACTTGCCTAATTCAGGCATATTGAAATAGGCATTTTTGCATTATAATAATAATAACAATATGTGAATACATGCATCTTTAATGCTTTTTGCTTGATTATAATACTCATAAGATTCAAATTAAAATATTCATGAAATAATTAGAAATTTATATATTTATCATACTTTAACTGATATTTATAACTTTGTCACTTTTCCAAATGTACTTCACATTTGTTCTGTAAGAAATTATACAATAATTATGTTTTAAACATGATATGTTACGTACATGTCATGAAGATTTGGCATAAAAAAAGCCTCTAGAGTATTCATATTTGTTTTTTACTAAGACTTTCTATTCTTATTTCGAATTTATCCAGATAAACATTTCGATTACGTTTCATGGAAATTGAACCAAAGATGTGACATCTATAGGGGGTTCAAAATTTAAAGTTCGTCGGGCCACCAAAAACATAATTTATGTTTGTTTGGCCTTAGCAAAACATCGTGATGAGTCTCATGATAGTTTCCCATAAGGTTGTCGCCTTACTCGATATCTTGCCTGTTGTAAACCCTCAGTTTAAACGGTTCTGGGCTGTTTGTATATTTATACAAATTAGGTTTGAGGGAAGGCCTATCTGTGTCCGACTCACACCGGAAGCGGAACCTCTGTAGCAGGTTGGCAAACACGAGGAACAGCTCCATCTTGGCCAGAGCCTCTCCAACACAAACTCTGGGACCTGAAATAAGGCAGAACTCTATCACTTATATTCTAAGGAATATGAATATCATTTTGTTGTAATCGCTGTTTATTGAGTTAAAGTCATATGATAAAAAGAAGCTGACATATCATATAAACTCTCACTAAACGAGTTCATGCAATTGAGCCTCTGGTGAGCTTGATACCATTTTCATGAACGAGTTTAGTAACGTTGACATGAAATAACAACTCATGTCAGATTATTTTTATCATATGAAGTTAACTCAATAAACAACGATTACAACAAAAACAAAACCATGAAAGACTGAAGGGGACAGGACTATGAAGAACTTACACCAAGAAAAATGTTCCAAGACAATAGCTGAAAACGATGAAATGTGTGTATTTTCATTCAATATCAACATAACTGTATGTTTGTTACATTAAACAGTCCATAAATATATATAGGCATGAGAGTCACAGTAATAAGTAAACAACAGACATTTTAAAATAAACCCTAAGATATGATGACGTGATATGAAGTCTTAGTAATGACGTCAAATGTATATATTCGAGACATGGCAACACGCGCGTGACACTAAGCAATACTGTAATTTGTTACGTGTTAAATATACGAAAATATGTAATGATTATATGAAATTTAAAAATAAAAATGTTTTTGCAAATTGTCATATGAGGATTACATTTGTTCATCTTTGAGCACTTCGCTAATTACGTACCAAATAACCAAATAAATTCTAGACCTTTTGGTTTCTGACAAGAAGATCGTAAAATACATAAGCGACTCCTGTGGCGGCCAATCTTGACTTAAACAAATATGATAACGGTGACAAGGCCATGCTATATACCAAATATCTCAACTCCAAGCATTGTTTTCTTTGACAAATTGATTTATAGAACTTGGTATACAGACCCATTGTCACACATCAAATATAGTAGTATACTATGCCTTGCGGTTATGAAAAGAAGTTTGCTAAAATTTTAACTTTTAAAATCTATTTTTAGCTTTTGTGACACAAATATGCAATGGATCAGAACCAATGAACAATATACAAGTAAAATCCCAGTATCTTCAGGGGAGATGTCGGAATGAAAGTTGACGACGGTCACACGGGCGATGGACAACGGACAAAGTACGATAACTATCGTGTAATCGCATGGGGGCGAGGATTTAAGGGCACTAATTATCGTCTTAATCCTTGCAATTTTGTCTTGAATTTTCGGAAACCGAATCTACTCAAGAAAGTGATAAGACGAGGTTTATCAACACAAATGCCATTGCAATAAAGAAATTAAGTGATTTGCAAGAATTTTATATCAATGTGTGATTGTACATGACCTATAACCATTAGACCGAAGATATGATGCCTAAATTTAAAACTGATCACGTTTTTAAAGAGTTGGCTTTTGTTTGTTTCTTGGATTTAACGTCCTACTCATTTGGAGACTATGTACATTTGGAACAGATATAGTGCTGCCACACTGCAGTATCACACAATAGACATTTTACATGAAAACACATCCAGTCACATTATCCAGACACCAGGCCAACCAGTCCTGGAACAACCCTTGTATGCTGAGCAGCAAGCAAAGGAGAAATCGGTGTTTGCCAGTGCTCAACAACTTGAAACAGGCAACAATTTTAAAACTGATCTGGTCTTTCAAAGGTTAAATAGTGATTGTGTGAAATGGGTAAAATGATGACACACAAAGTACTTATGGAAAACATATCAACTACCCAGTGTGATACTAGTTTCTATCCTCGTTAGTATCTATCATTTACAACAACAGCAATGTCTAGCTCATATATACATATCAAATTATCAAATGCGATTCTCAACGCAGTGTTGCAACGCCTCTATTATAAGGACAGTCTTATACATACCAACTGAAAATGGTATATGCGCCTCATGTTTGACCAATTCGCCATTATCTCCAATGAACCTGTCGGGGAAGAAGTCCTCGGGCTTGTCCCAGTACTTTGGGTCCATAGCAGCGGAATACAGATTGGGAATAACCAGTGTTTTCTCAGGAATGTTGTATCCTCCAAACTTGGTTTCCTTCGTCGTGCAGTGGGGTATTGCTATAGGGCCTGGGATCATTTAACATATAAAATTAAAAGTTCACTATCTGGGTCAAATGTTTGTTTGTTTGTTTGTTTATTGGGTTTTTTAAGTACCTCCGACAGTATTTCGGTCATTCGGAGACTAATAATGATAATGTCTTCTTCAGACAGACATAGTGCTGTCACACTGCAGTATTCCGCCGTAGACATGTGTCATGAAACCACACCCAACACTGGGACAACCCGTCAAAGCTCTACCCGTACATGCTGGGCGTGAAACAAGAGAGCTATACTACTACCATTTTGTATGACTTCAGTTTAACACTTTTCATAAAAGACCAAACACTTAATAATAGGATTATATGGCTCGATAGATTTGTCAAATGTATTCTAATTGAACAAATGTGTTATTGTATTCTGTTGCTTTAAAGTTTAATGATATTGCATATACTGTATACTGAGAGTCTAACGCATTTAAAATGAAAGTGCCAAAATATTACATTGGCAATATATTATTTTTGTTCATTTATAAAACAAAATAATAAACATTATATACTTCATAAATATGTCTGAAATTCTGCAACGTATTATACACGTATATAACCATGTCATTTCTTTGGTAAATTTTAAAAGAATGGGGAAAATATAAATATTTTGTAGAATCAAGTATGGAATCACTTATATCAGTGAGAATACACACATTTAGGCATTAATGTTATAAATGATGTTCCAGCCGTTGCACAAACATTAGCCCATTAAGATCAATCTAAATATAAATTAATAACTGACACATTTCTTCACAGAAAAAATATTTTATTCTTCGACACTGTGTATCATGTCGACTTCATTACAAAGTGAATGGGACTTGTCAACGATCGTTCATGCACGTCCCATGCCTCTTGATTTGAGGTATCTCATCATGGTATCGTAATAAAGTGATATTTTTGTTATGTTTCTATCAGGAATCAGTGATAACAAATGTAATACGCATTGCGCGTCTCATCTATGCGTACCGGGATCGCTACCCGGTCACGTTCTTAAGACGGTCGTCCATTCAGACGTGGACATTCTTTTAGAATTCTGGTCTCATTCTATATGATAACCTCAAACGCCGCCATCTAACCATTATCTAAAGTGATTTATACAATTTGGGATAATTTGTGTCACAGACTATGTAGAAAACTAAATATTGATGTGCATTTATTTCAAAGTGAACTGCAAAAAGTAGATATGTACATGTACAATATATCAATAATAAAATCGTCAGTATAAGTATAAATATATTTTCTTTCACATATCATGTTGACATGGGGTTAGGACACAAGCTCTTACAAAAGCAAAATCGTTAAGTACACTATACCGATTGATGCCACCCTTTGTACTTCCATTATGGTCGCCATTACGTTCGGCAGTTGGTCACGGTCGGACCACGTGATCACTTTATTGCCACATTTCTGAAAAAGGGAGATAAACGATGCTCAAAACATATTTCACTAATCTTTCTTTAAAAATACTAGGTTCTAAATCAGACATTATTTTCTGTTTTGGTTACTTGTATGCGTTGATACTTTCAGAAACTTCAAATAATAGCATCTTTAGACACCCTGAATTGGAAATGGCAAAACGCATACATTTAAATTAAAGAGTTGTCATATTTTTACAGCCTCATTTAGAGATTAATTGACGATTATTTGTGTAACTTTATAAGGGATACACAATTTGAAGGAAATCAACGTCATATGCCTATATAGTGGAAATATTAGGTCACATTGAGCCTTTGTTATAATGTGGGTTGGATTTTACACGTACGTTACAAAACAAGAGGGCAAAGACGGCCCCGGAGTCGCTCACTTGGGATATTAGAGTGTAAAAACGGTAAAAAAGGTTCTAATATTTCTAGGGAATAAATTTAGATCAATCATTCCAATATCAGCCATAATCGAACTCCAGTCAACACTCCAGATAGTTTTGCCATTACCACTGACTATAAGGTAAACCATGGTTACTTATTAACTGCAGACAAGGGCAATAACTCCTGATCGATTTGGCCTGTAATAGCCATATTGAAATCTGGGTAAGAAATTAAGGCTATAAACATTGTCAAGAAATTTGAAGATGATTGCTCAAGAAATGAAGATGCTAAGTTGTAAACAATGTGAAATCTGGAATTTCTTTAGCTCACAAGATCACAAGGTGATCAAAGTGAGCTATTGTGATCACGCTCCGTCCGTCGTCGTGCGTCGTCAGTCGTCAACAATTTGCTTTGAACGACATCTCCTCTGAAACTGCTGGATAGAAAATTATGAGACTTAGCATGAATGATCTTAGGGTGGCCCTCAACAAAAGTTGCTAAACATTAACCTGGTTCATTAAAAAAAATATAAAAAAATAAATAAATAAATAAAAAAATACAGATAAAAACTTCAAAATATTCTTCTCTGAAACTTATGGTCAGAATTTAATTTCATTTGTTACGAATGATCACATTATGGCTGTCTAATTTTCAAAATTCTTCTATGAAACCAATGATAAGAATTTGTTATCTTTTGGCACAAATGGTCACCTCATCGTTGTCTACTATTATTCCTAAAAATAACGTTGATCCCATGAATAATGAGGCTTCTTAATGACTTCCTTCTTTTCATCTGAAATTTGAATTTGGTTGCTACTGGAGATAATCACGTACAATGAATGGGTTTACATAAGCTTATGTGCTCTGGTGAGCGATCTAGGATCATAAGGTTCTCTTGTTATATCAAAAAGGTCACAACTGTCATAATTGCTCATGCCGGAAATCAGTCCGATAACAACTCGTCGATTAATCAGCCAGTCTAGCTGACTAATAAATGATTAATCAATGGCTTTAATAACTTGCAACTTTAATAAACTTGCAAACTGTTTTTTCACATACAGATTGTACCCAGAATTCAACAGTTGTGTAACTTTTGAAAAATAACAAAACAATACGCCTTTGTTTGAAATACCTGTATTTGATCATTTTCGCAGATAAAATATAAAAATACTGTAGTAGTGCAGACCAAAACGCAGTGTCGAACTAAATAATCGTAAATAAGCTTACAGTTACGTAATTGCCAAATCAAAACCGCTTTTCTGTTTAAAATCATAACATGCATAATCTGTTGACGATTAGGAAATCATCGTCGACGATTGATCAGCGCAATCTTCGTCAACGATTCGCAAAGGAACTGATTAATCAGTCCAGCACTACTAATTGCCAGATATCAGCCATACCAGAACTTGGCCGAGATTTTATGGCTATAAATATTGTAGTGAAGATGCTAGAGAGTACACAAAGTGATATCTGGCAATTCATATTATCAAAGGACCATAACTCCTGACCTTATTGGCCGTTATCAGCTATAATCGAACTTGGCCGAGTGATTATGGCTATTAATATTTTCAAGAAATAAAGATGCTAGATAAAACAAAGTGAAATCTGGCAATTTTAACTTAAAAGGGGTATAACTCATGCCCTTATTAGCCGATAGCTAATCCCTATTACGTTTGCTCAGGTTAGCTAAAAGATAACGACAGAAATACTTATTCTTCTGTTCACCTTGTTTTCCACTAACCTTGTCTATTTCCTGCTGACATTGCTTCTGCACATCCGGGTACAAGGCCATGTACAGGAAGGCCCAGGTCAGGGTAGTGGAGGTTGTCTCAGATCCAGCCAAAAACAAGTCAAGTATTATCCGGAACATATTGCCCTCTGAAAAGAAATATAAGCTTCGCATTCATATGCTCTATAGCAAAAAAAAATATAAAAAAAAATAAATAAATAAAAATAAAAATATAATAAAAGAAATAATTTTTTTTTAAAAAAAAACACACACGACATATTGAAGAATATTTGCTGTATACATTGTATATTCTTAAAGGTCTTTACTCTTTAAAGTGTCATGTTAATCAGTATATTTATTTGTTAGTACACTTCTTAAATATGATTAAATGCTATAAAGAATTCCGAAAACATTTTCGACCCTGATTTTGTTCTCTTTTTCATCTTAAATCTAAAACCGACAGTCAGCGGTCAGAATTTGAGATATATTGATATTGATTTAATGGTTATATGCGTACATTCATGTATGCTAAACATATGACATATTGGAAAAAGGTGTTCCAATTGAAAGTCATTTGTAGGAAAGAATATTAACATTTATCATCTCCCTGTAAACGGAAAAAAGGTTCCTGACATACTAAAACTTAGCTGTTCTTCATTGTGGGTTCGAGTCCCAGCAGGCTCATTCGAGGAATCTATTCAGCTGGCTAACAGTAGGTATGCCATTCTACCCAAGTGCTCTGTGCACTTTGGTGTCAATATATGACTGGGACACTGTTGCTATAACGACGGTAAACCGCAGCACGACAACAACAATGTTCAATAAGAATGATAACAGAATAAGTCTCGGCAGCTGCGCAATATTAAACATGCATATGAGTATTTAACCAGTCACTGAATGATCATTTGAAAAACCTGCACGTGATATTACAATACAAATTATGCTAAATATCACCAAAACACAGACGAAAAAAATGGAGATAAGATTGAACGACTCTTATTTTATTGCGAAATATTTAAACATTAAAAGCTTCCAACTTACTGTGTAGGTATTTCTCGCCGTCTTCTTCGTGGGTTTCTTTCACTGCCAGTAAATATATATCGATAAAATCACGGATATTTTCAGCATCAAATGTCGTCGAATGCTCATTGATTTGTTCGTTTATGTAAGCTCTAAGCCATTCATCCGCTTCTCTTTTTTGCAGTCGTACTTCGTCATCCTGCAATTCATTAGTTTAAATATTTATGTGATTACTTTCGATGGACCTTTGTTTATTTGGTTTGGTTTTACGACCCGTATACATTATTTCAAACATTGGGGACCTTTGTCTCCATGAGACTGCTACCTGAATGCGATATCACACTATAACTGAGTTGCATGATATCGTTTACAGAATGCCTGGAGAATCACCCTTGGAAGCCGTTTCACTAAACTTTGTACGAAAAAGCGAAAATTCACAGATGTAGATTAGTATTTTTTCATTTGATTTTTTTTATTCTTTACACAAAGTGTTGTGTTTGTATAATGCAATAAATTGGGTCATCTCTCTTCGTGTTTTATTGTGGAAATAAGACATAAGTAGAAACTATGAAGAACAAAAGACTTACGACTAAGATCAAATTTGTTCGTACGAAGTTTAGTGAAACGGGTGCAAGTACCTTTAAACCAATATATAGATCCATGAAAATATTTTGTCAACATAAATATGATACATAGTGCCAATAATACGAATTGTATGACAATAGCTGTAAGTAGCCAGTTCCTGATCCAGCTGGGGGACTATTTTTGTAATATTAAATCTCATTTCAACGTACTAACAGAATTAACAAAATAAATATAATATAAAATGTATGTACATCAGTATGAAAATGAAAGTAATTCATAAGGCTATTTTTAATTGTAAGCCGTCCATCAAAAAGATGAGTTTTTAAGACCCAGCTTAAACAAACATGTTACGCATCTTCCTTTCAAACAATGTAATTTACCTTTCGAGACAACACCTTAGCAAGTAAACTCGGTAGGAAGTTGAATGCATCCAAATCACCTGCAGTCCTCATTACTGTGTCCAAATTCTCTCTAATGGCCAAAAACTGGGGGTCATTATATTCAAATCTGGAAAAAGATGCCATTGATATTTTATTTTGTGTGTTTACCGTCGCTGCTACAGTCATTTAGGTAGTTTTATCTGTACGAGACAGAAATAGTGTTGTCACACTAAAATATCGCAACGTAGACAAGTAGCTCGATAGCACACCCAGTCGTACAATCCAGACATCAGGTCACTCAGTCCTGGAACAACCCTTATAATTATGTCAACGCCATTTTTATTTGTATTTGTTTCTTGGGTTTAACGTCAAACCCATTGTATTTCAGTCATTTTGATATCCTGTCTACTTGAATTACACATGGAACCACACGCAGTCTTATTATCCTGACAGCGAGCCACTTAGTCCCGGAACTGCGTCAAGCAAGGAAGCTATACCAGTACCATTTTTACGTCTATGATTTGTCGTGGTCAGGGATCGAACCCAAGACCTGCTGCAGGGGCGGATGCTCTAACCATTCGGCCATCGGAGGCAGTATTTTGGTCTTTAACAAAATTAGAGCTGAAAATGATATGCCACTTCAGATTTTTTTTAAATCTGTAATTTCAAGGTAAATATTTCATATACATTTATATACACTTCTATAACGATAAAATGCCATTAAAAGAAAATGGCTAATATGAAGTTTTTGTTGTTGTTTTTTTTGTAAAGATTTAAGATATTGTCCGCCAATTTCCAAAAAATGTGCAGCAAGTTTATACAATTTGAAGTGTAAGAAAAGGTAGAAAATGGGTTTTTATCGCTTTAATTTTAAAGATAAGAAATGTGTGTCATTATTTTTTTTTATAATAGCATCAAATAAAGTGCTTTTTAAAACAATGCTGTCACCCTTTTTTTTAATTATATGGTTTAGAAGACTTTCATCTAGATCAAATACATGAGCGAATAACCAGCTTACCTTTCTCCAAAGATTATTCTGTATATGACATTTCCAACAAGATTCTGCATCAACAGATCAATATTGACAGGCTTGTCCTTGAGTTCATCAAGATGTTCAGCAGTCTCTTCCATCTCCGTTAGAATATTCTCCTCAATGCTACTTTTACCCACTCCGAAATCTCGGAGTGCTTGAAGAGTAAATCTACGTAAGAATCTCAACTCGGGACCGAAGTCATTTGGTATTATCCCTTTAAAAATAAAATAAAAACGCAGTTAAACCGACAACACTATAAATAAAACTTTTTCATTGTGCTGATGATATATTGCAATAAGATTCGTCGAGTTACATTTTGCATGAGCCTTCCTCTTTCTAAAAGCTGAAAAGTAAAAATATTCCAAAAATGAAAGGGATGGTGTACAATGTAGCGATTTGGAGATATAAATTTAGCTTGCCACAATAATTAAACCGGACAAATAATTTTGTTTCAGCTCGTTGTCTTTGACACTTTGAATGTGCATTCACAAACAAAGCATTGATTACCTTTACATGAAAAATAAGGATATAACTATTGTCAAAATGGCATTTTTACTGTTTTATTTTAATCAGATGAAAATACCTACACTTGTTACACGATCTATACTCAAAGGAAAAAGAAACGCCGTGTAAACTTTTGTGTCAGTTTTAATTAGGAAGTATTCGACGGTATTACAGTTTAAATTTTTTTAGTAAAGATTTTTTTTCAAACAAAATAAATACTTTAGAATGAGATGAGGTTTATTGCAAGGTTAGGATGTGAAAACTTGAGTCTGACTACAGATTCTAGTTACCCTGCGTTTCTTTTTCTTTTGAGTATAGTTATCAGTTTAAGTGTATATATCTGACGATACACCTAGCACTTCACGGTAAATATCTGTGTTGTGTTAAGATTAGAGCGCTCGTTTTACGCAATAGTTTGCATTATTCCCCTTTACCTATTTCTTAACACGTGAGTTTTTAAGAAAATAAGTAATGCTAATTTATTCAAGCACTTCTATATTTGTAAGATAGAAATGTTGGAATGCATTTCCACCTACTGAAAAACAAATAACAACAACAACAATCCAACCCTACCAGGAGCCCCATAAGAACCCCTCAAGATCATAGGAGCAAGTATGTGGCTCAAAATAGCCAAAATGTTAAATGTTTAATGGTTTCAATATCTAAAACGACATCTTTCTATTGAAATGGTCATTTTATTAATCATTTATGTTCTTAATATACTTTCATGCGTTTAATGTTCATGTGTAGTTCTATATGTAGACAAGGAAAAGAACATCAAACACACTCTCGAGAACACGATATATTTCTTCTAAGAGAAACAAATATATGTATAAGTTTTAAGTCAGCTCCGCGTGTGTTTCAAATATGAATACATAGAGAATATTTGTTCGTTTTGTAAAAAATGCAATATTATTCACAAAATGAAATAAGATTAAAAATTGCTTTTCACACACTTATTTTATGCTTAAACGCGACTTCGAACCACATGTGGCGAAAATTCAGATACTGTCAAATCTATTCCCTCCACTGGTGGCCTCAACTCTCGCTTACACAAAGTTTACGCGAAAGAACATGAGAACGAAATAATGAAATAATGAAAAAATTGTTTTAAATTATTTTGTTGAACGTATTCCCCCAAATATTTTTCGGTCCGAAGTTTTTTTTATCACGTGGCCGCCATCTTTAAAATGAAATCGAAGAGTGGGGGAAATAAGTAATGTCAATGTCGGTTTTCACGATAAATACTGGATATAATCAAGAGTAATATGAGGGAAGGAGTATTCCATTGATACAATCAAGAAATATTAATTTTTGTTAACAGAGACGATACTACATAAAAAAAAAATGAAGCGTGTCAAAACCGTAGAATCGAGATTGTAACGGATATTTGCTTACCTCCCCGGCTATCAGACAATACTGTCAAATTTCAATTTTATGACATAACCATGCTTCCTGATTTTGCTTATTTTAGCATGCACATCCATACATAGTGATATTTTCCATCAATAAGGACATTTGGTTCTATTCTCATGATAAGTGTCAATCCTATTTCGTGAGACCTAGCTACTTATTGAAAAACAAACAGAACGGTATGAAAAACATATTACATTTATAACTGGGGTACTAATAAAAGTCGCCAGAATGTTATACGTGTATTTACTTTTCGTTAGTATGACATGAATACTGTCACAAACTTTTTTTTCTTCTTTTCTTTCTTTTCTTTTTTGCAGAAAAAGTCGTGTGACCCAATACATAAATCGTATAAACCGTTCCCTGGCACAACATTCAGTTTAGATAAGCTGTGCCCATTCCTCATTTCAATATATGTTTACCTTTTCCAGTTCGACTTTCATACTGTATGGAAGGGAGATGGGTAGCTCTGCCACTGAAAACGTCCGCTTGTTTCACTAATGCCTCGTTGATGACGTCATATCCGTTCAGTACAAGCACCAGCTGGTTCCCTAGTTTGAAACTCATGATGTCTCCATATTTCTTTGCCTCTTCACAGAAAACAATATGTGGTCGTTGACGAGAAAGCTTCCGAAATAGAGTCACGCTTCCGAATATAGGAAAAACAGCTGGGCCTGGGGGTAAGTTATTATTGGCTTTAAACAAATAAAAACTTAATGCAAAAACAATTAAAAACACCCCCACTGTCACTATATCCATCATGATACAAAAAGTTTAAAACGCGATGTTAGCACTTAGATTTTAATGTCCTGATCTATGAAACCGTTACACATCAACTTGCAGGCGCAGTAGATTTGCTCCGTATCTTTATCAGATTTTGTTTGTTTCAAGTGTGTGAACGTCGCTGTATACACACGGCGGGTCGGTGCAAGTCAAGTGCAAGAGATCATATGTAATCTTATCATAAATCGTGTAAGTGCCGTTAAACTTTGATATTTCAAAAACTTCTCCTGTAACAAGTTAGTATTTTTGTAATAGACTCATTTTATATAGCAACATATTGCCAAAAGGCTCCACCAAAGACACTTAAGATCATCATGAGTACGGTGCGGTATTAGGTACGTAGTCAGGCTTAACAACTCAGGCTTAAAAAGCATAAAAAAGCACACAACGGACGGTTTGGTATCCCCCTCCCTCCCTCAGATATATGTCATTGGATTATTCCCCGGGAACATGCCATTACTTGTATCTTTTCTACCATATATTGAGCCTTTCTTATATTTTTTATATTCTCTTAGATTTATTGAACTACATAGTACGAAAAAGTAAGACAACTGATCAAGTTAAATACATTTAGTTAGTGAATGCCTCTACACCCAAATACTTGGTGATCCCAATGAGGGCCCATTAATTCCGTACCAGATTAAATGTTTATTTTGCGAGTAGACAATTAACCCAACACGATATGTTTATTGTGTAAAACAAAATTCAACCATCTGGAGATGGTTTAAAGACAAATAAAAAAACAAAACACACACACACACACACACACACACACACACAGATGCGGTAGGTAGATGCATATTCTGAACTTGCATCAGAGTGTATTGTGTATTGTATATTAAGGTATTTTTTGTACTGTTAAATAATCCTATTAAATATCTTGGAAATAATTAAGGATCTTCTTTTTATTCTGCGTGGGTTTTGCAGTTTTCTCAGAGTCGGACCCCCCCCCCCCCCAAAAAAAAAAAATAAAAATAAAAAAATAAAAAAAATAAAATAAATAAATAAATAAAATAAAAACACCATAACGGACGTGCCGTTTAAGGTTGGTCGGGATCTTCGAAACATTCCAGATAGTAATCCAGATAGTAATCTATATGGGAGCCATATGGGCACCCACATGGGTCCCATATGGGCTGCCCACATTGGGACCCATATGGGGAGTGCAACCGGGTTACGGATGGGTCCCATATGGGCTGTCCTATATACATGAAATATGGGACCCATATGGGTCCCAAAGGGAGTCCTGTTACTCAATTTGGGTCCCTCATGGGCAGCCCAGATTTTCTTTTTAGGTAGATCTTGCATTTTAAGCTAGATCCATTTGCACTTATTTAAAGTCACTCGCAGAACGGATACAAAATGCAAAAATCTTTAATGTTTCAGCAGGGGCAACGATTCTTGTGCTTCCTTTTAATGTATTCAACTTTTCTTTTTTCCCGGAAAACATATTTATTATGGTGCAAAGGTCTATATTATAACATCAATGATCATGCACTAAAGAAAACAAACACTATATGCTAGACATTAAAACTTAATTATGTAATCTTATATAATCAGTTCATAATCAGAATATGAACTAGACAAAAATTTAATTTATGTCTATGTAAACTTAAGTCATGTATTTATTATCGTATATAATAACACATATCCTCAAGACTCTTTTCTAAAATCAAGAGACATTACTACGATAGCCAATAGAACTCACTACTGTAACTTATACGTCTTGTATGTCAATTTAAATGTCAACACGGGAACATTTGTATTGATACTGATGTTAATTAATTTAAAAATAAATTAAATAAACACAGAAAATTCACAGAATTTAACACCATAATTTCTAAGCACTGCTCAAATGATAAACTAGTCAATAAATTACTTTCATAGCTATTTCTCAAACACTTCTGCTTTTTCAGCCACTTTCTTCATTTCTCCTGTCATTGGTGTAGGCTCAGATTCGCACCTTCCTTCCGAAGCTCTGCAGTCTTGCACCCACACTGTCCACTTGGATACATCAATGTCTATGTCCTTCCTTATGGCCTTCCTGTTGGCTCATTCCTTTGTACACACCCTAGAAAACAAGCACTCTTGATATTTAACAATGACATGCAAAGATATAAATAACCAGGCTCACTATTTCTATGTCCTGTGAAAAGATAAACATAAATTTCTTTTTTAGGGGAAAAACTTGCCGTTTGTTTGTGACAATTACTAATCAATAAGCAAGACCCCAAGTTACTTTATAGTTTTGGAATGATATGAAAACAGTTATCGTGAAACCGTAACGTCATTAGCGGCTTCATAAATTACCCACTTAAAAGCGCAATATTTTTGTAATTAATTGGTCATTAATCGAATTAAGTAAGTTATGATAATATCTTCTTTGCACTGTACATTTAAAAAGACTAAAACAAACAAGAGCTGTCCGTAAGACAGCACACTTGACTATTTCATGCAAAAAAATGCAATATTGTCTAATGTAAAGACGACAGAATCATTATACATACACAGAGTATTATGTTTCTCAGCATTTAAGTCAGTGCATATGGAGTCAGGAATTATGTCTAAGACAAACTTAATTCCTAACCCCATATGCACTGGCCTAAATTGTGTCCTGATTGAATAACTGGAAAAGATTCACATAAATGACTCACAGTAAGGCAGGGGTCCCTTAGGAGCTGCAGCGGCTGGTCATATGATGCTGATCTGGCCAACAACTGTTGCAGCATTTACTTCATCTTACGATTCTACTCCTGCAAGACCATGAAACCATAACAGTACCTGAAAAAACAATGTCAAAAGTGTGGTTAATAAAAAAGAACACTGTGATAATGATAAATTCTTAAATTCCTTTGTCACATTTCTTAATTTGTTAAATTTTGTTATAGGCCTGAACAAACAGAATAAGAGAAGTGATACAGACCCATGTCTCAACATGATATTCCTTTTATTATATACCTGTAAAATTGTTCATATACCTGTAAAACCACACAAATGTAATGTATATTCAATATTATGCATGTTTAACTGGTGACATATTTATAGACCCAGACACAAAACTACATTAAAGGTATGTATTCACAACTCTGATCCCGTGCACTAATTGGATGATTAAATAATATACAATGAATGAGTGTGATATGTAATTAAATTACATTTCTAATTTTGATTTAGCTGTTAAACGCAGTCAGAAGATGTTTATAGGATTTTGTTGCATAGGAAAGCTCTTGACGTATTTTCACGGTTGTTAGCTTCAGATGTTGTTGATTATGATTTGCTGAGAAAAGCTTTATTAAAAGGATTTCAGTTAACAGAGGAGGGGTTCAGGTTAAATTTAAGAAATAGTAAGATGGAAGTTTCGAAGACAGTGCAACATTATGTTGTTAAATTATGTATATGTAGCAAGATGGGTGGAGGCTGGAGGCTTTTGATAAAACGTTTGACGGCCGTATGGTTAGTTTTGAGAGATCAGTTTATACAATCGCCCGTAAGATGCAAGTATTTTTGAAAGAGAGAAATATTAAGTCAGAGAGGAAATGGCCGAAATTATTGAAGCTCATGGTCAACTGTTAGAGAGTAGTAATTACCAGAATCGTATTTGATTCACTCAAAGGAAGTTGATGTATCAAGTACAAGTTCAATGCAACAAAGGTCTGAAAAGATCAGACATTGTTATATTTGTAGGTCACAATCCCATTTAGCAAATGAATGTCCCAAAGATTTACTCGGACAATCTGTAAGAGCAGGAGCATTAGAAGCAATTTTATAGGTAGAAGAGGACTATAGTAGTTTTGTCTAGAAATAGTCAGGAGGGAATGACAGAGATAGACCATATTATCAGGAAAGAGGAGACCTAGGGTGCTTTGTGAAAGAAAATGGTAGTCATGAATGCTCTGTAGCTTTATATATTAACCAGCAGATCTCAGATTCATTTTTTTAACATAGAGTTCCTTCTATTACCATACCTATAGCTGTAGGTTGCATGAATGGTACAAAGGTTACCGTTTTGGCACGAGGGGACAAGAACTATGTATGTGTCTTGATTGACGAACCGATTGAAAAGTTTTCAAATGTCACAGTCTTTGTGGACAGTCCTTATCGCACAGGTAGGTGGGATGCTTTTACGGACACACCATATAATATCTAATCTTAGGTAACAGGTAATATTTGTTGTGTCAGAGACCCAAATGGTATAGATAAGAAAAGATCTGAAGAAAGTAAAAAGTATAAAGAGGTATGCGTGGATGAGGAGCAGGGTGCTGTGCAAACAAGAGCTCAGAAGGCGAGTGAAGGAAGACAGACTAGTTGCTTACAGGTTACAAGTAGTATAGGTCAGGTAGGAGTTAAGGAGGTGAAGTCTAAGCAGAGACATGACTCTAGTCTCCAAATGTTTAGAGAAATATCTACTTCAAAAGTACAGAAAGTTCCAGGAGCAGTTAGTTAATTCGGGTACAGTAAAGATTTAATCTTTAGGTATTTTAAGAGTGACAAAGTTGAGCAAGCAAGTATGTGTACCAGAGAGTTGGCGCGGTCAAATTCTGAAACTTGCTCATGATTCTATCATGGGTGGCCATTATACTACTGATAATTTTTTAACACAGTTTTGTTGGCCAGGTATCCTTGCAGATGTTAAGATATATTGCCGATCTTGTGACATATATGAAACGACTTTTCCAAAGGGCAAGGTGCAAGTTCCCTATTGGTGACATGCCTATCATTGCAACTCCTTTTAGGAGGGTCGTCATTGACCTAATTGATCCCATCAACCCACCATCTGAGAAGGGGGATAGGTATATCCTAACCCTTATAGAGTATTCCGCTCGGTACCCTAGAGCCACTGCTTTGAAAAATATTGACACAGAAACTGTCACAGAGGTACTTGTAGATATATTTAGTCGGGTAAGTGCTCTGAAGAAAATTCTATCAGATATGGTGACCAATTTACATCTGTTCTTATGAATGAAAAAGGTTGATAGGTTGTTATGCATTTAGACAGCTGACAACGGCGCTATATAACCCAGCTTGCAATGGCCTCGTTGAAAAGTTTATAGGACTTTCAAGAGTATGCTAAAAAAGATGTTTCACGAACAAGCTAAAATATGGGATAGATGCATATCTCCCTTGTTATTTACTTATCGAGGAGCAACACACTTTAGTTTACATTTCTCACAGTTTGAACTTTTTATACGGCTGTACAGTGAGGGAACCGTTAAATATTCTTAAAGAGTAGTTGGCAAAGCAAATACAAACGGATAAGGTTAATACTATTCATGAATTTAAGGTAGATCTTATAATTAGACTAGAGGTTTTAGGATTTAGCTAGACAAGAGATAGAGATAGACATATAGAGATAATGGTAGTTATTAAGTAAGGATTAGATACAAATACAGAACATATGCAAATGCTAGTAAGAAAATCAAGTCACTGGATGTTGGAGACGATGTTTTGACATCTTGTGGTACAAATGAATGCTATTGCTCTGGAGGCCTCATTTATATACCATGGGAACGAATCAATCTTATTAAAATCATATCCTAATTTGCACTCTTCTACTATCCGTGATTAGGATATGACAACATCGCAATTGTGGTCACGTCAGATTGACCTTTTAAGAAATTTATATGTATAAACAAGTGCTCGATCATTTAAATAGCGCGTTTCTAATTGACTTCGGTAAACATTTCGTCACAGGGTGAGAAAAATGTTCAGCTTACTGGGACACTTGCTTACAGGTCGAATGCTCTACCGAATGAACTACCGCTCTACCGAATGAGCTGCACGGTCGCGTAGACATCTTTCTACCCTATTGTGAAAATTGATATGGTTACTTCCCCCCTGATATACCGAACGATTCTTTGGCCGCCGATTTGATTGGCTTATACAAAGGTCAATATGAGACGACCCTCTATACGATGTGGTCAGATCCAGTTAGCATACTGAATCTGATTTTAATTAGATTAGGGAAAGAATATACTCCAAAGATAACTGGCATCCACGTTTCATCCGTAGAAAGCATTGATAGAACGTGAGAAACGAGTCTGAACTTATCAGAAAGTCAGAAACGTGAGGGAACACAACAGGAAGTAACGGGCCGGAAGAGAAGGTAGTGGCATCCGTAGTATACCGCGGGTCAAAACGTAGAGTACCTTGGTGCCACCAGTGTCTGTCACGAATATGGCGTGATTATGACAGAACATGACAGGATATTGAGAAAAATATGACCAAAAACCCAAGGCACACTACGTTTTGGACAAACAGGGATGCCGTAGCCACCGGGATCATGATGTAAATGTAGCATAAGGACTTCAGAGGCATTCAACAAACATGGTAGCTGTTTAATACATAACTATAACCCTTCTGGTTACATGTAACACACCTTAATACTAATAAGCGGTGAAGTAGTTAAACGCGCTTTCTTACGAGCAGCTCTTGTTATGTTTCTGACCATCTTCAAATGCTTTATAAACATACTCAAGCGCAGGTCCCAATTTTACATTTATCAACTAACGACTTTTCATTTTAAACCCACTGAAAACTTTAAGCAATGGCACAGGCGTGTATATAAAATATTTATACATTTGAATTAAATTTCAAGGAACCAGGGTAAATTCGTAATAAAAGAGAATAATCTTTGTACACAAATCTTGACATTACGTGAGTTTTTACGCGTGCGCAAATGCGGCATTTAAAATGATGGTAATGTACATTTTGTATTTTCGTGTATAAACGCACATATCAGCGTGCATATGAAGTCATGTGATATTTAAATCTGAATGCATTTGCATAGCGTGTGTATAATTCAACCTGGGATTGAATAACGCTTGTTGGTGTAGCTTATTTCATTAAATGAAATGTCGGTCGATGAGTTAGGTCACTGTATGGTTGGCAATTTATTTGAAGTTTGGAAAAAGGTCCTTTGGAGGCGAGTCAGAATAAAAATCATGGGAAATGACCGAAGACAATATGAGTATATTTGCTGCTGTGGGTGCTGGAATGTATGGATATTTTTTTCGTCGATCAAAAGCTGTAGGCCTAAGTAAAGGAAAAGGAAGAAATTCTTGAAAACAATACAATACAACATATAGACATTCGATAACTCGAAATTATCGGGATAAATTAGGATAGGATATAAAACTTTAAGACCAACTTGGATTCCAGTCATACTACTTTTCCTTGTCCTTATAATAATAGGTCTCACCGTTTCCAGTTCAAATGAGATACTATATACTAGGAAGATGAGTTCCTCTACTGCTAAAGACTGGCTACTGGCTTCACGAGTGCCTCATTGATGACGTCATATCCATTCAGTATAGCCACCAACTGTTTTACCTAGGCTGATTTCATGATTTCCCAATATTTCTTCGTTTCTTTAAAGAAGACAATATGCGGTCGTTGTCGGGAGAGTTTTCTAAATAGAGTTACACTCCCGAATATTGGATACACACCCGGAGAAAAGTTTGTTTTGGCTTTCAACAAATAAACGGATAATGCAAAAAGAATTAAAAACACCCCTACTTTTAGTATATCCATCTTCCTCTTAATACGGTTATATAAAACACGTATAAAGTATTTTAACGTCTTGCAAGATCAACAAATAAACCAAAAACATCCCCCACAGCTAATATATCCATATTGATGTTAATACGTTTTGTATTATCTACTCGATAAATCATCCTTCGACTGAGGGAGAGAGACCCCTGCGAAAATGTACCATGGTTATGCATAGGTTAACCATGGTTGACTGACCATGACCAGCCATGCTTAGATCATGATTTTAACTTTTAACAAATGGACCATCGCCAGAAAACCATGGTTTAGACACACCATGGTCAACCATGATAACATACCATGGTCAACCATGATCCTTAGCATGGTCAATCATAGTCCCTGAGCATGGTTTAAAACCATCAATGAACCAGGTCAACCATGGTCATTGAACATGCAAACATGGTCATTGAACATGTCAACCATGGTCATTGAACATGGAAAACTACCTGATATTCATGGTCTAGACCATGTTCAAACATGGTAGACCTATGGTTGGTAACCATCTGCATCCCTGGTATGTAAACTTAGAGGGGCTTTCAGTATCTATAAAGTTATCAGAAAAATTGCAACAAAAAATTAATGTGAAATTTTACGGACACTGACCAACTGCAAAGGCTCATCCAAAAGCACATCATGTTTGATGAATCAACCACTACAAAATACATTGATCTTTATTTCATTTTCTGTTGAAAATTACATGTTTTTCTTTAGGGTTTTCTGAACTGTTTGAACTTTGAGTGTTATTTCAGTGTCTTTTACAGATTCAAACTTTTCTTTTAGCAGTTTAGTAAAACAGTCATAAAGAAATGAATCAAATTTGGGTTTGGCTGCAACCATGGAATTGGCCCGACGGCCAGTTACACTGTGTGTAACAATATAATCAGGTGAAAATAGGGCCAATAATAGTCTTTTTGCACAATTAAATAGCCCATCTTGGTGCTCAATCATCCTCCTCAGATACTGCTCTGTATGGCCATTATACTGCCCTTCATTCTCTTCTTTCATACATTTAGGTGGTGGGGGAGTTGTTGGAGGCGAAGTACTTGTAAGTGGGAACTCTGAATCCTTTTCTGCCTTACTTTCCAAGTCCCGAACCCTTTTCATTAGCCGTCGAAACTAGTCATACAGTTCATCAAAATCTTTCTTTGATACCTGAGGACTAAAAACATAAAATGCTATTGAAGAATATGATTATAGTTCTAGTACTTATTCACATGTTTTAGGCTTAACATACATGTCTGGTTTTGTGCTACATAACCCCCCCCCCAAAAAAAAAAAAAATGTGTATGTTATGCTCTCTGTGTATAATTAAGTAAAACAAGTGCAATTTTAATATTCTAAAACTGTTTTCAAAAGTTTAAATTTAAAATTCACATGCAAGAGTAAATGAACCCTTTAGGAAAACTAGCTATTTACAAAAACCTACATTTGAAAACCCACAATTAGCAAAAGTGACTTTATCTTTGAACCACTGACCCCAAACGTCTATCGAGATCACCAATAGAAAACCAATCTGCATAAGCAATTTGAAGACTGTACTTGGTTATTGAGTTTAATCAATTTTTTCAAGTGAAAGTGACCTTGACCTTCAACTTACTAACCTATAAAGCAACAAGACTCAAGTAAATAATGATTTTAATAATCTTATCATGTTGAGTTGTATACGTTACCATCTCATATTGTCAGTGAAAATAGAAAATGGCCAAAGGGCCCAAATGCTTAAAACTTCAACAGTCTGTTCAACTAACAAAAGGTTAAAGTTTGACCAAAAATATCTTTATTTTGTTAAATTACTTACTCGAATTTGTTATCTAATTTAAAATCTCTCAGTAATGTCTTTCAGCAAAGTTTTTTAGCAACTAGGGGCCCGTTGCTCGAAACTTTAATAGTCTGTTAAACTAATCAGTGGTTAAATTTTGACCCAAAATAACTTTTATATTTTTAAATGATGTTATATTTTTTGCAAAGAGACGCTTTATTAAAATAGTTTTTCAATTTCTTAGAAAACTGACATAAAATTTAACTGATGGTCACTTAAACAGACTGTTAAAGTTTCGAGCAACAGAACCCAGGCCCTGGACTTTAAAGGTTATCTTAACAGACACAGATAGGATTGTCACATTTTAGGCATAAAAAAGACAATTCCTTTCAATGTTTTTTTCACATCTGTATTGTATGAACAGACTATAAAAATTACCTCATCACTCTGTCCGATGTGTGGCAAGGCTGATGACTTTCACGTTCTATCACTGCAAAAGATCAAAAGGGACATTATACATTGTATATGACAACGTCAAGTTATCTTTAAAGATATACTAAATACACTTCTTCCTAATGTTGAGACATGCATGAGGCCTTTTGTTACAACAGCAAGATCAATTCAAATCTTTAGGTATTTCAGAGATATGCCATGACCAGAATTCAAAAGTCAAATGCTTGAACAAACAGAGGACTGACCAACCTCAGGGTGACTCCTATATACCCACCTCAAACTTCGTTTTTCATGTTTTAAGTATTAAAAATAATTTAATTAACTTTTAAAAAAAACAGACAAGAGGGCCATGATGGCCCTAAATCGCTCACCTGAGTATCACTGCTACAACTGATTTCAAGGTTATTAAATTAAAAACAGACAAGAATTCTGATATAACCCAATCTTAAACATTTTACCCTGGCAATACTACATAATAAATATCTTAAGCTCTAGGCCTTATGGTTTCAGAGGAGTTGTCTTTCAAGATTTTACTATATAACTCTATGTAAAACAAATGAGCCTTGGTGCGGGGTCATTTATCACCGTAGGACCATGATTTGAACAATCTTGGCAATGGACAATTAGATGATGCTACATACCAAATACCTAAGCTCCAGGCCTTATGGTTTCATGGGAGAAGCTTTTTCAATTTCTGACCCCAGGGTGATAATTTGAACAACTTTTGTAGAGATCCACTAGACAATGCTACATGCCAAATTTCTAAGCTCCACGCCATGTGGTTTCTCAGGAGAAGATTTTTCTTGGTTTTTCCCTGTATAAACCTATGAAAAATGAAGTGACCCCTGGGGCGGGGCCAATTTTGACCCCAGGGTTATGATTTTTCAACTTTTGTAGAGGTTCATAAGACAATTCTACACACAAAATATTAAAGCTCTAGGCCTTACAGTTTTGCAGGAGAAGATTTTCTAAGATTGCATTTTAAAAATCTATTTTTAGCTCCAGTGACCTACTTATTCACCCAATCAAAATAATTTGTAAAACTTTGCTAAAGGACATCATAAGGATGATTCATGTGAAGTTGAAGCGGTTTGGGAGGAGAAGTCGTTTAAAGAAAAAGTTGACGCAAGACGGACGCCGGACAAAAGGCGACCACAAAAGCTCATCATGAGCACGGTGTGCTCAGGTGAGCTAAAAAAATAAAGGACTTTCCTGAACTAACTTAATACTATAAAGTGTAAATTCTTACTCCTATTCTTTTACACTGGGATGGACAAATCATCATTAGGCTTATTTGTGCCAACAGGAAGATCTTTGGGCTCTGAAAAGAACAAATGGAATAAAACAAGAGCTGCCACTGTCATGGCTAGAATACCCCCGCATATGGCTTTGTCGGAATCAACTAATCCAATGGACGGCTGGACAAGCTGATTCCAGTATACCCCGCTTACAACTTTGTTGTGCGGGGTATAACAAATTCCAAAATTCAGGAGACACAACTTGAAAACTTATCATGACATCACAAGATCTTAATAACAGCTATGTGATGGCTCTCCTCACTGCATTTGTAACGATGTTCTGCATATTCCAGACAGCGGAACAATTACTTTCAAATGCACTGGAACACTATTCAGAACATGCTCCATCTATACCGGCCGAAGAGGTGGTGTAGGCAGAATAGTCAGGTTATCAAGACAACCACAATGGCTGACACTTGTTTTCGTCATTTTTTATCAGGAGATTCTTATAAATGTTTAAAAAGGGTGTTACATATCAACATTTATCAATTAGGAAACAAAATATAAGCACTTTCGTCACTAATGTTGTATTTTTTAGTTAGTAACTGTACTGACATAAGTGCAATAATTTCGGACACTTAGATTTTTTGATAATGAAGAAATTAAATATATAGTGCATGTCTATTTTAAATTTATTCCTGACTTTTATTCATCAAAGCCTTTGCTAATTTTTTTAAATTTTCCAGTCGGCCATCTTTAAATTTTAACTTTGTAAGACATTCTGTGCGGAATATTCAGAACACTGTCCAGAACACAGCCATGGTGTATAACAGATATCTATACAGGTGACCTTGGTAGTTTAACTGGTAGAATGTGAGACAGTAAGTTCAAGATTCAAGTCCTGTTAGCCTGCAGAATTTTCAAGGACTTGACAGTTTCAGTACCTTCAAAAATTGGCAAGTTGTATTGATTAAAAGGTTATTTTTTAAATATCAAGTAGTAAACCAGTCAACCAATATTGTCTATACTTACTGTGAATTTCACAGATAAATGCTTCAAATGTCATCTTTTCCCCAAGTTGTCCTGTATTTTGTGACCTCTTTTTTAACTTTAGTCATTATACAATTTCAAACTTGTTCAAGATATTACTAAGGCAAACATTCTGATAAAAGTTTCATTTAAAATACAACTAAAACGAGCCCCAATGCAGGTAGTCCTGGGTATTCTGTCAGGAAATCAGATTTTTACTGTATGCAATGAAATAAACCTTAGAGCAATCAAAGCATATGACACAGTGCTAATCTAAAATTAACAATTTTTAATGGATTATCTCTTTAATTCATTTTACCTGTTGCATACCGTGTGATGCACAACTCCAGACTTTCTGGCGATTCCTCCATTAAGACCTTGTCAAGGAATTCTTTAAAAGCCTCTTCCACTATCTTAATAGCCTTTGGATCAGCCTCTAAACAAGTGAAAATTATTAATGTATAAATTTTGCGACAGGTTTGTTTTTAGATAAATGTGCAGACAAAAGAAAGTTATTTATAATGTAAGGACTAGTTAAGATAAGCTTTAAGTCAGCAAGCAAGCAAACATTTCATATATTAGCACTCTTGAGACATTTTTAAGGTATAGAGAATCAATTAGAGTATAAAATCTGAGCAAATATTTTATGGAGATCGATTTTGGGACCGATCTTTGTAAAAATGCGATTTGGTTTGGGGGCGAATCGTCCTGGTAACCTTATATTTAAGAAATGTTGGTTGATTAAATATTAATTTTAGATACAGCCCTTCCTAGTCTTAAAACTCCCTGGGTGCATGACTGGTTATTTTAAGGCTTTTTATAGTATATATACATAGATCTATGCGCAAAACGTGAAAAAAATCAAAGACACGTGCACTTACTTGCAATTATCAAGGACGGATACATTTTTCCCTGGAACTTTGTAAAAGTTTTTTCCCCAGGCCTGATTTCCCTTTTACTGCTGTCTCACTAACTACCGAAAAAAAACCGCTTCTCCTTTAGCCAGTACACTATTACTTTCGAAGGAACTGAAGCCACGAGGGTTTTGTTTTCAGCCATTTTAAATGTTCCGTTCGCGTGAACTCGATCGTCTGCGATTACTTGGATTCGTTCATTGGTTGATATAAAAAGCATCCAGGTTTGGTGGCGCTTTTGTGATCATGTGATACTCAAAGGGACGTAACCGTGTCACAGTTGGAAGCCAATCGCAACCCCTCGGTGATTAAGTACGACGAAATTACCCGAGTAGTCCAGATTGAGTTGGAAGCATTGGGTAAACTTCTGTTGTCTCCTTCAAGCGGTGTTAACAGCTCGACCACCATCACCGAGAGCATGGTAATTGTTTTCAGTAAAATTATGTTTTCCTGCAGCACAGCATGAAGTATAGTGCATTACTTCATAATTGTTATTGAAACTATGCGAAAGAAATCAACGATTTTTTTTTAAAATGAAAGCGAAAAAAAAAACAACAACAAAAAAACGGTACCCCGCCCACTTCTATTTTAGTTTCCCTGTATCCTAGTCCAAAAAATGGAGGTCGTTTTGTTTATCAACTATATGCATGATGCGCTTAGAGTTCCTTTTAATAAAGGTTTTCTGTCATTATATTCAGATGTGACAGTTAAATAATTTCAAAGATACCTTATTATTTAGGTTTACGATCAACCTGGATTTAAAGCATAACTATGCTGATTTAAGTGTTAAATTGTTCTGCAAGAAAATCAAGTGGAACGTGCTATAGGTTTTTGAGCAATTTTGATGTGACGTTGCTTTGCCCCAGACTGTAAATAGCTCAAAGCAGAGTCATATTTATGAGACTACCCTATATCCCAGGGACATGGGTTTTCACGCACTCAAGGAAACTTTTCTATTTTACACAAACAATATCAACATAAATTCTATACATAATCTATGACAAAATCAATTAGTATATTGTGTGTACCCTTGTTAAATTATTACAAGTTTACTTCATTGTGTACTGCACAGTAAGCCATGATTTAATGGTATCCTTAACACTACACATTGAGTGCAGCGTCATATGTTTTCACACACTTTGTTGCATCAGCACACTCAGTTTAATTCTGCATCGTGGATAGTCAGTATTGTTAATAGACTCTAGTATGAACCTAACAGAAAAAAATTTCCCGATAATTTCCCAGAAAAAAAGGCTAATGAAATATTGTATAGTTTCTGTCATTCCTCTGAAAATGGTATGTAGGCAAGTGAAACTGTTAAATTCATCATTAAAAGATTGTAAATAATTCAAATTGACATATATTTAACACAAATGTAATCATTTCAGAAATTTTCAAATATCATGAGTTGTTGATATTGTCAAAAAAATCTAAGAAAAATGAGAAAAATAAATTGAGTTCCATAGATCCCCGTAATAAGGTGACCCCCTTTTTAAACAGTGTATAAAATGTATAACCACAATTTTAATTCATGTGACAGGCAGTATGACTTAAATTGATGAACACAAAGAGTGATTTGTCAATGAAGAATGTCAAACCAGTTCATTTTATTCCTATGTGAGGGATTTCAAAAAAAGACAAAAATAAGCATTAGTAAAGTTACAGAAAATATGAAGGTAAGGTTCAAATAAATACTTACCTCATATCACTATACTTTCCACATAAATTCTTGCATATCTTCATATATTTATGTTAAGAGAACTCTATGATATATCACAGATTATGTCATCAGTTTGTGCATTTACAAGAAAACCCAATCTTTTGGAAGTGCGTGAAAACTTATGTGCATGAATTCATATGTTGATACGATATGCTCACCATTTTGAATAAACGTGTCATGCAGGACACACTAACCTTCATTTTAGTATTTTTTTTATGATAATTTTGTTCTCGTGTATATAATTGTTAAAACAAATTTAAAACAATTTTTTTATGCTCCTTTCAGCAAATATGGCCACAACAGGGGCACCTGTCACCAGCACACCACCATTATTTGTTTGCTGTTACTGTGATAGACATCTTTCATCAAAACAACGACTTCAGACACATATAAATGCAAACCATTAAGGTATGTATATGATTCAAGCATTTTACTTCTATATGTAGTACACTAATATACTATGACTCAAAGTTACTATTGTAATCCAGAATATGTGTGTCTGGTTTGATGGTATTTCAGCAATTTTGATCACAAAATCTTTACAAGGTATAGTAATCAATTCTTGTGTCTAATATATATCACATTTCAACACATCTGTCTATAGGGTTAAATAGAAGAAAAAAAACGCCTTTTGTGCTACTCTGCGGTTCATGTCTGAAGTGATAGTTGTAATGTTATTGCAAACTTCTTCATATGATTCCTTTACATAGAGGGGAATACCCTTAAAACTGACAAATTTTAAAAACAAAAGCTGATGGGTTTATTGAATGAATACAATTTTAATGAAAATTCTTTATTGAAAAAAAAAGCAGCTTCAGATTGGCTGAAATTGGTTGTTTAAAATATGTTGTAGTACGGTAAACCATGCAATTTATTATGAACAGTCACTTCATTGATAACTTTTACTGAAATGATGCATTTTTATACGCCCGAAGGCAACTTCGGTGTATTATGTTATGGTGCATGTCGTCTGTCTTTCTATCCGTCTGTCTGTCCGTACATCCGTCCACTAGCCTAGTCTTTGTCCGCTCAATAACTTAGGCTTATTCAGCTTAGGAACACCATTATTGGTGTTTTTGTTGTTCATGACCCATAGATGATCCCTTGATTTTGGGGTCAGTAGGTTAAAGGTCAAGGTCACAGTAACCCTAAACACGAAATCGTTGTTTGTGAAATAATGGCTTATCCTTGGCATATAATGCTCCAACTCGCGGAGTCTAGTTGATAGATGTTGGTCCTTAAAATTTCCATTGGTGAAACACTTCACTTTTTTTTTAGTCTTGATAGAAAACTGTCAGTTGTAAAGAACAGTGGTGGAGGACAAATTGCTCAGACTTGATGTTTCTTATCAGATTGTAAGGGTAACATTGCCATGCCCAGGACTCATTTCTCATAAGCAATCTTGATGTCTTTAGACATAATGCTCTCCCTGTTGAGCTTAGGGGGCTGGCATTAGCTTGCTCTTTTAAACAAAAAAGTAAATGATTAATTTATTGTTTTGCTTTGTGTAAAAAATATACAAATTTTATACATTTGTGTGAAAATCTAATTACTTATTTCACTTTATCATTTCTCAGGGTCTCCAAATGAAGGGTCCAGCTTCATATGCAGCATATGTGGAAAAGCCTTGAGTTCGAAAAGAAATCTTCAGCAACATCTGAACAGGATACATGAAAAAAAGTATGATTTATATTACATTTTACTGCAATTATCATGACATGAAAGCTGAAGAGGATTGGGTGGCCAAGTGGTTAGTGTGTCAGAGTTGTCCTCTAATGATCGCTAGTCAAGGTGTGAGTTCGAACCAAATCAGCAGCCATCCATTGTTTCCTTGAGCAAGAAACTTTATCGTCATTGCTAAGTACTGGTTGAATCCAGGAACAGATTTAAAGGACTCTATAAGCTGAAAGCTTTGTTACAATCGAACTAATATAAATTAGTATAGATAGTCTAAAGCTGGAATTGTGCATCTTGAAATATGAGTTGTGGAAATTTGTTAACTTTTTTAAGCTCAGTTGATTGCAAATGTGAGTTTTGAGGTCTTTCTGCCTCTTTATGTACACATTCACTGCCTGTCTCTGGAAATCTTCCTCAGTTAATGCAGTATCATCAAAAACTTACCGTCAAAAGATCAAAAGAAAAAAATGACGATTTTGATCAGTTTTTTAACATCAAAAACAATTTGCCTTAATTATCTAATTCTTTATGGTAACCGTAAGTGAATCTGCAATGTCTTAATAAAAAAGTCATTAAGTGTGTAAACAAACAAAATATCCAGGCGGTGTTTGTAGACGTGTGAAATGATCAGTGACACTTGTGTAATTGGACCACATGGTGATGGCCAATTAGTGAGGGTTTAAAGGCCCATTAAGTCTCATAATTTTTAAATTTTCATGAAAAAGTACTAAAACAGCACTGATATGTTGTAAACAAACACAAATGGTACATAATGTGCAAATATATTCTGCAAAATAACAAATATACTCATTGAGAATGTGATATAAATTGCGCGTTTTAGTATTTTAGATGGATGTTAAAATACTAGCATTGTTTACATTATGCACCAGCAAGTACTCCTGAAAACAGTCCGTAAACAGAGATATTTGAATTTTGTCAAATCACAAGTTGTTTATCTGTTATGTCATCAATATATGCTGTATGCGAGGTAGTTATTTTTGTAAACAATTGATTGATCTTTAGTATAAGATTATTTCTTATTTATGCATTTTTATGACATAGTTAATAACAAGAATGCATTTCAAAACGAAGCTGTTCCTCACTTTTTCCTTTCTGTTTGATGAATATAAACTGCATTTTGAGGCTTGAAACTTTACACATGCTTTAAGGGTCATAATTGAAGGTCACATATCAAGATTCATAAACTCTGCCATGTATTTTTGCTGAATTATGCCCCCTTTTGTAACTTAGAAAATCTCATGATATTTTTTTTTCAGGTCCTGTCAAAAGAGTGTACAAGCTTACTGTAATGACCCTCAAATACCTGTACCAAAAACAACATGTCTACGCACCAATCGAATATTGTGAAAAACGTTGATACAGCTGATCTTCAACATAATCATGGCATTACGGAAGAAACATTGGAGAGAGAGAGAATATAAATACATTTCAGATACTGATAGTTAATCATGGCATGAAATGGCAATTCAGAATGAAACTTGCAGTGAACAAACTCAGAATGAAACTTGCAGTGAACAAACTCAGAATGAAACTTGCAGTTAACAAACTCAGAATGAAACTTGCAGTGAACATGAACATATTGTTGCTATGAATTCTCCTGGTACTTCTTTCTGTTCAACTGGATACAAGTCTGAATCTGAAAATGAGAGTGAAGATTTAATGACTTAAAGTGAATCAGAATTAAGTGAGTTTCATGATGAGGCTTCCCATTCTTCAGTTCCAAGTGTTTCAGATGTTTCGAGTCTATCAAGTGACACTGATGATTTAAATGATAGCAGTTCTGAAAGCCTGCTTTCAAAATCTCAGACTATTGACTTGTGTATGAAAGCATATTCAAGACGTTTCAATTTGTCATGTGAAGCATCAAGATACTTAGAGCAACTTGTGTCTGTAGTTTGTCCTGAGATAACTCCAACTCCGTCTGCTTCTACCAGGAAGATTTTCAGTGTTTTCATTACTGTACGAAGTGTAATGAATTATTTCCTCAAGATCCCGATGTATATGAATGTCAGACAGCAAACTGTACAGCATTAAGATATGAGGGTCTCAGACCTGACCAAATGAAATCAAATCGTCAACCCAGGAGTTTTTTTATTATTGCCAATTTGTCAGAACAGATGGTAATCTTTTAGAGTTACCTGTATTTGGCAATCTATAGAAGAAGTGAAACACTGTGCTGTTGATGACCTGCTTGAAGGTAAACATTCATGATATTGTTGATGGTGAAGGCTATAAAAAATTTGTGTAAACCCGGGAATTTCCTTTACAACAAGACACACTTAAGTGCAATTATAAACACTGATGGTGTTCCTCTTTATTCTTCTTCAAAAGTGAAACTTTGGCCTATATTTTTGGCCATTAATGAAATACCACCAACACACAGATTTAAGAGACAATTTTTTGATCGATGGAATATGGCAGGGAAAGGGAAATCCTCCTTTTCAACAGTACATTGGATCTCTTGCCAATGAAACTGAAAAACTATATCCAAATGGCATTAATATTATGCCTATCAACTATGAAGGAATGACTGTGAAAATGTGTGTTATTTGTGCAACACTTGATCTTCAGGCAAAAGCATATGTTGCAAACATGACAATGCATAATGGAGAATATGGTTGTTGTACTTGCGAAGAACCTGGTATAGTTGTAAAGAAAGGCAATGGACATGTACGTTCATACCTTACAGATGTTCAGCAGAGAGAGTAGTTCAAAGAAATCAGAGGCTTTGCAAGCTGATGCACAACAAGCAACAAGAAATAGACGAATAAAGGGTATATGTGGCGTTTCAGGATTAAGTTCATTGCCAGAATTTGATATGGTTTTAAGTCTAGTTCCTGATTATATGCACGGAATTCTTTTAGGTGTCACCAAGTCATTTATTACCCTTTGGTTTCCACCATCAAACTCTAGAAAGGACTTCTATGTTGGCAATAGACTAAATGAAATTTCTGAAAGACTTTGTGAATGACCCCACCTGACTGTATTGAACGCCTTCCTAGAGATATTTGAAAAGCATTATGCACATTTTAAAGCCACAGAGCTTCAAACTTGGCTTATATTTTACTGTATTCCATGTATGCATGGCATTTTACCTGACAAATATCTCATACATTTTAGCTTGTTGTCAGAAAGTAATTTCTTTTATAGGAGATAATATAATGTCACAAAGAACTACAAAGAGCCAGCTTTTTACTTGACAGATTTTACCAGCAATGTGAAGAACTATATGGGGGGGAGTTTGTGGTCTGAATGTTCACAATGTTGGGGTGCACTTAGTTGACTTTGTAAGATGATGGGGACCAGCATCCTCAGCATCTTTATTTCTAAAGCAGTATGTTTAACATGTTCGGCATAGAAGGCTATTTATTTCAGGTGAGCGATTTAGGGCCATCATGGCCCTCTTGTTTCTGTTAGGATATTTACTGGGGTAAGTCTCAAGTGCCTTTCTTTGGGTTTCCTATTACACCATGGTGGTTGTTTTGATTGTTGAGTCTTTAATACTCAAGTTTGGAATATCATGGTTGACCATTGTCAACCATGGTCAATTGTTTGATAACTTTCTTTAACATTGACATAG
>CM037781.1:64690420-64714207 GCA_021229015.1 Solen grandis | reverse complement strand
TCCGTCGTGCGATCCGTCGTCAACAATTTGCTTTAAACGACATCTCCTCTGAAACCGCTGGACAGAATTAAATGAAACTTGGCAGGAATGTTCCTTGGGTGAGGCTCTACAAAAGTTGCTAAAATAAAGTTGATCCATGAAGAACTCTGGTTGCCATGGCTACAAAAAGAAAAATAATTTGAAAACTTTAAAAAACATGGCCGCCAGGGGCGGGGCTTATTTGCCTTATATGTATATAGAGAAACCTTTAAACAACATCTCCTCTGAAACCACTGGACAGAATTTGATTAAACTTGGCAGGGATGGTCCTTGGGTCAACCTTCACAAAAGTTGCTAAAATAAACTTGATCCATGTAGAACTCTGGTTGGCATGGCAACAAAAAGAAAAAAAAATGAAAACTTTAAAAATCATTTCCTTCAAAACTACTGGCCAGATTTCAAAATAATTTGGTACAGATGTTCCTTGGGTCAACCTCTACCAAAGTTGCTAAAATTATTCCGATCCATAAAAAAACATGGCCGCCAGGGGCGGGGCTTATTTGCCTTATATGTATATAGAGAAACCTTTAAACAATATCTCCTCTGAAACCACTGGACAGAATTTGATTAAACTTGGCAGGGATGATCCTTGGGTCAACCTTCACAAAAGTTGCTAAAATAAACTTGATCCATGTAGAACTCAAGTTGCCATGGCAACAAAAAGGAAAAAAAATGAAAACTTTAAAAATCATCTTCTTCAAAACTACTGGCCAGATTTTAAAATAAATTGGTACATATGTTCCTTGGGTCAACCTCTACCAAAGTTGCTTAAAAAATTTTCCGATCCGTAAAAAACATAGCCGCCAAGGGCGGGGCTTATTTGCCTTATATGTATATAGGGAAAATTTTAATCAACATTTCCTCTGAAACCACTGTACAGAATTTGATTAAACTTGGTAGGAATTATCCTTGGGTCAACCTTCTCAAAAGTTGCTAAAATAAACTTGATCCATATAGAACTCTGGTTGCCATGGCAACAAAAAAAAATAAAAAATTAAAACTTTAAAAATCATCTTCTTTAAAACTACTGGCCAGATTTTAAAATAAATTGGTACAGATGTTCCTTGGGTCAACCTATTTATCTCAGGTGAGCGATTTAGGGCCATCATGGGCCCCTTGTTTTCCTATCAAAAAGGAAACTTCAAGGGTGGCTTCATTGTATTGTTGTATAAAACATACCTTTGTGTATTAATAACTACAAGTTAATGATTTGAGTTAATAACTTCTTTATTTGAACATTGATTCTATTTAGTGTGACAAGGCCTTCTCCAGTAGGGGACTTCTATTACTTGTTTTCCCTAGTTAAATGGCGGCTTGCCGCCTGTTTTTAGTAGCCACAAATGCTTAAGATGCCTTGCTGATTTGCATATTTGATACAACAAGTTTAACTGTACATCTCCGCGCTTAGTGCGGATCTATGCTTGCGATTCTGCTTGTTATGTGTTCTTGTTTGTTAACATTTTTACTTTTACCTTTTACTCTGTAAACATCCATTTTAAGCATAAACAATATATCCGTGAGATTTATAAATCAGAAAAGTAACCAAAAAGATCTACTCCTGTACTACTCCTGTAAAAAGAAAGAAAAGTTGTGCTTTGCATGTTTGTAAATAGTCTAAAGTAGTTCATGCGTAATTTTGTATGATGGCGAGTGAGGTTTCTCCAAGAGCATTTCTTAACTTTGAAATAAGTAGGCAAGCATTCACGTAATTTCAACAATCAAGTACCTTGTCAATTTCTACACTTAAGTATCAACAGATAGAATACATAAATCAGGTCTTGGTGAATTACCTACTTTTGAACGACCGGATGAAGTGACTATAGCAGGAAAGTGTGTGTGTGTGTGTGCTTTTTTCTGTGTTGTTTTTTGTGTCATGTGGCTTTCTTTCTAAGCGACTATAGCAGGAAAGCGTGTGTGTGTGCTTTTTTTGTGTGTGTGTTTCTTGTGTCATGTGGCTTTTGTCTCTGTTCTTTCAATAGTTAAGAATTATAGGTTTTTCCTGTTAATCCCACTGCCGTTTCTCAGCACTTTCATTTTAATATGTTTGTCTGCAACATCGCTCAAACTTTTTACATATCTAATGAAATAGCTGATTGTTATTCAGTACATAATTACTGGTTATCTGCAGTTCTAGTGAGAAAATGTTATTGTATATCTTGTTGATTTCTCTTTTGTTTCAGATGTCCACTCACTCCAGGAAGTTGGACCTGGACCTAATTACAATATGACTGCATCAGAGATAAGTGGTTTTGATATATTAGTTTGCTATCTCATTCCCATCAATACCTTTTTCATCTCTCTCCTTTGACCTTTCTCATCCTGTCCCTAACATCCCAATTTTTCTTTCTTTTACAGATTGCAGCTTATCTTTATTGTTTCTTGTTTATGTGTTAGGATTGTTTGGGTAAAAGTAGGTTGGGGCAGACTGTACAGAGCTACTAGGTTCAGGCATAGTTGGTGTAGAGGTAAGCTTGAGTCTACAGAGAGCCCCGCTGTCTCTCCAGTGTGTGTCTGAGGCATCCATGTGAATATGATCCCATGCACACTTCTCTTCCCATGGTCTTCAATGAGATTTCAGTAGATTTAGGGAGACCTCCCTGGGTTTCATTCCTGCAGCTGGCCAGTACATAGCTCCTTAACTGAACAATGACCTTATTATTGGTTGTATAATTTATGTCATAGAAAGTTTCAAGTCATCATTAACATTATAAGTAAAACACATTTACCTGTAAAGGAAGGCAAATTTGAATCATTTTTCCCGTAATTTCTTTCCAAAATCTTGCCATAGTTTAGACTGGTCTGTGAAGTCTGGCATTGTTCTGAACTGATTTTTCTTAATTATGAGGTAGATTTTTAATTTTTTGTTTATATTGTTTCTCTTAAGTTTGTTTTTTGGAAAGAAAAAAAAACTGCTGAAAAATGTGTGCTCTGCTCAAGAAAGTCTAATATGCAGAACTTTAGAGAGTGAAAATATACTTAAAAACTTCTTTTTTTTTAAAGTAACTAGATTAAATTTAAATGAAAAATATTTTGAGGGGTGAGAGCAAAACCTGGCCACTTTTGCTTTCCTCTTTGAAACGTGGTATAAATGACTGAATGGTCACTTCAAAGCCCTTTTGTTTGATTAGGAAAGACCTGGTTACTTATTGGCACTTCCCTTTAGGAAGGGAAGGTCTGGTCACTTCAAAGCACTTTTGTTTGATTAGTGAAGACCTGGTTTCTTATCGGCACTTCCCTTTGGTTAGGGAAGGCCTGGTCACTTCAAAGCACTTTTGTTTGATTAGGAAAGACCTGGTTACTTATCGGCACTTCCCTTTGGTTAGGGAAGGCCTGGTCACTTCAAAGCACTTTTGTTTGATTAGGAAAGACCTGGTTACTTATTGGCACTTCCCTTTAGTAAGGGAAGGTCTGGTCACTTCAAAGCACTTTTGTTTGATTAGGAAAGACCTGGTTACTTATCAGCACTTCCCTTTGGTTAGGGAAGGCCTGGTCACTTCAAAGCCCTTTTGTTTGATTAGGAAAGACCTGGTTACTTATTGGCACTTCCCTTTAGTAAGGGAAGGTCTGGTCACTTCAAAGCACTTTTGTTTGATTAGTGAAGACCTGGTTACTTATCAGCACTTCCCTTTGGATAGGGAAGGCCTGGTCACTTCATAGCACTTTTGTTTGATTAGGAAAGACCTGGTTACTTATTGGCACTTCCCTTTAGTAAGGGAAGGTCTGGTCACTTCAAAGCACTTTTGTTTGATTAGTGAAGACCTGGTTACTTATCAGCACTTCCCTTTGGTTAGGGAAGGCCTGGTCACTTCTAAGATTGGAGATTGTGAGGAGAAGGGTTGTGTTTTGGGGTTGTCATCACCAGGGTCAATCTCATACCTCACAAGGAGATGCAGTAAAGAGTGTGGAGGGTGCTCTCAGAGGACCAAGCCCCTCACACCACTTTGTTGGTTCCGGGAAGCCAGTCTTCAGTCTGGGGTGGGTTCATGGGGTGGTCATGTTGTTTTTCCTTGTAGGTCCACCATGGAAGATGGAGGAGAACCTGTATCTTTTTCCTTGTAGGTCCCCCATGGAAGACGGAGAAGAACCTTTCACTATCTCTTTGTCCATATCTTGTTGTCCTTCCATTTTCTATATCTTGTTGTTCTTTCAATGTCCAGATCTAATGAATTTTTCTCATTTAGTTTCAGCCGTGTCCCCATCTGATGCAGTGACGATGACAGCAACCTGTGGCCTGGTGGTTTCCTGCCTCTGTGTGTGAGGGTTTTTCCTGTTTTTAGGTTGTCATGGACAGGTATGTTTTTATCCCTTCCATTTAAGCACTCTTGCTGCAAGTACAGTCAAACACTCTTGTTTTTCAGATTTAAAATGTTAAGTTTTTAAAAATAGTACTGATATAGCTCCTTTGCTTGGCACTTAGCATACAACGGTAGTTCCAGGACTGGTTTGCCTGGTGTCAGGATATGACTGGGTGTGTTAGTATGCCACGTGTCTACAACATGATATTGCAGTGTGACAGCAACATCTGTCTCATGTAGATCAGTACTTTGCGCCAAGGAAGGTCATGAAAAATAACTGTTCCCGATGTGGTTTTAACCCACAACCTTTGGATCTACAGTTGTGGTTGCTCATCAATACACATGGGTTTTTTTTCTGGTTTCCTCCCATAATACCATTAGGCCACCACCAGAGCTATTAAGAGTGATTAATATAAATTGTGATAACTTGTTTCATAATCAATGAAAAATAATCTTAAGCTTCAAGCAACTTTGTTTGGCTTATTATAGATTTTAAGATTGAGATAAAATGTTTGATTTTATTAGACAAAATATTTCTAAATTTTAAAATGTTTCATTTGATGGTTCTCTTTATATTGCAGGCTATTTCTAGCTTACATTTATTGATTGTCTGGTATGACAGTATGTGCAATAAGGGAAGCAGCTTGGAAATACCCAGTTGGAACTTACTTATTTTACATTGATATGAATTCATGCTAATAATTGTTAGGTTTCATGTTTGACCATGGATGTGTAATCCTTTCTAATCACAAGTTAACTCACAATCGATAGATTCTCTTCCATATTCTCTAAAGGTCTAGAATTCAGGGTGACCATCCTTTAAATGTGCTTTAGAAATCTGTTAACTTATCTCTTTTAACAGTTCTGAGTTGGACCAGTACTTTGCATCTTGAAAGGTCATGAAAAATCCTTGCTCCAAGTTGTTTGTTACAATCTCATTAAGATTAGCTCTTCATTTTCGCTTCTATACTAACATCCCAAAGAAGGTCAACTGAAATTGACCCTCAAGTCCCGACTACTAATTAGGAAATAATATTGAAATTTTCTATACAGGGGTTTCAAAACAGTTTGAATTTGAAAATATTGTGGTGATATCCGCAAAATAAGGATTTCTGTACCCTTTGATTAGTTTGTGTCTACCTTTAATGCAATTTCATTAGAACCTACCAAGAGAGCATCAGTTAGGATATGGTTTTAAATGAAATTACGTATGTTACCACTGGAACATGGTGAAAGTCCTAGTTTTGAGTCATGTTGGTTTGTTTTACTTTTGACAGCTATGACTTGCTTTATTACAGCATGCTGCCAATCTTGGGGATCCTGTAGATGAGTTGAGGACTGCCAGCTGTGTCCGATGGAGTTCATTACAGCCATCCCGGGGCAAATGCTGAAGCAGATGAGTGTTCAAGTCAGTACTGTTCTACTTGTTCATGTTTCAATCATTTCGAAGTATTTTCTCAGCACATTATAAAAAATATGAAAATTATAGACATGTTCTTTAAAATATAAGGCAAATTGGCCCCACCTCTAGCGGCCATGTTTTATAACGGATCGGAATAATTTGAGCAATCTTGGTAGAGGATTACCCAAGGAACATCTGTACTAAAACATTTTGAAATCTGGCCAGTAGTTTTGAAGATGATTTTTAAAGTTTTCATAATTTTATTCTTTCTGTTGCCATGACATGGATCATGTTTATTTTGTAATACAATCTGGGTAGTTTTCTGTAGAAAAGTACTCGTGTTTAATTCAATACCACACACATTTTAGTGGACGGAGTTTCCACCTCCATGCAATAACTGATGAAAAAACATGCAGTTATCCAGATAACAGCACACTAATTGTGGTTACACGTTAGCAAATTTTGTGAAGGTTCACCCAAGGATCATCCCTGCCAATTTTAATCAAAATCTGTCCAGTAGTTTGGAGGAGATGTCGTTTAAAGCAAATTGTTGACGACCGACGACAGACAGAGGGTGATCACAATAGCTAATAATAATAAAATGCCTTTAGTCAGCTAAAATGATCTTTTCTAACACAACTCACATCTTTCTCATTAAACAGAAAGAAAGGAAAAACTGTAAATTTTCTACAAGATATAGGTCACAGCACCCATGTTGACGATGACACAAAATGACAAATTTACAATATTTAAGTAATAGCTGAGAAACCTGATGTGGGGTTGGCATAAACATAAAATATGAAACAATAGGTTAAGATAATAAAAAAAGTATTGCTAAAGAGTATAATCAACAAAAGATAATTATATGGTATGCACTTGAACTAGAAACTGTTATTAAATTCACAACAAAATGCAGACAGATATTGATTATTTCTTAGATACATGTAAAACAGTAAGCTAATATTTGTTTTATTTAATACCTTTCTTTCCAATTGCAGTGCGAGAATGTTAAGGATGCCCTAAGAGATCTACTTGGAACAGAAATGTCATAATTTCTGCAACTGTTGCAGCAATGATAAAATGGTATATGGAGGCCTTATTTACCATGCGTTGTTGGTGCTGAAGCCGCTTAACAGACCTTCGTGGTGGTGATAGTCAGGAAGTCTGCTAAGAGCAGCCTTAGGTGAGATGCAATTCTTGTCTGTAGCATTCCTTTTGTGTGTAAAATCCCGATGTTGAAGAGTTTTTAAATTGGACCTTTCTTTTTTATAACAATGGTTTTAAAAGACAAGTTTGTAACAAGGTAAAAAAATGGTCAAGGAGAATTACCATTTTAATGTTTCTTGGTAACAGAATTTTTATTCCTTCAAGATTCCTTGCCTGTTAGGAGAAAATATTTTGACAAATCTTAATTTTAGGAAATAAAGAAAATATAATTATCTAAAAATGTAACAATAAACTATAAACATGATAGGATGGTTGCTGTATGGTAAGCATCCAGCCTGGAACTGGGAGGTCTTAGATCCCTAGCCGAGACAGCCGTAAAAAATGGTACTGGTATACTTGTAGCTCCCTTGCTTTGCTCTTGGCATATAAGGGTAGTTCCAGGACTGGGTAACCTGGTGTCAGGGTAATGTGACTGGATGTGGTCTCATGCTACTTGTCTGTGGTGTGATACTGCAGTGTGGCAGCATTATATGTAGACATAGTCTCCAAATGACTGAAATACTGTCAGTGGGTCATAAAACCCCACAAACAAACTCTATAAGCATCAAAATAATGTAATACCAACATAACCAGTTAAAATTCAATGTTTTATGAATTGAATAATGTTTTTTGACTCTTTATTTCTTATTTATAAGCAAAAAAAGAATACAAATTATTTTTTAAATTAAATCCATTACTATGAGTACAGTGGTGCTAACGTATCAGTTGTCAAAAAATACGATTGGAATACGATAGAAATACGGACGATATGCGATATACGATCTGCGATATGCGATGTGCGATAGCAGGTCTGATTTACCTTTACGATTCGTTACGATGCGATGCGATGCATTCTTTGTCTGATACCATACGATTTACGATCTGCGATATACGTTGTGCGATATACGATACAGGATAAGCACGGTATAAATGGCATTTTTTACAACTGTATACAACTAGATTTTACAATAAGTTCAAAAATATGAAATATCAACTAAGCTTTTAACAATATTTATCACAAGCCGTGTTTTCATCTGAAATAAACAGCGGAAATAAACAAAACGGGAAACAGGAAATGCGGACAAACTAAATTGCGGTTCCTCTAGAAATGTTACGGACTCTGTTGTCTCCGTCAATAACAACCTAAGCACGTGTAATGAAAAACTGATTTTTTTCCTAATGAGGACTCATAAAAAATGTATTAATTATGCTTTGTTATTATGTGTTTTGATATTAATCACATTAAAAAACAAAAAAACAAATGATACCAGTAATCATCTAATATCTAGTACGCTGTCATTTGTGCTAATTAAAACAATATCTTCGGGCATTTTTCAAACTTTGCATTTAACCCATCAAACATAAATGTTTATATAATTTATTGGATGTATCAAATATCAAAAGAACGCGAGTGAGTGTGGGAGAATAGCACCGTATCTATTTTCTTATTAGAATATTCGTATATATTACAAGTAGGTAACTGTCATAGGTATAGATTTAATATAAATATGTTTTCATATACTTTAACCAGAAGCTCGGAAAATCCGCTATTGTTTTAAAAAGCCCTAAGCCCGAAGAATTGTTGTTGGAAATTGACCTTGGTAATTAAACAATTAAATACATGTACATTAACATGGGTCGAAAAGCTATATTTGTCGAAAAGATGGCATGAGTGAAGAGGCCGCCGTTTAACCGGGTATTCGTGAGAAATGTCATACGCCGCCATGCGTATACAGTTAAATATTTTTTGTTTCGTTAATCGAGTACAAGAATAAAAATAGTTGCCAAATCAGTTATATCTCATTTTGACTACACCCAGTTCATCTACTGTATAAAGTTATTTCACACCTTTCCAGACATATTTCAAGATTGTCTAACACATGCATTGCTACATGTAAAGGATATATAACTAATTGTCTCTTATTAAGTAGGGAAATATCATCATGTGTTGTTTTTAATATTTTAAAATTATTTAAATGTAAAGTATTTAATATTTTATTAAATATTTATGATATCACATTTATATTGTGTGCATATGTATCATCCCCGCACTAATTCACTGTGTCTTCCGCATAAATATGCATTCATCTCCCCTCCTCCTCTCTCTCTCATCCTATATTTTGAGCTAATGGTCATTAATGTTATCATGTATGTGGTTTCGAGACACATTTTAATTTGCAGAGATTTTGATTTGTAGACACAATGGGTATCAATCGGAAGAACAAATTAAAGAAAAAAATCTATTTAAAATCTGTGTATTTTACTCGCCGTTTTAACAATCAAAATATTTTAAAGAATACCCTATGATTCGCTCATTTGTGATATAAAAATAAGTCCATAAGTCACACACATGTGTGCCCGCACACTCCCTTACAAATGTATTTTTGATACATGTATCATCATCATCATCGTGTACATTTAAGATTTTTTTTCTCTCTTCAAAATATATTCTGTGCCCCATACCTAGATTGGAAACAGTTTTATTATTATTATTATTCTATGAATATTGGTGTGTTTAAAATAGAATTTCAAATTATTGCTAAAAATTGTAATCTTTTAGTACCGGAAATAACATTCACTCTGTGTACATGTCAAAAGTCTTCTCCTCTGGGGGTGGTATACCGGCAGCGGCGAGACATAAAGGTGACATATCCGGTCAAAATAAACACATGCTGTGCCTTAAGAACTTATGGCACGCCTCCGGTATTGCGAAACACACTTTTTTCACTTAATTATTAGGGATATGCAAGAAAATGTTCTAACCTATTATATCTCTAGCAAACTGTAATAATATGGAAATGAGATCTTTAGCGAACTGTAGTAATATGGAAACAAGATCATTTTCTTTTAACTATTATCATGTCAGTGAACTCTGTTTATCACGGAATAAAATACATCAGTTATTTTATAACAAATCTTCCATTCCCATGTAGGTTTTATGTTTATTTTTCTATTGTTATGGCTTGCAATAATTCCTGGTTTATCATATCAAATATTAAGACATAGTAGTGAAGCATATCACGAAAATGTGGTCCCGTTTTATCATTGTTTTTTTTTTTTCATGAAAGAGACAGTTGTTGGATACAATTAAGTTCGGGTGTGATACCCATGCTAATTTCGCAAAAAAAAAAAAAATGCTCTTCGAAATATACGTGTCCGAGGTATAGCATCGATATACTGTAAACATGTTCCTGTGTAGAACTAGTACTTAGAGCTCCGTGTTCTCAAAGCAATACCGATGCATCTTGTACACATCATATACGTATTAGGATTTACGCGATCATCGGAAAAAAAAATGCTCCGGTTTGGATTTTCAGTCTCCACCTACCTGAATTTTGATTATCTCCATACTGATGAAATAGGGGGAAAAAAGAAACATAATTTGCACTCATTCATCCAATTTTTTTGGCAGTGTGTGTGCGCGCGCATGTGCGTAATGAAAGAGTGATAGAGAAACCTAAATAAAATAGGAAATAATTAAATAAAAAAAACTATATTCGTAAATTACAATTATCTTTTGTTCACGAATTCATTAAATAATAAAGAAAAATGGGCATTCGTGTAAATACAGCAGTAAAAAATGTCCCGGGAAATAAATAATTACACGAAAGCAACATTTCGGACGATCTTGCCTAAGTAGGTAAGTTTTAATTTGTTAGTTTTTAGACCGGTTAATAAAGCAAACATTGATCAAACATATCGATTACACATATCTTAAAATTATTCCACTTTATTACTGATATAGTCACGAAGCTATATTAAAGGTATTTACGTCTCTGATATAGTACTTTCACACGTGCATCAAATTATATAACATCGCATGGCGTCTGCTCCTGAAAGTCACGTAGGCCTTAACACATGTATAAAATAATAAAGTAAAAGAAATATAACTATTGCTATTGGTAAAAAATATAAAAAAAATGTACTGCATAATGTGATTTAATGATCCACCTTTAATAAACTTAAGCAAATATTAAATTTAAAGACACGAACATTAATTATTTCTGAAATATCGATGGTGTCCCGTAACTTAAACTGTCCTAAACCACTGGGTGGTTCAATACGATATACGTTATGCGATTTACGATATACGATTACCGATATACGGTTGCCTTATGCGATGCGATACAATCCCGTTTATCATGCCTAATACGATTGAATGCGATTCCATACGTTACTATACGATTGAGTAATATATACGTTACGATACGATGCGATACGAACGATATACGCTATTTTTGACAACTGATACGTTAGCACCACTGTATGTGGCATGTTCCTGTTGTAGACAGACTTCCTGTCCAAATTTTGGTTTTTGAAATCCATTACTATGAGAATGTGGAATGTTCCTTTTGTAGATAAACCCCCCAAATTTTGGTGATGACAGAGGTTGTTTGCTGATGGGTTGAGGCCCTGTAGCTTCTGCAGCTTCTGAGTCTACTATAGTGAAGCAAGAACCATGACCGCATCCTTAACATATCAAGGTAACTATGATAACAAGGGATGTATGGGAATCTGGGATGAAGTGGATAGGTCTTTGTTCCCTGATCAGTTTGTAAAAATGAACAAATCCTTCTATTAAAATTCATATGTAAAATATATAACAAGCTATCCCACTATCCCCCTTGATTACGTGTCTGTATATTCTCATTTTAAGATGGGTTTCTTTCCCTCAGATCAGGGTTTAAATGTATAGGGGTTATAAGCAGTGTCTACTAGCCATATTTATTTTTCACCTCAAAAATATGAAGTTAAATGAAGCAAGATCAATTGTGTTTTTATCCTACACATGCAAAAAAGATCAACAATATCATAATGTAGCAGTTGCAAAAAAAAAAAAAATAAAAAAAATATTGAGTCTTACACAACAGTTTATGTCCAAGTGTATATAGCTTCTATAAATCCAAACTCAAACAACCACTAGCACAAAACTCTTGACACCAAGCAGAAGTTTAGTTTGTGTGCTGATAAGAATATGTGACATTATGACCCTCTGTCCCCCACCCCCAAATGCATGTGAGAGATGTTTTGGAATGTGATTGAAAACAACTTCTGGCATTGAAATATTTTTAAAAATTTTTTAAATCCATAATTTTTGGATTTTGGTCATTGTATGTGAGCAGATTATTGTACTAAAACCTTAAAAAAGAGATCAGACAGGGAGATGCTACATATAGACCTTTAAAGTGAATTATCCATTGGAGGAAAAAATATTGTCTTTGAAGACAGAAGTCATTGTAAAAAAGGGGGTCATTAATTTTGACTGTATGTGAATATAAAGCTAGTTTTAAACATAATTAATGCATAGTTCATATTATGTGTTCCAAAGGTTTATCAATTGTATTTAAGTAAAATTTCAGATATAAATGTATGAACTTCAAAGTGAAAGGATTAAGCTTGGCTGATAACACTTTGCTTTGAATTGAAATGCATTGAATTGAAATTTACAATGCCTTTCATTAATATGCAACTTATAATCTTGAAATTACTATCTAAAGACATACAAAGATGCTGTTAAGCATTGCAACACGAGTGCAGCTATTGTTCACATCTCACAATCTCACCAGACTTAACAAAATGAATTGTGATGTCATTCACCCGCTTCCGTCATTCCGTCAAAAAATAGTTGCTGGTTATTAGCTTGAGTAAATTAAAGGTGAACCATAAACTAAATTTAACATTTCCCAAAACCCCTCCAATTTAATAAGATGAACCCTCCAATTTAATAAGATGAATCATGAACATGATTAAGACTTAAAAGTTTGGTAAATGCTAATAGATAAAGCTGGTAAATGCTGATAGATAAAGCTGGTAAATGCCGATAGATAAGGCGGGGACATGACTAAATGACCCTGGATATAATTAGGACTGAAATGAGACCCAATTATTTACCTGGCTACTGTTATACTATTACCTGTGTGTATCCATATTGATTCAGTAATTGCATCAATACTACATGGATTTTATCTACCTAAAACAAGTCCATTTTGAAGCATTTGAGTATAGAATTCTGTTAAAGGATATCATTATGAAATGGCTATTGACGAGCTGTTTGAGCACAAAGTCATATGATAAAATATAGAGTATGTGAGATGAATATAATGAGATGTACATAATCTGTTCTTCTTTAAGTAATACGAAAATGTCTGGTTATCACTTGATTTAGAGAGGTTTTAATGTTTGCTTCTGCAAGGTAAGCTAGTGCAGAAATTATTTCTTCCTGGGTTCAGAAATGGTAGAAAAATAATTTGTGGAATAAAACATATTTTTTTTAAATGGTACATTATTGACGTCTTTAAAATGAGCCAAGCATGTTTCTTTTCAGGACATTAGTTTGTTTCCAAAGGATTACTTAAAACTTGTTCAACATTGAATTTCAGCTACAAGTGAACCAGCACTGTGTTCTACCTGGAAGTGCTAGTGTCAATCTCAGGAAGAGGTCTTGGAAGAGGTGAGAATTCAATAGCCAACATTGAATACTTATTAAGGGGCAGACATGTATTGTTAAATCTTAGCTTGACATACCAGTCATGAAAAATGGTACTGGTATAGCCCTCAGTTTTGACATTACCAATCCAACAATTTGTTTAACCTTAATTAAGCGACTACCTCTGTTAAGAGGTCACTTTTTCTAAGTCTTGTTTCTATAGTGACTGCTTAAAACAGGTTTGATTGTTCTTGTTTATGTTATAGATTCTCTGCCTGTGTGTCAGTCCACACAAGTGACACACATGTCCCAATGAACACTGCTGTGTTAAGCTACTTTAAGTTTTTAAACTAATAGGCCTATGGCTTACATGTATTATAAAAATAAACTTAAACTAGACTTCTTTTGTTCTGGACAAAAGAAAGGGCTTTCTGCACTGCAAACCATGTCAAACCTGATCATACTTATTTAGTTTTCTGAAATACACCATCTTCAAAAATTGAAGAAAAACCATCCCGAATTGACAGCTGTAGAGTGCAAACATAAATAAGTAGCAGAGTAAATCTGTGATGTCATATATAATTTAAATTTTAAAGTCTTTGCATTCAAAAGGGAATATGTGGGTTTGTTTTCAGTTATAATTTCATAATGCTAATTATTCCAGAACCATCTTTAAGATAACTACAATAATACTCAATCTTCGTGTTCTGCAAGGGAATGAAGTATCACTAGTCCTCTTAACATGCTAAAAAGGTATACAAGATTCCTTTTCTACGAAATATTCATTTCTCATATCTTCATTGAAGTTTCTTGTTCAATTGAAGGGGGCACAGAGCATTAAAATAAATTACTGTTTCACATTTTCTTTTAAACTTAAAAAAAACAACTGTTAGAAAGGTCTTCTGAATTTAAACATGTACTTACTTTATGTTTAAACCTATCTGTTTTTGCGATATATAAAGTTATTCCTCCCCCCAAAAAGGCAAAAATCGGCAAAAAGATATTCATGTCAACTACTACCATTCGACAAATAACTTAATAATTAATAGATTGATCATTTAGAACTGCATAGCATTGAACCACATTGCATCATGATAAAAATATTGTTCTTTATGATATTTTCAAAGAGGGCCAAGGTGGCTCTAAAGACTTTCACCTTAGAAAAACTGCTTTCATTGCCTGTACAAGTTATGAAATTATAGCATAGTTGTACTGAAGACATAATCCATCAGATTATTTATAATTCCACAAACTAAAGAGAGCCTGTTGTCGAAATTTGAAGTCAAACTTGACTGAAAAATTATGGCTTAAAACACACAAATTTAAACATCAAAAGGGGCGTAACTCCTGACCTAATTGGCAGATGTCAGCCATCATTGAACTTGGCAGAAAGAATATGGCTATAAACATTGTTCTAAAGATTGAAGATGATTCTTAAGAAATGAAAATGCTTGGGTGCAGACAAACTAAAAATTGGCATTTTTTAATATTTAAAGGAGCATAACTCATGACCTTATGGGCCGATATCAGCCATAATCCAAATTGTCCGAGATTTTATGGTAATAAACATTGTCATAAAGTTTGAAGATGATTGCTTAAGAAATGAAGATGCTGGTGCAAACAAACTAAAATTGGCATTTTTATATCAAAAGTGTCATAACTCCTGACCTAAGAAGTTAAAATTAGCCATAATCGAAGGTGAGATGATGGTAATAAACATTGTCATAAAGTTTGAAGATGGTTGCTTAAGAAATGAAGATGCTAGAGTGCAAAGTGACAATGACAATGTGAAATGTAGTTTTTTTCAATCTTAAAAGGGGCATAACTCCTGACCTAATAGGCCGATATCAACCATAATCGAACTTGACCAAGATTTTATGGTAATAAAGATTGTTATACAGTTTGAAGATGATAACTTAAGAAATGAAGATGCTAGAGTGCAAACAAACTAATTGTGGACGACGGACGGACGGCGGATTGACGGACGGACAATGGACATTCATCAATTCTTATAGCTCATCTTGAGCACATGTGCTCAGGTGAGCTAAGAATTAATAGTTTCTTAGAAAAAAGCAATCAAGTGATTAGGACTAACTGCAGAAGTGCATGAAAGAATGGTATAAATTAATTTTTATTCCTCATCTAACTTCCTTATATGATGTCCAATTTTAAGAAAGAAAGGCCTTTATATTTCCAACATTTCACGTGTTTCATGTTTCAACTTTTCTGTTACGTGCTTTGAGATATAGAAAGTTATTTTTCAAAGAAATGGCAAAAAAATCGGCAAAACGATGTTCATCTCCATTATTGCCCTTCGACAAAAAACTTTATAATTAATGGTCTGATCATTAAAATCTGCATACCATTAGAACCACATTACATCATGCAAAAAAAAGTGTTCTTTGTTATTTTAAAAAAAATTATTAGTTTCGTCGAAAAAAGGAATCAAGTGATCGGCACTTACTGCGGGAGTGCATGAAAGAACGGTTTTACTGCATTCTTAGTTTTCATGTAACTTCCTTATATTAAGTCCAGTTTTAAAAAGCTAGGTACCGTTAGAAAGGTCTTTTGATTTCCCACAATTCCCTTGCTTCATATTTGTATGTATCTTTAAACACTTTGTAGATACGGGCATTTAAACCATGAGCATACAGCAAAAATCGGGGATAAATATGTTCATATCATTTTGTTTTTCCCTATAACTTAATGAATATTAGGTCAATCTTTAAAATTTAAACACCAAAAGAACAGCCGGGCATTGATCTACAAATTATATCCATACTCTTGTTAACAAAAATCAATAATTATCCAGATATAAGTAGTAAAGTGCGCTTAGTGTTGCAACATCTTTGTTTTTCTGCAATAACTCAACTGATTCAACCCCGATCTTCAAAAACTATATATCATCTGAAAGGCCTTGCAAAGCACTACAAATTATACGCATAGTGTCTCGATAAAATATTTTTCATTTTTGAGATATTTAAGAAGAAGAAAAAAACGATAATTGACATGTGACCTTGACCTTAGCTATTTTCCGGAAGCGGAAGTGACTGATGACAATAAGAGGCTATGTTTCACCTTCAGTGAAAATTTTATGCAAATCGGTCAAAAACTTTTGTCTTCCAGTGCTAAAAAAAACATATATTTTGGAAAAAATTTGATAACGCTTCATGACGTAATTTTACATCATACGATGTCAGTCTTCTCAGAGCAGAAAGAAATCAATAGGACACATATTCTGTCCAAATTTCATGTTTCTAGCTTATCTGAGTGCTTTGTAATACTTCAATACATTTTCTGGTCCAAAGTTCGAAACTTGGTTCAGCCATAGATCCTTGATCTTTTCAAATATTGCAAAATGTATATAATCCTGCACAACAAGAACTTAATATACATTCTGTAAAAAAATCAAGTAAATCGTTTTGTAGCTTTTTTCAGCCCTGACGTCATGTGACGTCACATGAAGAAAAGAAATATGACGATCAAAAGCGCCAAAGTCACTGTGCTTACTGTTAAAATTTCATGCTGCTAACTCATCGGCAACCTGTTTACAACTATGTAAAATATATAACAAGCTGATTTAATTTGAACCTCAAAAGGAAGAAAAAAGTAGAATAATAATCAGAAGAAGAAGAAGAAAAAAAAACATAACAAACCCAATATGTCTTTCTGCTTGAGGCAGAAAACCCAAATAAAACTTAACAATAAAGACCTAGAAGCAGTTAGCTAATCAAGCAGCATTTATCCGACATCATCTTTAATCTGGAACTTTTTACCAGTCCTGTGTATGGTTATTGTATGATTACCACTGTATTATATCATTTTTCCTGAAGAGTCATTAAATGTTTTTCTTTCTTTTTTTAAGATTCATCCATGTTTGGAGCCAGTACTCTGTGTATATACTGCGCATTGGTGCAATATGAAGGAACCCAGCGTGTGTGGACTGTAATAGTGCAACTGTTACCGACTGGGCTGTGTGTGCAGGAACCCAGCGTGTGGACTGTGATAGAGTACAACTGTTACCACCAAGGCCCTGTGTGAAGGAACCCAGCGTGTGTGGACTGTAATAGTGCAACTGTTACCACCAAGGCCCTGTGTGAAGGAACCCAGCGTGTGTGGACTGTAATAGTACAACTTGAAGGAACCCAGCCTGTGTAAGGAACCCAGTGACTGTAATGGTTCAACATAATTCAGCAACGTTGTGGTTATTATCAAACTCTAGTTAAACAAGGTGTAGGATCAGACTGTTACTCCAGTCTCCTGAAAACATTTGCCCCAGTGAAACAGCGAATTCTTCCCAGTCAAGTTATTTCCCCATGTTGTGGAATGTTCCTTTTGTAGATGAACCTCCTGTCCAAATAGCTCTTGGTGATGACAGAGGTTGTTTGCTGATGGGTTGAGGCCCTGTAACTTCTTCTGCAGCTTCTGAGTCTACTATAGTGAAGCAAGAACCATGACCGCATCCTTAACATATCAAGGTAACTATGATAACAAGGGATGTATGGGAATCTGGGATGAAGTGGATAGGTCTTTGTTCCCTGATCAGTTTGTAAAAATGAACAAATCCTTTTATTAAAATTCATATGTAAAATATATAACAAGCTGATTTAATTTGAACCTCAAAAGTAAGAAAAAAGTAGAATAATAATAAGAAGAAGAAGAAGAAAAAACATAACAAACCCAAAAGGTCTTTCTGCTTGAGGCAGAAAACCCAAATAAAACTTAACAATAAAGACCTAGAAGCAGTTAGCTAATCAAGCAGCATTTATCTGACATCATCTTTAAGCTGGAACTTTTTTCCAGTCCTGTGTATGGTTATTGTTTGATTACCACTGTATTATATCATTTTTCCTGAAGAGTCATTAAATGTTTTTTCTTTCTTTTTTTAAGATTCATCCATGTTTGGAGCTAGTACTCTGTGTGTATACTGCGCATTGGTGCAATATGAAGGAACCCAGCCCCCGGTTGAAGGAACCCAGCGTGTGTGGACGTAATAGTGCAACTTTCCGGCTGTGTGAGGAACCCAGCGTGTGGACTGTATAGTCAACTGTTACCACCAGGCCTGGTGAAGGAACCCAGCGTGTGTGGACTGTAATAGTACAACTTGAAGGAACCCAGCCTGTGTAAGGAACCCAGTGACTGTAATGGTTCAACATAATTCAGCAACGTTGTGGTTATTATCAAACTCTAGTTAAACAAGGTGTAGGATCAGACTGTTACTCCAGTCTCCTGAAAACATTTGCCCCAGTGAAACAGCGAATTCTTCCCAGTCAAGTTATTTCCCCAGAATGTGGAATGTTCCTTTTGTAGATAAACCTCCTGTCCAAATAGCTGTTGGTGATGACAGAGGTTGTTTGCTGATGGGTTGAGGCCCTGTAACTTCTTCTGCAGCTTCTGAGTCTACTATAGTGAAGCAAGAACCATGACCGCATCCTTAACATATCAAGGTAACTATGATAACAAGGGATGTATGGGAATCTGGGATGAAGTGGATAGGTCTTTGTTCCCTGATCAGTTTGTAAAAATGAACAAATCCTTTTATTAAAATTCATATGTAAAATATATAACAAGCTGATTTAATTTGAACCTCAAAAGGAAGAAAAAAGTAGAATAATAATAAGAAGAAGAAGAAGAAGAAAAAACATAACAAACCCAATAGGTCTTTCTGCTTGAGGCAGAAAACCCAAATAAAACTTAACAATAAAGACCTAGAAGCAGTTAGCTAATCAAGCAGCATTTATCTGACATCATCTTTAAGCTGGAACTTTTTTCCAGTCCTGTGTATGGTTATTGTTTGATTACCACTGTATTATATCATTTTTCCTGAAGAGTCATTAAATGTTTTTTCTTTCTTTTTTTAAGATTCATCCATGTTTGGAGCTAGTACTCTGTGTGTATACTGCGCATTGGTGCAATATGAAGGAACCCAGCATGTGTGAAGGAACTCAGCGTTGGACTGTGATAGTACAACTGTTACCACCCAGGCCATGTGTGAAGGAACCCAGCGTGTGTGGACTGATATAGTGCAACTGTTACCACCAAGGCCCTGTGTGAAGGAACCCAGCGTGTGTGGACTGATATAGTGCAACTGTTACCACCAAGGCCCTGTGTGAAGGAACCCAGTGTGTGTGGACTGTAATAGTACAACTTGAAGGAACCCAGCCTGTGTAAGGAACCCAGTGACTGTAATGGTTCAACATAATTCAGCAACGTTGTGGTTATTATCAAACTCTAGTTAAACAAGGTGTAGGATCAGACTGTTACTCCAGTCTCCTGAAAACATTTGCCCCAGTGAAACAGCGAATTCTTCCCAGTCAAGTTATTTCCCCAGAATGTGGAATGTTCCTTTTGTAGATAAACCTCCTGTCCAAATAGCTCTTGGTGATGACAGAGGTTGTTTGCTGATGGGTTGAGGCCCTGTAGCTTCTTCTGCAGCTTCTGAGTCTACTATAGTGAAGCAAGAACCATGACCGCATCCTTAACATATCAAGGTAACTATGATAACAAGGGATGAATGGGAATCGGGGATGAAGTGGATAGGTCTTTGTTCCCTGATCAGTTTGTAAAAATGAACAAATCCTTATATTAAAATTCATATGTAAAATATATAACAAGCTATCCCACTATACCCCTTGATTACGTGTCTGTATATTCTCATTTTAAGATGGTTTCTTTCCCTCAGATCAGGATTTAAGTGTATAGGGGTTATAAGCAGTCTACTAGCCATATTTATTTTTCACCTCAAAAATATGAAGTTAAATGAAGCAAGATCAATTGTGTTTTTATCCTACACATGCAAAAAAGATCAACAATATCATAATGTAGCAGTTGAAAAAAAATAAAAAAAATATTGAGTCTTACACAACAGTTTATGTCCAAGTGTATATAGCTTCTATAAATCCAAACTCAAACACAACCACTAGCACAAAACTCTTGACACCAAGCAGAAGTTTAGTTTGTGTGCAGATAAGAATATGTGACATTATGACCCTCTGTCCCCCACCACCAAATGCATGTGAGAGATGTTTTGGAATGTGATTGAAAACAACTTCTGGCATTGAAATATTTATTAAGTCCTGTTCTTTATTTGTCACATAAACACATTTATGAGAGATAGTTGTTGAACAATATTAGTTGAAATTGATTGTAGTTTAGGACATTAGTTTGTTTCCAAAGGATTACTTAAAACTTGTTCAAACATTGAATTTCAGCTACAAGTGAACCAGCACTGTGTTCTACCTGGAAGTGCTAGTGTCAATCTCAGGAAGAGGTCTTGGAAGAGGTGAGAATTCAATAGCCAACATTGAATACTTATTAAGGGGCAGACATGTATTGTTAAATCTTAGCTTGACATACCAGTCCTGAAAAATGGTTCTGGTATAGCCCTCAGTTTTGACATTACCAATCCAACAATTTGTTTAACCTTAATTAAGCGACTACCTCTGTTATTCATACTCTTGTAAACAAAAATCAATAATTATCCAGATATAAGTAGTAAAAGTGCACTTAGTGTTGCAACATCTTTGTTTTTCTGCAATAACTCAACTGATTCAACCGCGATCTTCAAAAACTATATATCATCTGAAAGGCCTTGCAAAGCACTACAAATTATAACGCATAGTGTCTCGATAAAATATTTTTCGTTTTTGAGATATTTAAGGACGAAGAAAAAACGATAATTGACATGTGATCTTGACCTTAGCTATTTTCCGGAAGCGGAAGTGACTGATGACAATATGAGGCTATGTTTCACCTTCAGTGAAAATTTTATGCAAATCGGTCAATAACTTTTGTCTTCCAGTGCTAAAAAAAACATATATTTTGGATAAAAAAATTTGATAACGCTTCATGACGTCATTTTACGTCATACGATGTCAGTCTTCTCAGAGCAGAAAGAAATCAATAGGACACATATTCTGTCCAAATTTCATGTTTCTAGCTTTCTGAGTGCTTTGTAATACTTCAATACATTTTCTGGTCCAAAGTTCGAAACTAGGTTCAGCCATAGATCCTTGATCTTTTCAAATATTGCAAAATGTATATAATCCTGCACAACAAGAACTTAATATACATTCTGTAAAAAAATCAAGTAAATCGGTCCAGACATGACGGCTGTAGAGCGCGTACAAGCTTTTGTAGCTTTTTTCAGCCCTGACGTCATGTGACGTCACATGAAGAAAAAGAAATATGACGATCAAAAGAGCGCCAAAGTCACTGCTTACTGTTAAAATTTCATGCTGCTAACTCATCGGCAACCTGTTTTAATTTGAACCTCAAAAGAAAAAAAAAGTAGAATACAGTCAACATCGTACATGCGACCACCTGTATTAAACGACTTTTTTATTAAACGACCGTTATAAATCCCGCCCGAACGTTTTTACTATATCAATTTATCCCATTAAGCGACTTTTTTATTATGCGACCAGCGACTACATAAACCAAGTCCCAGCACGTAAGATTATGCACAAAATCAACTTTATTGAGCGACCCGTGTTTGATTCCGTTGCTAATTATCGTGTATGCTGGAGCATGTGTACATATTCATCTTTAACACATCCGAACAAACAAACAATTATCCTGATCATAAGGGGCCGATCATAAGTGCTCACCTGAAACCAAATTGTGTTTTGACCACGCATGACTGCACCATGTGCAACTAAATTCTAAATATAGTTCCTGGTTCCCGTTTCAAAACTTACTATGCATAACATAGGTGAAACCATCCCTCCAAATGCCGAATGCTTCGGATTTTGGTAAAAGAAAATTTGGGAATAAGGTAAATTAATACTTCCGGATGCAATGCGTACCATCAATAATTCGTAACTATAAGTATATACTTTGCGTTTTATGATACTCGACGAGGGCGCACGGTTGAAATAAATTTATCGGGGGTTTCTGGATTTATGTTAGACAGAGACATAAAGAAAGCTCATTGCTAAATAATATTTTTCTTGAAATTGTCCGAATCAATACATGAATTCGATGTCAAATGTTGCGTTTTTCCACCGAATACCAAATGCAAACCTCAGCCAATGATCCAAGGTATTATTCCAAACATAACAGCTAAAAAATCGTAAGATATGACAAAAATAAACATGATGATGTTTATTGGTATAAAATAACAAAACATTGTGTAGTTTACATCGTATTTATGTTGTAATATAATCTAACGTTATGATACAATTTAGCTTACAGTTTGTATATTTATGACTTGTTTGCCTGGATTTCCAAACAAAATCTATTAAGAGACCATTTCATTAAGCGACCACTTTTTGGCAGTCCCTTGAGCGGTCTCTTAATACAATGTCGACTGTAATAATAATAAGAAGAAGAAAAAAAACATAACAAACCCAATAGGTCCTTCTGCTTGAGCAGAAAACCCAAATAAAACTTAACAATAAAGACCTAGAAGCAGTTAGCTAATCAAGCAGCATTTATCCGACATCATCTTTAATCTGGAACTTTTTACCAGTCTGTGAATGGTTATTGTATGATACCACTGTATTATATTCATTTTTCCTGAAGAGTCATTAAATGTTTTTTCTTCTTTTTTTAAGATTCATCCATGTTTGGAGCCAGTACTCTGTGTGTATACTGCGCATTGGTGCAATATGAAGGAACCCAGCGTGTGTGGACTGTAATAGTGCAACTGTTACCGACTGGGCTGTGTGTGCAGGAACCCAGCATGTGTGAAGGAACCCAGCGTGTGGACTGTGATAGTACAACTGTTACCACCCAGGCCATGTGTGAAGAAACCCAGCGTGTGTAATAGTGCAAACTGTTACCCACCAAGGCCCTGTGTGAAGGAACCCAGCGTGTTTGCACTGTAATAGTACAACTTGAAGGAACCAGCCTGTGTAAGGAACCAGTGACTGTAATGGTGCAACAAATTCAGCAACGTTGTGGTTATTATCAAACTCTAGTTAAACAAGGTGTAGGATCAGACTGTTACTCCCAGTCTCCTGAAAACATTTGCCCCAGTGAAACAGCGAATTCTTCCCAGTCAAGTTATTTCCCCAGAATGTGGAATGTTCCTTTTGTAGATAAACCTCCTGTCCAAATAGCTGTTGGTGATGACAGGTTGTTTGCTGATGGGTTGAGGCCCTGTAACTTCTTCTGCAGCTTCTGAGTCTACTATAGTGAAGCAAGAACCATGACCGCATCCTTAACATATCAAGGTAACTATGATAACAAGGGATGTATGGGAATCTGGGATGAAGTGGATAGGTCTTTGTTCCCTGATCAGTTTGTAAAATGAACAAATCCTTTTATTAAAAATTCATATGTAAAATATATAACAAGCTGATTTAATTTGAACCTCAAAAGGAAGAAAAAAGTAGAATAATAATAATAAGAAGAAGAAGAAAAAACATAACAAACCCAATAGGTCTTTCTGCTTGAGTCAGAAAACCAAAAAA
>CM037781.1:64640320-64690320 GCA_021229015.1 Solen grandis | reverse complement strand
GGGGCCCCCGGGGAAAAGGGTTTGGCGACTGGGGGGGCCCTTCTTCCGTTCGCCCTGAGGGGGGCAAAATTGCTTTTGAAAAAACCCCCCTCCCTATTTTTTCTCCCCCAAGAACTTGAGCTTGGAAAGTTTTTCACCCCCCTGGAAGGGCCGTGAGCAAAGCTGCTGCCCTTCGTCAGTCATGCGGGGGGGCCAGAGCCATCCGACCAGCCCCAGCATATATGCCATCAGCAAAAAATTTTTGGGGGGGCGCCAAGGGGGAGCGGGGGCTTCTGCTTCTTTTTTCCCCCCCGTAGGAAGAAAACCCCCGTGGCGCCGTTTTTTTCGAAAAAAGTGTTTTGGCCCCCCCTTTAAAAACTTACCCATGGCTATCTGTTTGGGGGTCTTACTGGGGGGGGAACCTGGTCATCCCGGTCGATAAACCCCCTTTGGGGGCCCCGGGGGGGGGGTCGGGCATTTTTTAAGTTTCTTTAATCAAATCATCCCTTTTTTTGGGATTTCCAGGGGGGGGGATATCTGTTTCACAGCCTGTCTTAAATGGTTTTTCGATATACAAGAAGTTCAGTCAATACCCGATTTAGCTGTTTTTGGCAGCTTTCTCCAAAACCATATGCTTTTGGGTTTTTTTTGGGCGAAAAAATTTTTCTCGACCCACCCTGCGAGTTGTATTTACTCTGAACCCGTTTTTTCCCCCCCTTTACAAAAAGGGCTGGAATTTTGGGGGGGCCCTTTTGGTTTTTTTTGGCCCCAAAAAGGAAAATTTAAACAGTACTTTTTTCCCAAAAACTTTTCCCCCAGGGAAACCCCCCCTTTTCCCCAACTTTCAAAAACCCAAAAACATGTTATGACCTTTTAAAAATTTCAACGGGGGTTTTTGGGTTTTTTACTGCAACGTATATCTCTAAATGGTGTTTTTTGGGTTACAAGAAGCGGGGTGGGGGCTCTGCGGACGGATTTCCCGGGCCTAAGGGTTTTTGGTCCCCCCCCCCCTTTAGCCCGGGCCCCGGGGGGGGTTGTGGGGCCCTCCCCCGGGGGGCCCGGTTTTTTTAAAATTTGGGGGCGGGCCCCCGGGCCCCCGGGGTTTTGGGCCGTCCCCGGGCTTGTATGGTATCTGAGTTGTGCGGAAAAAGGTGCTGGGGGCTTCCCCGGGGGCCCAAAAAAAAAATGGTCCCTTCAAAACCCCCCCCCCCCCCCCCCGGGTGGTGGTTCAAAAACATCGTGACTGGGTTTGTTTATGCAATATGTCTAAATTGTTTTCTTGCATTTTGACAGCTTTAAAAAATTTTTTTAAGTGGGAAAATTGTTTTTTTTTAAAAAGTCAGAAAGACTGTCTTTGGGGGAAATTAAATCTAACTAACATACAAGTGAGTAAAAATTAAATTTTAACCCTTTTTTAAAAATTTTTGTCATTGATGCCTTGAACATGTTGGGGAAAATTTTGGTTTTTTAAAAAATTTAAAGTAGGGGGTTTTTCTGCATGTATGCTTCCCCCCGAAATTTTGGGGCCGAAATTTTTTGGGTAGGGGCGGCAGGGGTTTAAAAAAAAAAAAAATTTAATGTTTTTTTTTAATAATATTCCTTTTTTATTAATTTTTTTTTGTATCTTTTTCAATTTGCTATTTTTTTATTTTCTTTAAAATATTACGACGAAAAAAGGGCAGTTTTTTAAAAAAATTTAAAAAAATTTTTTAAAATATGGCAAAAATTGCCTGAGTAAAAAATTTTTTGGGTAGCTTTTTAAATTTTTAAATTTTAAAATGCATCTTAAACCAATCAAATGTACGTAACAGGGGGGAAAAAAATTCTAAGCTGAAAAAAAGGGCCCCCTTTTTTTGGGGTTTCCGGGAAAAGTTTTGGACTTTAAAAATTAGGGGAATTAAGGGGTGCAGCTTTATATTCTTTAAAATTTTGGGGTTTTACTTTTCTTTTTTTTGGGGTAAACTTTTGGGAAAATGTTTTTTGTAAGTTAAAAAAAACCCTTTTTCCCCTAAATTTGGGGGGAATGCTTTTGGGAAAATGTTTTTTAAAAAAACAAAAAAAAATCCCCCGTTTTTAGGGGTTTTTAAACCCCCTTTAAAATTTTCTTTTGTATATTGTTCTTCCACCCCGCCGGATGTTTTTAAATTAAAAAATTTAATTCCCCCAAACCAAAAAAAGCTAATAACGCTTTTATTTCAAAATTTTTCATATGCTTTGGGGGTATGAAAAAATATCAAAGTATTTACAGATAAAAATTTTTTTTTTTCCCGTTTTTTGGGGCAAGTTTTTTTCATAAAAAAAAAAGGGGAAATATTTCTAGAGCGTACTTAATTTTTTTGTGCGTCGGTCTTTCGCGCGTTTTTCCCGGGGAAATTTTTTCTAGAAAAGGGGAAAAAGAATATTTGATAAACATTCAATTCTTTTTTTTAAAAAAAAATTTTTGTCTAGGATCTTAGGTATTTAGTTTTTTGGGGTTTAAAAACCCTGTATTGGGGGATTAAAATTTGCACCTCTTTAAACCGGGGTAAAAAAATTTTTAAGTTATACTAGAAAATTTTTTTCTATTTTTTTTTTTGAAAAAAAAATTTTTTTATTTAAAAAATTTTTGCCCCCTACCCCCCCGAGTTTTTAGGGCCCCCCCAAAATTTTTTTCCCCCCCCCCCCGGCTATTTTTTTTTATTTTTTAAATTTTTTTCAAAATTTTGCTTTAAGGTGCTGTTATTTTTAAAAAATTTTTCCTGTATAAAACCCCCTTTTTATACAGTTTAAAAAAATGATAAAAATTTTTACCTGAACAAACTTTTGTAGTTTTTAAAAAAAATAAAAAGGGGGAAAAAAAAATTGTAGGGGGTAATACAACGAGCAGTTTTTGCTCATTACATGAAAAAGCCTTTTGGGAAAAAAAAATTTTTTTTTTTTGCCCCCCCGGGTTTTTTTATTGATTTTTTTTTGTTAAAAAGGGGGAAATTTTTAACATTTTTTTGCTTTTAAATAAGAAAAATTTTTTGGGGGTTTCCCCTGAAAAAATTTGTTTTTTTAAAAAAATTTCATATTTTTATTTTTTAAAAAAATTTTTCAAAATTTTTTTTGGGGGGAGTAACCTGTTTCCCAAATGGTCCCTCGTGTCTTTTGTTTAAAGTTAGTCTTTCTTTATGTTTAAAATTTTTTTTTTAATTTTTTATAGACATTATTTTAAAATTGACTTTTTTTTGGGTAAATTCCCCGTTGTTGTACAAAAACCCCCGGGCTATTTTTTATTTGCCAAAAAACTTGTTAAAAAAATTTTTTATTACAATGTTCATACCAAAATTTTTTAAAGTTTTTTTTTTTTTTAAATTTTTTACAAAATTTTTTTATAAACCCCATCATAAAAATTTTTTGTTTTGAAAAAAAGTTTTGATATATTTCCATTTATAAAAATTTTTAATTAAAGTTTTTTTATGCATGAAAAAAAAAAACTCCCTTTTCTTTCTCCTACGCCGAATATCTTTTTTAAATTTTTTTTTGTTTTAATTAATATACTAAGGGGGGAATTTCCCCCATTAGTCTATATGTAGAAAAAAATGCGGGGTTTTTTTTAATTTTTATTTCACCCCTTTTTTACTATGTTTGATGCTTTTTTTTAAAGTACAAGAATTGAACCCCACATGTGGGTGAAATTTTTTTTTTATTTTCCGAAAAAAAGACAGGAAAAAAAAAGGGGAATTTTCCCCCAAATTTTTTTTTACAATTAAGAAAAAATAATTTTTATTTAATTTTGGGGGAAAATTTTTTTTTTTTAGGTACCCTGCATCTGGGCTGGGGGGTTCGTGTGTTTGCCCTTTTTTGGGGGGGGGTTTTTGGATGACATTGTCAAATTCCCCCCAAAAACCCCCCACGAAATGGGGAAAAAATAGCTTAAAAGGGTTTTTCCCAAAAAACCCAAAACCCAAAGTGGAATGCCCGGTGGGGGGTTTTGGGGGCCCTCGACGGGACCATTTTACCCCTTTCCGCCCAAAGACCCCACCTCTTTTTTTTTGGCCGGCCAAAAATTTTTTTTTTTTTTTTAAAATTTTTCCCCCCCTTATAAAAATATTTTTTTTTACTTTTTTTTTTATCCCCGAATGATGCAAAAATTAAAAAAAAAAAAAAAAAAAAAAAAAAAAAAAAAAAAAAGAAGAAAAATCTCAAATTCATTCCCCCTTTTTTTGGCTGGAGACCGAAAGGGGAAAAATGAGAAACCCCGAGTTGCCTAAAGAAAATTTCCCAAAATTTTTTTAAAAGGGGGATTTTTTGTCGGATTGAAAATTTGGGGCGGCAGACGCAGGGGGCGATTGCAATTTTAATTTCTTCATTTTTAATTTTGATTTGATGAAGAAAATTTTTAAAAATTTTAAAAAAAAAAAAAAAAAAAATAATTTAAAAAAGAAAATGAAAATTTTTTTTATTTTTTAAAAATTTTTTTTTTTTTACGGTGGTTTTTTCCCCCAAGTTTTGTTTTTTTTAAAAAAACATCAATTATCGCCTTTTGGGAAAAAAAAATTGTTTTTGAAATTTTTTTTCTGGGGTAAAAAAATTATAAAAAAGAAAAAACCCTTTCCCCTTTTTTTTAAAGGGGCCCTCATCACGTGACATTTGTGAGGGCAATGTTTTTTTTTCCCCAAGGGGCGGGGAAAAGGGGGGATCATGTTTGGGGGTTTGGGGAAAAGGTGACGATCGCCCCGGGAAAAAAGCAAAACTTTTTCGCGTTGTGCATGGGGCGAGGTTTTTGGGGGGGCCCCCAAAATTTTCGTTTTCCCCTTTTTCATTTCTTTCTTGGTTTCAAAAAATGTTTAAAAACTACTCAACAAAGCGAAAAGGGGGCCCAGTTTTTTTTTATTTTATATATTTTATTTATATATATTATATATTTTAATTTTTATACCCCAAATCCTAAGGGGTTTTTTAACACATTTTAAAAAATTTAGATTTTCCCCTGTTGCTTATTTAAACTGATCAGGGTTTTTTAAAGGGGAAAAGGGTTTCTTTGTTTGTTGGGTTTAATGTCCAACTGACGAAAATTAGTTTTTTGGGGGAAAAAAAACCCCCTTTTATGTGAGATTTTAAAAAAGGGGGAATTCGCTTTTTTCAGCACTCAACCCTTTTAATTTGGTTTTTAAAGGTCAAACAAAATTGGGGAAGGGGGGGAATAGGTTTTTTAAAAAAATTTTTAAAACGGTACTTATGGGGAAAAAATTCAACTACCCAGTGTGATAAAAAAATTTCTATCCTCGTTAGTAAACTATAAAATTTTTTAAAAAAAGCAATGACCTATATTCACACATCCAAAATTTTTTAAATGTGATTCTAACACAGGGACTTTATCAGTGGGTTTTTTTTGCCTCATTTTAACGGCCCCCCCTTTTTTAAAAACCCCCCCGAAAAAGGTATTTTTCGCCTCATTTTTTTTCCGTTCGCCATATCTCCCCAAAAAAAACCCGCCGGGGAAGAAGTCCTTTCCCCGGGGGGGTTTTCCCCTTAATTTTTTTTTCCCCCGAGCGGAATAAGTTGGAAATTTAAACCCGGTTTTCTAGGGGAAAAAGGGACCCCCCAAAAAAAGGGGTTTTCCCTTTTTTTTTAGTGGGGGTAATCCTATGGGGGTGGGTAAAAAATTTAACAATAAAATTTAAAAAAAACAGTAATTTTGGGGTTTAAAAAATTTTTTTTTTTTTTTAAAGGGTTTTGGGTCCGGGGCCCCAGTGTGTTTCGGTCATTCGGAGGTTATGTCCACTTCGACCCTATAGTGGGTTTTCCCCAAAAGCAGTATCCGTGGGGGAAGAAGGTGGGGCCCCCCAGACTTTTTTGGGAAATGCTTTTAAAAAAATTTTTAAAATTTATTTTTATGATGACCAAAAAAACCGCCCTCCAACATTTTCTTTAGTTATTTATACAAGTTTGGGAAGGGGAAATTTTTTTCAAACCCCCCTATGTTTGTAGGGGAAAAAAAAAAAATTAAGTTTTGTTTATTTTAAAGTGGACTGCAAAAAAATAGATTTGCCCCCTTTTTCAAAAAATTTTTTAATAATAAAATCGTTAGTTTTAAATTTTTAAAAAAATTTTCTTTACATATCATGTTAACATTTGGGGGTTGGATACCCGTTCTTAAAACCCCCCAACCCCTTTTTTTTTTGGAAAATTTTTAAACCCCCGGGGGGGACTTCGGATTTTTCTTTTGGGAAGCCCCTTTCCCCCCCGGGGGGCGGTAGGTCGGTGGTTCGGGGCCCCGGGGGGCCCCCTGTGACCCGGGGTCTTTTTCCCCCCCCCGAAATTTGCTGGGCGTCGCTATATGATTGAAATACTATTTTTAGCGACGGTAAAACCCCCAAAAAAACAACAAACAAAACAAAAGTTCTTACAAAAAACAGGGGAAAAATTAAAAAAAACCCATACCGATTGATGCCCCCCTTTGACTTCCATTTGGTCGCCATTCGTTTGGCGTTGGTCACGGTCGGACCCCGTGACCCCTTTTTTTTTTTCCCCTTTCTGGAAAGGGAGATAAAACCCCCGTTTAAAAATTTTTTTAATAATCTTTTTTTTTAAAAAAACCCAGGTTCTTTTTGGAAAATTTTTTTTTGTTTTTTTTAAAAATTTTATGCGTTGATTTTTTTTTTGAAAATTTTAAAAAAATTTTTTCTTTCGACATACCCCCTTTAAATTTTAAAAAATTTAAAACAATTTCAGTTTTCCCCTTTTAAATTTTGCAAAAAGAATATTTTTTAAAAAAGAAGGGTTGTGTTTTTAAAATTTTTTTTGGCTTTTTTTAGAGGTTAATTGACGATTATTTTTTGGGAAACCCCTTTTAAAAAGGGGGGAACTTGATGAAAAAGTAATGGGGAAGGGGGGATAATTATTTTTTAAACTTTTTTAACATTTTGGGAAGGGAAAAATTTTTTTCCCGTTACTTTTTTTATTCCAGGGGGTAGGAGGAAAAACCCCCCGAAAAAATTAAACGAGTGTTTCAAATTCCTCCGACCTATCCCCGGGGGTGGCAATCAGAACTGGTTTTATCCTTCTTTTTTTAAAAATAAATTTTCCTTTTTTTTAAAAACAAAAAAAAATGGGGTTTTTGGGTTGGGGGCTATTATTTTATTGGGTTTTTTTTGATCCCCTTATCCCCGTTCTCCTAACTTTTTGGGGGCATGTTGAAAAATTTTTGGGAGATAACCGAGTTTAAAACCGATTGTTTTTAAAAAACCCCAAAATTAAAAAGCGTTTTTCCCCCAATTTTTAAAAAAAATTTTGGGGGGAAGGATCAAACAAATAATAGAAGGGGGGGGAATTTTCCCCTGGGGTAAAACCCCATGTTACTTCGAGCCCCTGTTACCAGAAATTTGGGGCTGTTTGTTTGATACTCTGCTTTGATTTGTAAAAAAATAAAACCCCCGGGGAAAACCCTTTTTTTATTTAGCCTAATTTTTAAAAATTGGGGGTTTTTGGGGGTTTGGGGTTTGGGGAATTTAGGATTTTCAGCAAATAACACACAAAAAAAATTTTGAAAAGAAATATATTTAAAAAATTTTTATGTTTTTTTTCATAATAACACACAGTATAAAACCCCAAAATTGCAAGCAGGGGGAAAAAAAAAATTTTTTAAAGCTTCTTTAAAAAAAATTTCCCCCCGTTTGCCCAAATTTGGCGGTACATGGTTATTATTCTGTGCTTTGACTTAATAAAACGTTGGCATTTAAAAACAACAAAAAAGTTTTTGGGAAAAACATAATACCCCCCCTTCATTTACTTTAAATGGTATTTGGGGCCCCCTGGGGTGAAAATGAAATTTTTTTAGTTTTTTAGCAAAATTTTTAAAAAAAAAAGGGGGGGTTTTAAAAACGCCTTTGATAAGGTTTTTTTAATTTTTCACTCTTTTTACTTCTATTTTCCAGTTTGCTAAAAATTTTGATTTTTTTTTTTAAAGGGTTTTGAAAGTTAAAACACCAAATGTGGGGAAAAATTTAAAAAGCGTGTTCCAAAATCCATTTCCCCTGTAGCGGTGTTTTTACGTCCCCGTTTAGCGTTGCGGTTTATTTTGTGCAAAAAAAAGGGGCCCTATACGTATATATCTTGTTTTTTAGGCATTCAAATAAAAACGTTAGGGAAAAAAAAAAAGCCCTTTGCTTTCAAGATGGCGGCTTTTTTTTTTTTAAAAAAAAGATTTAAAAAAAGCAAGTTCTTTTTTTTCCCAAACCCCCCCTTTATTTTTTTGAGAAAAAATAATTTAAAAAGGGAAAAAAAAATTTTTTGAAGACGAATCAAAAATGATAATTTTAGGACAGACATACAAATTTTTTGAGGTCATATGTTAAAAATTTTCAAAAATTTTCCCCCCCTTACCCCTTTTTTAAATTAAAAATTCCCCCCCCATCTCTTTTAAGGGCTCTGGGCACATTAAAAACAAAACCCCAAAAAAAAAAAAATTCAATACATAAAAAATTGATTACAATATTTTTAAAAAAAAAGCATTTAAAAATTATTTCAATTTCAAAACCACGTATATTTAAAAATTAAAAATTTTTTTTAAAATTTTTTTTGTTTTGGGGCCCCGGGGATATTTCATGAAATTTTTCCCCCGTTTTTAAAAAACCTTTTAACGGAAAATTCCAAGTGAGTCTGCATTTCCTTCGACTGCGTTAAAAAGTAAAAAAAAAAGTTCGTCTGCCCCTTTTTTTAATTTTGATTCCCATTCCCCCTTTTTTTAAGTTTTTTTCCAATTAAAAAAAACACTTTAAAAAAACTAACATTTTCGGGAAAAATTTATTTAAAGTCTAAAGCATTCAAGTTTTGTATTTACAAAACGTTTTAAATTTTTACCCATATCACCCCCCTTTAAAAAAACAATAGAGCAATTTTCCACCACAGTTGAACAATTTGTATTTTTTTTTTGGTCCCCCCATGCCCCAATGCCCCCCTCTGGCGGAAAATAAAAATGGTTTGGGTAAAGACAGGTTTTTAAATTTTGTGTAAACCCGGGTTTTTCCCCCCCTGCGTTTAGCGTTTTGGGGGAAAGAGCAGACAGTGCTGGCCCGACCGAAAATTTTTTCCCCCTTTCCCTTACCGTTCTTTTGGTTTTTTTTTGTTTCATTTATCCATATCCCCCGATATTGTAAGTCTCGAAAAAAAACTAAAAAGGGGGGTTTTTTTAAAAATTTTTTAAAAAAAAGGGGGACAAAAAAAAGGGGTAAACGGGTTTGGAGACTTGTCAGGGTTTTTAAAATTTTTAAAAAAAAAAAAAAGGGGCAGCTTGACCCTGAAAAAAACCTTTTCGGGGCCGGGGCCGTTTCGAAATTTTAATTTTTTTTTTTTTTTTTCTTCCCCCCCCCCCAAACCCCCCTAATCCCCCAAACCCAACCCCATTTTCCCAAAATTTTTCAACCCCCCCTTTAAAAATTAAAAAACCCCTTTTTTACCCCCTTAAAAAAAACCCCAAAAAATACAAAAAAAAAAAAACACCAAAACAAAAAAAACCCAAAAAACCCCAACAACAATCAAAAAAAATTTTCAACCCCCAAAAAAATTAACCCCCAAAAAAAGAAAAAAATACTTTTTTTAAAAATTTTTAAAAAACCCTTTTTGTGATGATTTTTGAAAAAATTAATTTTTAATTTTAAAGTTTAATGGGGGAAAAAACCCCTTTTTTCAATAAAAGGGTTTTTTTATTTTTTTATAATTATTGAATTTTTGGGTTTTTAAGATTTCATGAAATTTCTAGGGCAGTAAGTACTTAAGCGGTATTAAAAACAAAGGTTTTTTAAAAAAAAAAATTCAATTTCTGATATTGTGGCTTTTAAAATTTTTTTTAAAAATTTTACAAAGGGAGGAAAAATTGGGGGAAAAAATTTTTTCGGTTTTTGATCTTTCCGGGGCCCCAAAAATTTTTTTTTTTCCAAATGTTTTTTTTGGGGTTTCCTTTTTGGGGGAAAGGGGGGTTTTTTTTGCCCCTGATTCCCCCCTTTTTTATCCCCCTTTCCCCCCAAAAAGACCGATTTTATTTTTCCAAAAAATCAGCCGCCCCAAAGGGGAACCCAAAAATTTTAAAAAAAGGAACCCCCAAAAAACAGCAAGATAAAAAAATTTTTTTGGTAAAAGGGGAAATTTGGGGGAGGGGCCCCCTTTTTTAAATTTAAAAATCTCCTCCCTTTTTTTTGTAGCGTGACGTAGGGTTGGCATTTTATTGTTTTAAAGACATGTATTAAATTAAAATTTTTTTTAAAAGGTTTCACAGTAAAACTAGTAATGTTAGTTAAATTTAAAACTTTTCGCGCTTACATACTGGGACGCAGATTGGGCCCTGGGGCCGAAAATTTTTTCATGTCCGCTTGGCCCCAAATGTTTAGTGTTTTTTTTTTTTTCCTTTACTTTTGCTGTAAACTTTTTTTAAAAATGATTTTTCTTAAATTTCCCAAGTTGGGGTTTGTATCGAATTCTGAATATTCTAACATCTCAAAACTTTTAGAAAACAACAAAAAAAATGAGCGTTAATTGAATCGTTGCTTGCAAGGTACGTTAACCAAGTTTTTAAAATCCGTTGCCTACGAATTTTAAGGAGACATCAACAGATACACTTATTATATGTGTCCATATTTCTTCTTAATAACGATTGAAGACTTGCATATTTTGAATCTTGTTATTTATTTACACCAGTTTATGCAAGTAATTGATTCATAAAGTTTTTTTCTTTTAAACATATTACTGATTTTATTTTACAATAATAACAGTGGTTGCTCCCTGTTTTGATTATGCGGTTCCTATGGCAAAATAATAATAAAAAAATATTTCATACGTCAATGACTACTTAATAACAGCAGAACCTAGAGTGTAAAAACAGTAAAAATCTTACGTTTTTTATGATTAAAATTGTCACAACTGCTGACGTTTTAGCCTAAAACAGTCACAATTAACTTGGTCGAGAGATTATGGCTTTAAACGTTGTCTGAAGTTTGAAGATGATTGCTTAAGAAATGAAAATGTTATAGTGTAACAAACTAGTTCTGGACAACGGACGACAAACGATGAGACGGGCGACGGACATTCAACGACCCTAATAGCTCATCCTGTGCACATGTACTCAGGTGAGCTAAAACGATTACGACAGAAATCATTATTCTTTGTTAAACTTGTTTCCCACCAACCTTTTGTCTATTTCCTGCTGACATTGTTCCTGCACATCCGGGTATACAGCAATGTACAGGAAGGCCCAGGTCAGGGTGGTAGAAGTTGTTTCGGATCCAGCGATAAACAAGTCCAGTATTACCCGGAAAATGTTGCCCTCTGAATATATTTTGCTTCGCATTCACAGCCTATGGCAAAAATAAATAAATAAATAGATAGTCCTGTTATGACAGAAACTAAAACAGGGACACTAGGTAGGCATACCTTGAAGAAAACTTTAAGAAGTATTTGCTGTGTACACTGTATAGGTTTTAAGGTTTTACATTCCCCAAAGTGTCATGTAAATAGTCCTATTATTTTGTTAATACCGTTTTTAATATGACTAAATGTTATTATGAATTCCGAGAACATTTTTCGGCCCGGAATTTTTTTAAAGCTAAAAAGTAAGGTCATCGGTCAGAATTTAGTTATATATTGTCGGCTGGGTTACCAGAAAATAACTGTTTTGGCCAGTTCTTATTTGTATGCCTTGAAATTACTTCTGAAGTTTGGCTATTTTTATGTTTAACATCATATGCGTAACATTCATGTATGTTAAACAAATGGTTTGAATGGAAAGAGATGTTCCATTTTAAAGTCAGTTGTAATGAAAGAATATTAACATTCATCATCTCCTGATGACAGCCCAAATAATAGTCGTAAGTAAGGTACCTGACGTTTACTTCCACTTAGCCCCTCACCGCTGTAGGTCGAGTCCCTGCAGGCTCATTCGAAGAAACCATTCAGCTGGCTAACGGTAGGAATGCCAGTCATACCAATGCTCTGGCACTTGGGGTCATCTTCAACTTTTAATTAGCTGGGCGTCAATATATGACTGAAGCAATGTTGCATTGACGGTTAAATTACAGCACACCAACAATGATGACGAATGACGACGGATTCAATCTCGATTGCTACGCTATTGAAAATGCAAATATTTTTTAACCAGTCACTGAATGTGCACTTGATATTATAAAATATCGGTATAACCAAAACACTGATGAAAAAAAAGGATAAAATCGAAAGACTCTTATCTTATTGCGAACTATTTAAACGCGACAAGCTTCCAACTCACTGTGTAGGTATTTCTCGCCGTCTTCATCGTTTTCTTTCACTGCCAGTAAAAATATATATCGATAAAATCCACGGATGTTTTCAGCATCAAATGTCGTCGAATGCTCATTGACTTGTTTGTTTATATAAGCTCTAAGCCATCCATCCCTTTTCTTTTTTGCAGTCTAGCCTCGTCATTCTGCAATTCATTAGATTAAGTATTTTTGTGATTGCTTTCGATGGGCCTTTGTCTGTTTACTTTAGTTTAACGACCTTCTGTATTTTTCAAACACTGGGGACCTTTGTCTGCATGAGACTGCTACCTGAATGCGATTTCACACCGTAGACAAGTCGCATTATAGCGTACACAGAATGCCTGGAACTGCCATAATATTCTGAGCGATGCTCCTTTCTCTAAAAGAATTATTCGTTGGTTTAATAACATTCTTCATACAAAAAGCCCCACAATAGAAGTGACAAAACGTTTACTACAACTGTATATTGAAAATTATTTTAAGTTGGGTATATTGAAGTATGTCGCGGTTCCAGAAATCGCTTTCTTTGCGCTCTAGCGTAGTCATGTCTCGAACCACAAACAAGGTAAATGACCATTATATCTCTTTCATGGAGCATTGATAAAATCTGATACGCAGGTCCGAAAAAATATGGTCCATGGATGACTAGAACATTCTGCTGGGACCGTTCTAAACCATTATTTTATGGGAGAAAAGAATGTATTTATAAAGATACGTTGGCATTATGAACTATTGCTATCAAACTTAATATAAATAAATATGTTTAGCTCGAAAACCGTGGCCAAAGCTGTAAAAATTTAAAGGGCCCCAATAATTTATATAAAAAGCACAAACATGTAACGTATTTCCTATCAAACGGGGGAACTTACCTTTCGAGACAACACCTTAGCAAGCAAATTTGGTAGGAAATTGTGTGCATCCAAACCACCTGCAGTTTTCATTACTGCGTCCAAATTCTCTCTGATGGCCAAAAACTGGGAGTCATTATATTCAAATCTGGAAAAAATGCTACTAATATTTTATCTTGTGTGTTATACCGTCATGCTTCATTATTTCAATCACATCGTCGCCAAACTAATCACAGGAGGTGGTCAAGTACCGATCAACCGTAAGTCATCTGGAAAGGTCTTTAATCAAGAGGATCATGGTGACTCTAGAACGTTCAACAGAGTCAAATAAAAAGATATGCCACTAAGAAAGTGTTTTGATTCTTTAATTTCAAAGTCAATAATTCATATACATTTTAAAGGCATTTCCCTAATGAGAAAATGTCATTAACAGAAATGGCAATTTAGATATTTTTAGTATAGTTTTGAGATATTGTCCGCCAAATTGTGCAGCATATTTGTATAATTTGAAGTGCATGAAAAGAAGGGAGAAATTTGTGTTAATTGTTTTTATTTTTTAAATGTGTATTCATTCCAATAGAGACAGCAATATAAAGGTCTATTTAAATTGAAACCTGAAAACAATACTGTCCCCTTTTTTTTAATCGTTATAGTTTAGAAGACTTCCATCTAGATTAAATACATGAGTGAATAACCAGCTTACCTTTCCCCAAAGATTATTCCGTACATGACATTTCCAATAACATTCTGCATCAGCAGATCAATATTGACAGGCTTGTCTTGAGTTCATCAAGATGTTTAGCAGTCTCTTCCATCTCCGTTAGAATATTCTCTCAATGCTACTTTTACCCACTCCAAAATCTCGGAGTGCTTGAAGAGTAAATCTACGTAAGAATCTCCACTCGGGACCGTGGTCATTTGGTATTATCCCTGTAAGAAATAAATTATAATTTAAAACGCAGTAAATAACCGATTTTCTGGAAAGTTAGATTGAAAGTGAATATCATTACGCTGATCACTAATTCAAGTATTCGACGATCGTCCACCAACATTTAATAGGATACTAAATTAGTCAAGGCATTCCGCTGACGTAATTTTCTTAAGGCACAGTGGACATGTACTGCCTTTATTTTAAAGATTAAAAGTACAAATCTCCCCCCGCCAAAAAAAAAAGGGGGGGGGGGGGGGTGGGGGCGGGGAGATGGTGTACGATTGTAGCGTAAGTAAGATGAAACTTAAGCTACTTATTGCCATAATAATTAAACTAGAAAAACCTTTTGTTTTAGATTTTTTGAATGTGCACACAGTATAGACCATTTTACCAGAGGATCGAAAATACTCCGTATAATTCGATGACTGGGAAAAAATGTCAAGTGTATATTTATTTCCATTGTGTGATATTGTAGATTACGTGTTCGGGAAGTGCTCGTTGATTTATGTCAAATGGTAATTAGTTAAATCTGCAATGTTATATTTGGCATAACAAGTGTAAAAATGACAAAGTTTTTTTTTAAAATTTTATGTAATCAGATGACAAGGCCACCACTTGTTACACGATAGCGTCACCAGTTTAAGCGTTTTCTGACCCTTTTTAGTGTTAAGATGAGGGCTCTCGTTTCTCACAGCATGTAACACCAGAGTTTGGATTATTCACCTTTAAACTATATCTTAACACTGTTAGTAATCAAGGATAACAATTAGTGTCAATTAAGTCACTCACGCACTTGCATATTTCGTAAAATAGAAATATTGGAACAATCCAACCCTACCATTAGCACGATAACACTGGCACTAGAGCCACAGAATTGCCACTTATTACGATATTTTGTCCCTCTCTACTGTATTTCAATGAGGATTGATACAATCAGAAATAATTATCATCAGATGTTAACTTCATAAAAAAGACGATAAAGCATGTCAGATTTAGATTGTATGGGATATTTGCTTACCTCCCGGCTTTGGACTGTACATTGGTATTACGCAAGGTTTACAGTTATTGCTGGGGAAACATAAATATGACCGATTTCTGCAAGTGGAATCTTCCTGAGAAGGAATTCAAAATACTTAGCGTAATGAAGTTCATAGGATAGGAACTTTACAGAAAGTAACATTTTGACAAGATATAGAAAACACTGAAAGGAACAATGTATGTCAAGTTTTATTTATCTCATTTGTAATTGTCTTTTTAGCTAGACCTCCCTCGTTCCAGAAGTTACACACGTCAATCCAATGTATGTTTGTAAATATTAAGGGAGGTTACCGAATTAAAGCCTATAAAGGTAAATAAGACTTTTTGGAATATGAGGCACAACAAGGGGAAATCTTAAATAGTAGTCCTTAACAGGAAACAGTGAAATAATATTTTACATTTCAACTGTGAAATTATCAAATATATTTTTTCATTATTTTTTTTTTTATAATTTTTATAAACTGTTATCAGATATTGCTGTCAACATTCCATTTTATGACATAACTATGCTTTCTTTATTTCTTCGATACTGCACAAATTATTTTGATCATCATTTTGATTTCTACGTGCTATTTATCTTGCACATCCATATAAAACGATAATTCTTCTCTCCCAACCCCAAATATAACCATGTTTTATTTTTTATATTAAGCGTAATCGTAATTCGTGAGACCAAGCTACCTTTTGAATAAACAAACACACCGGTATCAAAAAGTCATAAAGTAATGATTTCAGAATTTTATACATGTATTTACTATTTTCTGTATAACTTGAACACTGGTACAAACTGGCAAAAATGACATTTCTTTTTCTTTTGCTACCAGGCGCATGCGGAGGGCTTAAATTTAACCGTGTGGCCTAATATATAGCTCGTATATAAACCGTTCTCTGGCACAACTGTGCCCATGCCTTGTTTACCTTTTCCAGCTCGAAATTCGTACTGTATGGAAGGAAGATGGGTAGCTCTGCCACTAAAGACGTCCGCTTGCTTCACTAATGCCTCGTTGATGACGTCATATCCGTTCAGTACAAGTACCAGCTGGTTCCCTAGTTTGAAACTCATGATGTCTCCATATTTCTTTGCCTCTTCAAAGAAAACAATATGTGGTCGTTCACGAGAAAGCTTCCGAAATAGAGTCACGCTTCCGAATATAGGAAAAACAGCTGGGCCTGGGGGTAAGTTTTTATTGGCTTTAAACAAATAAAAACTTAATGCAAAAACAATTAAAAACACCCCACTGTCACTTTTATCCATCATGATTCCACAGGCTTTAAACTCAACCAAAATGTCATTGATTTAAACGTTCCTGGTTCATGAAATTGTTACACATTAACTTTCCGAGCTGTAAGTTTTCAAACTCCTGTGCAGTAGATTTGCTCCGTATCTGTATCAGGTTTCAAGTATGTGTATTGCAAGGAATACATACGGCGGGCCGGTGTAGACCAAGTGCATAACATGATATCGAGGTTTGAGAGCGAAACTAGGTGCATAATTTATATATATGTGTTTCATAGCACTTAGCCTAGTTCTACGGAAGCGTATGAGTGCCACATTGACACTTTTTCCCCACAATTTTAATCTGTAAAATGTACAGTTTAATCTGTAAACTTTACAGTTTAAACTGTAAAATTCATACCGTTTAATCTATAAAATTTACGGATTAAACTGTAAAATTCACATTTATTTTCTGTAAGATTCACATTTTTTCCCCTGTAAACTTTACGCCTGAATCTGTAAAATTTACACATTAATTTGTAAAATTCATATTTTTTTTCTGTATATTTTACACTTTAATCTGTAATTGACAGTTTAAGTTGTAAAATTCACACATTTCTGTATCATTTTTACATTAATCTGTAAAATTCACATTTTCTTGTATATTTTACACTTTAATCTGTAAATCCTACACTTTAAACTGTAAAATTCACACTTTTTTTCCTTTAAATGTTAAAGTTTAAACTGTAAAATTCACTGGGTTTTTTTTTGGATAAAATTTACAGATTAATCTCTTTCTTTCTTTCCTGTATATATTATACATATATGATGTATGTACATGTCGTATGTATTTGTTGTATAAATGTATTTTTTGCGCAGGTATATATTTTACAGATATGATGATGGTATATGTTGTATGTACAGTATATGTTGTATATGTTGGTATATGTTGTAGGTATATGTTGTAGGTATGAGTTGCAGGTATATATTATAGGTATATGTTGTACGTATATATTGTAGGTATATATTGTAGGTATATGTTGCAGGTATATGGTATATGGTGCAGGTATATATTATAGGTATATGTTGTACGTATATATTGTAGGTATATATTGTAGGTATATGTTGCAGGTATATGGTATATATTGTAGGTATATATTGTAGGTATATGTTGCAGGTATATGGTATATGTTGCAGGTATATATTATAGGTATATGTTGTACGTATATATTGTAGGTATATATTGTAGGTATATGTTGTAGGTATATGGTATATATTGCAGGTATATATTATAGGTATATGTTGTACGTATATGTTGTACGTATATATTGTAGGTATATATTATAGGTATGTGTTGTAGGTACGAGGGCGAGTCAATAAATAACCAGCCTAACCTATTTCGGGTTGAGATCTACCTTTTTTTCAATATAACTTCCCTCCAGGGCTATGCACTTGGACCAACGGTGTTCAAGTGCCATCAGCCCAGAAGTGAAGAAGTCAGGGTCCTTTCCATGGAACCACTCCTCAACTGCCGCCACGACTTCTTCGTCAGACCGGAAACGACGTCCACGTTTATCCTTTTTCAAAGGAAGAAGTCGCTAGGAGCCAGGTCTGGTGAGTAGGCAGGGTGCGGTATTAATTCATACCCATTTCGCTCCACAGCATCCATTGCAACTTTAAAAGTGTGGACTCTTGCATTGTCCTGTTGCAGCAAAACACCTTTGGAGACTTTACCACGGCGTTTCTCACAGATGGTCTAGCAAGTTTGCATAGTATGCTTCGGTTATTGTACTTCTCTTGGGTAAAATGTCTAACAAAATAACGCCCTTTGTGTCCCAAAATACTGTGGCCATCACTTTGCCAGCAGATGGTTGAGTCTTGAACTTCTTTGGCCTTGGGGCACTGACGACTCTGAGCTTTATTTTAGTAACTAGACGCAAAAGGAATTCATCTTTTGACCTCAAACGCTTCAACAACGCACTGCATACTGATGCTTTCGTTGCCATTTGCTCATTGCTAAGGGATTTTGGGACCCAACGGGCTGTAAGCATGCGCATCCCTAAACGATCATGCAAGATTGTTGAAATGGTACCATGTGAAATGCCTAATGCCTGTGCTATTTCTTCAACCTGACTTCGCCTATCTGAGTATACCAGATCTCTGACTTTATTACACATTTCTTCGTCGGTGGCTACACCTGGGCGTCCAGACCTGGCTTCATCTTCTAAAGACGTTCTACCGCGTTTAAACTCCCCAACCCAGAATTTAACTTGTGAATAAGATGGTGCAGAAGACCCATACACATCAACCAACTCACCATGTATGTCCTTACCAGTTTTACCTTTTAAATGCAAGTACCGAATTACAGCATGGTACTCAACTTTTGATGAAAAGCTTGCTTTTACATCACTAGCCATGTTTGACATTCAATATCTGACAAACAAATGACCGTATACATGTGTAGTTTTGTACACAGGTATAGTACATGTATTGCAACAATGCGTGAAAATCGTGGATATCTCGGTTGATCGGAGATGTCAGAGGCTGGTTATTTATTGACTCGCCCTCGTATATGTTGTACGTATATATTGTAGGTATATGTTGCAGGTATATATTGTAAGTATATGTTTAGGTATACTTTGTAGGTATATGTTGTATGTTCCGTATATGTTGTAGGTATCGGTGTATGTTGTAAGTATATGTTGCACAAATATTCTGAAAGTAAGTTTTTTATTCTTTTCACCTCACCTCCTCTTTTTTTCTTTGGATGTTTAAGTCATACAAAAAGGTCAAAACCTATGTAATCCCATCTTTCTTGTACTTAGTCTGTGGTGTTTACTGTTTAGTTATGCTGCTTTCATTACATGACTTCTTCGACACATATCTCTCTACCTACCCACTTAAGATAACTGCAAAAAAAGTTATTTTGAGGATGCCTTGTCATAAACATCACCACTGGCAGAACTAGCAAACGTCTTTTTATACAGAAAGAAAGTCTAGATATTTTCGCTCGGGTTGTGCTATTTTATATTTCGTCGTGTCGATAAAACCTTTTCGCACGACGGTCATATAATTGCAAAAAACTGTCGTGCCGATAGACATAGCGTTATTTAAACACATTATTATGTAAAATTTACAAATTAACTTGTAAAATTTACAGAAGAAAGTGTGAATTTTACAGAAAAAGGGTAAATATACATTATAACTGTAAACTTTACAATGTAAATTTTACAGAAAAAAGTGTGAATTATACAGTTTAATTTTTAGACAAAAAAAGCATGAATTTTACAGATTATACTGTAAATTTTTCAGATTAAAGTGTAAAAATTACAGTTTAAACTGTGTGAATAATACAGAAAAAATGTGAATTTTACAATAAAAACTGCAAATTTTACAGATTAAAGTGTCGGAAATGAAAAATATTATAAGTGTCAATGTGGCACTAATATGCTTCCATAACATTTAGTTTGCTGTTGCTCATAAAAGAAAATCGGCTTAATACACAGTTCTCACTGTTCTGGATCAAAGGTTTTACTGTGAATTATTTGTACATTTAATTTTATTATCAATTTACCAAATTCCTATTTAGGAAAAATATATTCTCTCCTTTAAAAAATATTACAGCACTGGCGCCAAAATTCCTGTAGAATATCCCATTTATATAAGAACGAAAATTGAGAGAGAGAGAAAAGAAAAAGAAGAAGAATCACGGGAGGCTACTCGTATACGATTGGCAACGGTTTACGACGTATAATCTCCCGTGGTGCTAAAAAAATTCACGGCGATGACCTTGGAGGCTGATGCATACACACTTTTCTATTTCGGCGGCGAGGCTAAGTTAGTTTTAATTTTGGACTGCTTCAAACAAAATAAAAAGTGGTGTCGCACGTTGCCATCAGTTGTTACGGGGGGGGGGGGGGGGGGGGGGGGGGGGGTGCAAATGATGTTGCCGGTGTAGAGGTTCGACCTCGATCGAAGTCCGGGTTGAATAAGCTCCCTGGTAGAGGGCAGCCTGCGGCTCCCTGGTTGCGAGTGGCCACACGTAACTTTTCTCCTAGCGATAGAATGAAAGAAGCAGTAAACAGTTAAAATGATTCACTTTGTAGTCTATTGTTTCAATCACATAGTGAAAATGGAAATTCTATATAAGGGAGAAAGTCCAAAACGTATAGAAAACACACACCGAAACTCGTAGGGCCTAGATGTATATATGAAATATTGAATAGTTTTAGGCGTTTTTCGCACTTAAAAACTTTTTCCCTTTGCATTTATATTTGAATTCACAAAAAAAGGCACGAGGAATTTGAGGCATTCATGTTTTCCTTTGTTGAATTAATAGACACTACCAAAGGAACACGAGGAACTGGAACTCTGCATGGTTGCCTTATGTAAACAAGCGTGTCTAAACGCAATCCTCTACCAGCTAAATGTAAATGGGCAATAAAAACATGCAGCCTGTTTACTGCCACATTTATGAAGTTCCAAGTTTTTTTCTGAATGCGATCGGATTGGTTCCGATTATGTTTGGTAATATCCGTATGTAGTCGCCAGCATTTAAAAAGTCGGCGGTTTTTAAGATTTTCATAAGCTCACATAATAACACAGTGTATCACCATACAACTTTCTGTCAAGATTGTTAGAGATAAATGTTGGACCAAATACATTTCAAATTAAAGATAAACTTATGAAATTTGCAAGTTTGCATTTCATTAATCCTCCTTGAATAAATATGTTTTATTCAGAGTAAAGTATACAGTGTTTCAGGATGTATATTTGACATTGTGCTGTTTAACTTGGTTATATGAAGAATGGAACAGTGATATTTAAAAAAGATAAAATTACTATAAACTTGCATTTTTACATACCGGTTATATATGCTTTACTATTTAATGGACATTTTCTCAGAACATTTCTTTTCAATTCATTTCATTAAGATTCTTCTTTCTATAATTAGAACTATATATTACTAAATGTTTTGGATTATATTTTAATTTAAAGTCAAACGCTTTTTAAAGTACCGTTACCATGGTAACCGTTTTCAAAGTATTTTATGTCTCACGTTTAATGTTTAATAAGAAACACTTTAAATGATAACATATGCATATGTTTATATTTCTTAACATATCTGAGTAAAATATATTGCTGATAAGAACTGTTGAAATCCTGTTTTCGGACATATTTGTTTCGTTTAATGACAAAACATACAACCCCAATGCTACAAAAAAAAAAAAAAAAAAAAAAAAAAAAAACAATTTTCAATAATCAAGATGGAACTCCCAGATTTTGTGCGTATGATGTCCAAATATACAGCTTTATAAAATATGAAGCAAATCTGAAATTGTCAATTTTCTTCATTTGGCCCCATTTTCCCAGTCACGTTCACACATTGTAAATGCTGATTATGAACGGTTATAATTCGTACTATTATATATGATTTCATAACTATGATTCATATACACTACTTGCGGACACGAGATTAACTATTTGTGATAATAAGAGTTGTTTTATTACTTATTTCTGTGACTCACAGCCACATGAACGGCTGGATAATAAACTATTTCATATGCGAGTTATTTGAATATACTATTTGTTCTGGAATATGAGTGATTTATTTTGCTATGTGTCATATAGATAAAGTATTCAACTTCTACATCTACTACTTCTGACGGTGATTGGTGCTAACAGACATATTAATATAGTTAAACAATGAAGAAATTATATACAGATGTCAGACATAAGGGGTTTTGTTTCAGTAACCATTATTTTTTTACAAAGAATCTAGGAAATTATTCTTGAAACGAGTGATCTTAAAACTTGACATATGTCCATATCTTAATCATCCCCATGTCTGTTGTCGACCCTCAGTTTGAACGGTTCCGGCATGTTACTGATATGATACTTCCGCGGCTCTAGCGAGGGTTGTGATGCGTCCGATTCACACCGGAACCGGAACCTCTGCAGCAGGTTGGTAAACACGAGGAACAGCTCCATCTTGGCCAGGGATTCTCCAAGACAAACACGGGGACCTAAAAACGAAGAAGGACCATTGTACTTTAAAGGTAGATAGAGAAGAAACGTGAAGTAATATAACTCTACTACAACTGGAGTCGTCTCTTCAAGAAGCCTTAATATTTGACAGACATGGGTTACGCGTCTGCATGCTCTCCAACCATGCTGAGAAATTTGTTGAATTCGAAACAATGTTTTATCAGTTAGTAAAACATGGTTTAAATGTTCGAAAGCAATATATTTTACTCTTTTTTAAATAAATAAGGTTTTCAAGTATAATACATTTTACCTACCAATAGAAAACGGTATCAATGCCTCTGATTTCAGCAGTTCTCCAGACTTTCCAATAAACCTGTCGGGGTTGAAGTTTTCGGGTCGGTCCCAGTATTTGGTATCCATGAGAGCAGAAAATAAACTGGGCAGTACAAGAGTTCCTTTAGGGATGTTATATCCTCTCAATGTTGTATCCGTCATTGTACAGTGGGGTAATGCAATCGGCGCTGAATATATAACCATTAATCCTCAGGTAATGATGTTGTTGTTGTATTGGGGTTTACCGTCGCTGCGATAGTATTTCAATCATATAGCGACGTCCAGCTAATTACAGGTGGAGGAAGACCCCGAGTATACAGAGGTACCCGGGTAGAACCACCGACCTACCGCAAGCCAGCTGGAAGGCTTCCTCACATGAAAAATCCGAAGTCCCTACCGGGATTCGAACCCACAGCGGTGAGGGGCTGAGAGAGTTGTAGTCCATGACTGTAACCGCTCGGCCACGGCGGCCACTCAGGTAATGAATAGGAAAAAATGGTGAAGATAATGACGAGGACAACTTGAGCAAGCTATATCTATCACTGAAGTTGATAAATGATAAATACCCCGACTTACCGCTTTGACACAGAAAAAGAGCTATAATTATTACACAGTCCTGGACAAAGTTATCTTCACTTATCTACTGACTGGTTTCATAATCAATTATCATTTTTACCAAACTTCATGACATGACTTCTTCATAACCTCCACTTCAATATGTACAGCAGGGGTATATATAAGTATCGGAATATGTAATTGTCGACTCGATCCCCTTTTTATAGCGGGCTTACGAAGTGATTGCTTTTCAAAGACGTACAAAAAGAAATTCAGCTAACGTCATGGATGATATGATATCGGGGTAAGGATAAACTTGTAACAGATTAATGAATTTTCTCCTAGATTATTTTATTCTCCCAAAGACACCCGGCTCTTCAAACTTTCGACTATCATATGGATCATGAATACATTATATGTTACAGCCTTGACAGAGTAGGTATGTGGTAATCTTGATTAGTGAGTCTGAGATATTCGTTGTAGTATACATTGTAGTATATACATGTTTAAAATATGATGCTAGGAAGTAGGGTTCCTAAATTTATCTGATATGGACAATTATTCGGCTACAACTATACATCAATTATAATATCCAAAAAGATAATTTGCATTTTTTTTTAATTTCAAACATGTATATGGTTAAAAAAGGCAATGCTAAATAAACCAAACAATTTTATCGATGTAATGTCTTTCAGGAGAAATTTAATGAATAAAGCTTCCAAGTATTGTATATTTATATCAATAATATTTGTTTTTTTTTAAAGTGTCAATTAAATCCATATTCAGTATTCACAATATGTCAAACCCAGTACACAAAAACACATTATCACGAAAAATCAACAAAGACGAAATAATATTATTTTAATGTGACACAACTTACCAATTGTTGACACTCTTTGTATCTCCATCAAGGTCGCCATTACGTAAGGAAGTTCCCCACGATCAGACCATCTGATGACTTTTCCAGCGAATAGCTGAAGAAAACAATAATGATTGAGTAACAATCTCAGGTACTGGTATTTTAAAAACAAAACTGATTTTTTTATTTTGTCTTATTATTGATTTTCCCCATTTATTTGTCATTTTATTTGACGGAAAGTATGAACAAAAACAATCAATAGTGGGACAAATAAATATGTATACTGGAAAAAATATTTTCGAGAATTGGTCGTTTTTTCTTACCATACGATAAAAAAACTGCATTTACTATAGCTTTCTTTCGTGACCCATAAAGATATGGTTAGCCATGACAATCCTATAAAGCCGATATTGCTATTCCTTATAATATTCATTTCAGGCATGATAATTTGACAGCTTGCAACAAACATGTTGATACAAATACATACCGCTGAGGATTAGAACAATACATAAAACTTACACACATGAAATTATTATTAGTATAATTAGGAATGAACTGTAGTATATTTTGATCTAATGCATTTTTAAGTTATTGGACACGTCCTTTTCCTACCTTGTCTACTTCCTGTCGACATCTTTCCTGTACATCCGGGTACACAACCATATAGAGGAAGGCCCAGGTCAGGGTTGTGGAGGATGTCTCTGATCCAGCCACGAACAAGTCAAGTATGACTCGTTGAATGTTGCCCTCTGTATAAAAAATAATATACAAAATGCCTTTCCTGATAAAACTCAACAATTTGATGAAACATAGCGAATACAATTCTTTTTTGAATGAAATGGTATCAAGGGCAATATATTTGCACCGGGATTAAACAAGGATATGTAACGTATTTTAATTTGTAATAAAATTATCATTTGAATTATGTTTTAGCATTTTAATTGTATACACCCAGTTCCCGTGGAATATCTTTTTTCAGATTTCTCGCAAAATAATCACGAACAATCATTCTTATATATGAGTATATAAACATTCATTTTAATATATGTGCATCGTCTATAGAGACTAAAAATAATGCATACATTGTATACAAACCGGCGTATCATTATAGAAAGGTGTTTAAGTCATAGGAGCCTGGTGACTTATTATTATTATTTTAAATGTTATTTATTTATTTATAATTAAATTGCTTTTCTACATATTTTCACTCACAAAAACATAAAAAGCAAAAGTAAAGTAAAAATATTCGATATTAAAATTCATCATTTTACATCCGTTTCTCGGTATTCTATAAAGCCTCAATGAGTGACACCCGCCATTGTTTTCGCAACGTTGTCGCAGAGTAACATCCCTTGTATGGAATGCAGTAATTGCTTTATCCAGTTTTGCTTTATCCCGACCTTATCTGAATGTCAGTCTTTATTTAGATTTTGGACGGAGAGTTACGCACCTTTCTCAAACAATGTGTCAACACCGGTCTTGATGACAAGTGCAAGCTTGTGACGTCACAGTCTCTATTTATGGAACGTTTTTCTCTATATAAAATGATGATATCGTCCTTTTTTAATGAGGGAACCTAAGCTGGTAGCCTGTGCAGACTGCAACAGGGAGTTTGGATGTTAGAAAGAAAACAACAGTCTTTTACAAACCGAAATGGATGAAAGACAAAACTTAAAAAAAAAAAATGGTATGATGGAAATAATAGCAATAATCTATGATAAATTATACGAGACTATCATGAAATATTACCGTATAATTGAATATAAAAGCAGGATAATTATACATGTGGAGAGACCCTAAAAAGTCTAAAAGTATCAAGCTCGTATAAGAATATATATATATATATAGCTATTAGGATGGATGCAGGCACGAAGGCAGTATTAAAAAAAGCAATCGGAAGATTAGGGGATGGGTTTCCCGTGCATGTCAAAAACAGCGAGTGATTTTCCGCTGTTAAAATGCGCCGCACGATAGAAACAGGAACCAAGAACGAATAAAGCTGGATCAGTTTTTCAAAGGGATGTTACTCTGTGACAACGTTGCGAAAACAATGGCGGGTGTCACTCCTTGAGGCTTTATAGAATACCGAGAAACGGATGTAAATTGATAATTTTAATATCGAAAATTTTTACTTTACTTTTGCTTTTTATGTTTTTTTGGGTTAAAATATGTAGAAAAACAATTAAATAAATAAAAAATAAAAATAAAATAATAATAATAAGTCACCAAGCTCCTATGGTTTAAGTCTGTAAACAGTTGTCTCTAGTTTCAACATATGATACGCCATGTTAAGTGTTCGCTATACGCATATTTAGCACGGTGTTCTTAACACTAAAACATTAAAGATAGGCACTATGAACAATCGAAATTACATCTTAAATCGGTTATATATTTCAACATTCAAAACCGATGTTTTTCTAATTCTCAAGCATATTTTGTTCATGTTAATCATTTCTTCATGACTGATACAAGGACCCCATGTTTATAAATACAATGCAAGCACAAACGTAAGGGGCAAATATTCCTACCACGTAAGTATTTCTTTTCTTCTTCTTTGTTTTCCTTCAGGGTATGTAGATATACATCTATGAAGTCACGGATGTTGTTTGTGTCAAATGTTCTCGAATGTTCGTCGATCTGTTCAGTAATGAAGTTCCGCATCCTCCCAATAGCATCGGATCTCCGCTGCCTTACATCATTGTCCTATAAATAGCAAAATTTATTAAGTGGCGACAACTTACATACTGGGGCAAATAAAAAAATGTCTGTCATAATAATACAAACAAATCGGTGTGGAATTCAAATGCCTTATTTTAGGCAATTTTCATTTAAATGCACGGTGATTCAGTTATGCAGTCTCGGAAAACCATTCCTCATAACGGTCCAAAATGCCCTCAAAACTCCACTAAGGTCATCACTGTCAAAATGCACCCTGAATACTGGAACAAAAACATTTGATCTTGAAGACATTAAAAAAACACATCATGTTTTGCTTATATTGTTAAGCCAGAAAATTTTGATTTGAGCTCGTATGTGGTTAACAACAAAGTCATGCGGTTAAATTCTTGCCCCTGGCTACTACGGTACACTTTTTAGCAAAACATTGAACTTACTTTTCGGGATACGATCTTTGCAAAGATATATGGAAGAAAGTTGAAAGCATCTAATTGTCCTGTAGAAGTTAATATTGCTCTCATATCTTCATTGATGGCTACAAAGCGAGGGTCATCAATCTCCAACCTGGGAGAGATAAATGTATACATTTTAACCGTGTAAACATTCACTTGTCATAAGCAGCCACTCTGATTCAGACTTGATGAATGTCGCGAAATACGCCCGCTCCTTTAGTCTGACACTTTTCAAGAGCGATAAGTTCATTATGACAGAATCTGACATTTTAAACTAAAACAAGAGGGACTTCGTGGTCTTAAAGTGTCATTAGTTAAACTATTCTTGCCACTTGAATTAACCTGGTTATCCATGCAGCAGTAATCCGATTCAAATGTCAGATACAAAAAATGCGAAAGATTTTATTTTTACTAAATAAGAAAACTAGAAACTATCTGCAGGCATCATCTTCAAAGGGATCAACATCATAAAGAGTATATAAATAAAATATTCTACCTAGTGGGACCTCTTTTTTAAGTGGTTTAATTTCCGGGTTTGTTTTCCAGCAATTATGTTAGATTACTATGAGATGACCATTTGTGCAAAATGAAATTAAATTCTGATCATTTGTTACAAATAAAGTTGGCTGTCATGGTACCAAGTTTCTGTATAGATCAAGTTTATTCTAGCAACTTTTGTACAGGGCCATCCAAGAACAAAGTTTTATCAGTTTCTACTCATTGCTTTCATACTAGTTACTGCGAATCTCTAACAATTATCGAACTTAGTCGAGATACTGTGCACTGAGTGATATTGACTAAGGTTGATTGGTTTACATATACTAAAGTTATAATGTTGAATAAAGTTATAAAGCTTCAAGTTTAAGACTTAGGCAGACTAAAACATGTAGTATTGGATGTTTTTACAAGATGGTGCGTCGAACTAAGTGATAAACACTTTATATAGTCATTCAGAATGAATTAAAGCCTATTGGACACTCAATATCTTCAGGATCTATACGCATTATTATTATACGTTGTATCATCTGCATCACGTCGGACCAAGATTGAAAAACGTCGTACTGACCAAACCCATGGCATCATTCGAAAAGTGGCCCGTTTGACAACAAACCCAGAAAGATAAAGCAATTGAATCTTGGCATTTCTACAGTTCTATATTAGTGTGACCATTATCACGTGGTATATGACGTCATTTTAAGCTAACACAATCAGTATAATTTACCTTGTTTCGGAAAAGAAAACTTATTTTTTATTTCTTCACCAAATTTGATACGTTAGGGCTTATGCAAGGCGAACAATTGTGCTCTACACATAGATCTTAATTATTCTTTTGTCAGATGTACATGATTTCCAAACATTCGAAAAACCTTCGGAGTTCGTAAGCATTCGTTTGCTTTCACGAAAAGCAAATCACTAATAACGTTTTTCGGAATGTTAGGAAAATACTGTACGTCTGACAAAAGAACATTGGTGCATAGCATAATTTTCCATGTCGCATGCGCTGTATCCCATTAAAATCGGTGTACAAATAAAATACCTACAGAGGTTTTTCCTTTCCGAAACGATGCAAGTCATGCTGTTTGTGTTAGTTTAAAATGACGTCATATATTACGTGGTATGACCACATTGCATATATCACATCAATGACCAGATATCAGAGGATAAACTGAGGAAATAATGTATTAGGGCTCAGCAGCTTAGCATATCCCGGATTGCAAGGCGTTGGAAGCTGTATCTGAAGTTACGTATCAATGAATGGTGTTGTATTTGGGTTTACTGTCGCTGCGATAGTATTTCAATCATATAGCGACGTCCAGTTAATTACAGGTGGAGGAAGACCCCGAGTACACAGAGGTACCCAAGTAGAACCACCGACCTACCGCAAGCCAGCTGGAAGGCTTCATCACATGAAATATCCGAAGTCCCTACCGGGATTCGAACCCACAGCGTTGAGGGGCTGAGAGATTTGTAGTCCACGACAGTAAGCGCTCGGCCACGGCGGCCCCTGCGTATCAATTGAATCAACTGACGAGGCAATGGTTGTTAAGGCGGAATGTATAGACGTAGGTGAAAGGGTGAAAACGCCATTGTCGAAATTAAGTTTCTTAAACATATTTCATGCCATGTTTGATTGTTTGATGACGTAATCACTTGGTATTTTCAAGGCTTTATAAACGTCATAAGTTTCGACATTTTTGAAAATTTAAAGTTTATTGGTCAAATTTGCGATTTTATATGATTTTTTTTTAAAATGATTCTTGCTTTAATATGCATGACGACATAACCACGTGACAAAACAAACATTTCTTGAAGTATGCATGACTTCAATTTTTATTTCTAACAATTCTGAAATTTTAATTAAGATTGACTTTAAATTCATGATGCCAGAGGGAAGAAATCTTTAAAATTATTGTTTATTTGTCCGTTTAATGACGTCATAACCACGTGACTTAAAGTAAAATCCTTTAGAAAATAAAAAGTAGACCTCGGGGCCAATACGCTGTCCATTTTTGTTTTGTTTCTAGCGGATCCGGGAGCTTTGTAAGATTAAAACAGAATAAAAAGACCAAAGATCGATACTCGGTTTTACCTAATCCTAATCGAATTTGGAAATTTGAATGCAAAGGTGCACATCGACATCGTAAATTACATATTCTGTGAAAATATGACAATCCTACCAGAATTAAAGGCTCTAGAGCGCGAACAAACTTTTGAAGCTGACACCAAGTCTGACTTCATTGAAGATTAAAAATAATTGAATTTATTTATATAACCTTTTTTTATGCTATTTAATTTTCATTAAGATTGAGTCAAAATTCTTGATGCCAGAGCGAAAGAAATATTTTTTTTTATCTTTTTTTATGACGTCAAAACCACGTGACTAAAGAGAAAATCATTGGGAAAATAGGAAGAAGACCTCTTCCTCGATATGCGGTCCAATTTTTATGCTTTGAACTCACCGGGGACGTTGTAATATCAAAATATATTTTTAGGACCAAAGTTCGAAACTTGGTTTTGCCATGAAATTTTAATGTTTTTAAATTTGGAAATTTGAATGCCAAGGTGCGCACTACATTCAAACATACATCTTTTGAAAATATATCAAGATAATCTGGCAAATATTGATGGCTGTAGAGCGCGAACGAACTTTTGAAGCTGACGTCAATTTTGACGTCATTTGACATCATTGAAAAAAAAAAAAAAAATGATTGACTTTATAAATATTACTTTTTTGTCGTTGCAGTTTCATTTTCAATAAGACAGTGGTCGAGAAGGTAAAGTCGCTGACTTAAACACTCACTCAGACCCTCATCGCGGGGATTCGAATCCCAGCAGGGTCATTCGGATTTTCATGTGAGGAAGCCTTCCAGCTGGCTTGCGGTAGGTCGGTGGTTCTACCCGGATGCCTCCGTGAATTCGGGGTCTTCTTCCACCTGTAATTAGCTGGACGTCGCTATGTGACTGAAATACTGTCAAGCGACGGTAAACTTAAATAGTCAAGTCAAGTCAATAAGATATACTAAAAATTTATGATGCCAGAGCGAAAGAAATTTTATAAAAATGTTTTATTGTCTTTTTGATGATGTCATAACCACGTAACTTTAGGAAAAATCTTAAGAAAATAGAGAGTAGACCTCTGGGTCGATATGTTTCTCAATTTTCATGCTTGAAAATATCAAGATAATCTGACAAAATTTGAAGGCTCTAGTTCGTGAACAAACTTTTGAAGCTGACGTCAAATCTGACGTCATTTGACGTCAATGAAATTTGAAATGAAGTGAATTTAAAAATATGAACGTCTTTTGTCGAGCAAATTAAATTTTCACGTTTCTTGGATATTGGCAACCTACTGAAATTAACTGTTGAAGCTGGTGAAAGAAAAAGAATAAAAACGAGGAGGTCGTTTGTTGTAATTACAAACGAAACAGCTTTCTGTTTGCTTATCTCGTAGGGAATAAAATTCATCATAAAAAAGACATTTGTTGTTGATGCTTTAACAATGAAGAATAAGCTAATCACTTTAAATTTTCAAGACTTTTTGCGCATGTTAAACGGCATCTCTTTATTTTCAAATTTTAATTTCATGGATCCAGTTGTCGGTTTGATATGATTTTTTCCCCATAATTACTGCTTGAATGCCATTGTTGTCATAATTAAATTCGTTGAAGTATGCACCATTTCAGTTGTTAAAAAATCAGATTGCTTCGAGTTCGAACAGGTTTGTTTTTCAAGTTTTGAAGCTGACTTTCAATGAAACATGACTTTCTGCCATGTTTAATGACGAATAACTTGAATTTTCAAAATTTATGAACGTTTTAAGTTTCGACATTTTTGAAAATTTAAATTTCGTTGCTCAAATTGGCGGTTATATATAAATTTATTTATTTTCTAGCTTCAACATGTATGACGCATAACCACGTGATAAAACAAATATTTGCAATATGCTTCATTTAAAATTCAACTCTATCGGTTTTGAAAATTTAATAAAGTTTAAGGCAGAGAGATCCTAATGAGGTTTACCGCGATCGGCCGATGTCGACATTTTCCGTTTTCCGACTATTGCCGATGTTGCAATGTTCGGCACCGCACGGAATCGACTATCACATTTTAGATATTCCTCATTTTTAATTATGTTATGGAAAATAGCTTAGTTTGGACATAAAAGTGTATTATATTTAAACTGTTAATTCATGAAAGCCACATTTTAAAAAAAATATGAAGAATCATTTTCGGGAATGTCCTTCCGGTGACGACATTGTTGTGATTTCCATGGCCGTGTCTTAGCAAACACGTCAGGAAATATGAAGGCCAGGGATAAACGCGGCCGTTATTTAAAGCCAAAGAAGGAAAGGTTATTGCATGGTTATGTAAAATATGATCACAATTATTCTCATACGCTATTGTGTGACCGAGAGGACTGTAAAGTGGAAAAGTGTCCTAACATTGAACACCGTAGTCGTGGAAATGGAAGTGGGTGGAGAGAGGGAAAACGATTAGTGGAGTTTGGCGTTTTGTTAAAAAATGTACAGTATTGTGAACACTGTAAAATGGGACCAGTGCCATTAACATTATATAATGTAGTTGGGGAATTAAGAGAGGGAAAAGGGGTTAGGAGGGTACTTGTATGTCATGTGCCAAAACCCGACTGTAATGAAATCAACCGTGTGGCTTATGGAAAGACACATCACCAAAAGGCAAAAGGCATGCCTTGCTTTGAAAAACAGACGAGCTAATAATGCATAAAAGTATACATTTTGATTGTATAATTCATCAATCTTGGCATTTCAAATTGCAATATAATATTTAGTATTTGTCGGTATTATTTACTCATGAACTTTATGGATTATGTCGAGATGAACAACAGATTGGCCTTTGACCTTTCAATTGACATTGCTCCAATTTCTTTACTTGTTATCTATACTTAATACAATCATTTTGCATATTAAGAGTTATAGTGCTATTAATTTTACTGGTGCTAGTGTGTCTTATATTTCCTTTGTTCATTTCTACAATTTTTGGCGGCCATGATTGGAAAGGGGGTCATTACATAAAACATGACATTTCTTGAGTTAGGTGTGGTAAACCTTCCTAATTTTTGGTTAGGATGTGACACAATGATTGTGTTTAATTACTGTAATAACAATTTCCATAAACTTGAATTAGAAATATAAAAAAAAATGAACCAAATGTGATTTATTGTTTATCGACAAGCAGAAAAAACATGCATAATTCTTAAACCGTGTATGGAACATATAAACAAAAACAATTATTAGACCAGAAAAAGCTTAAATCAATGTTTTATTCTACAAATTAATGTTTTTGAAACACATTTATAGTGTTTGATGTATAAAAAAATATCAAAAACATGATTTTTTTGATGTTAGAACATGTATAGGGTCTGAAGTTTCAGAGGCTCTGACAGGGCGAGAGGGTCACTTTTAAAAACCGGGATTATTTTCCTTTTCAGATGGTAAAAAGTCTTTAAATTTATCAAAAAAGTCAGAAATGTATTAAAAATTACAAACACAACAGAAACATTGAGTTTTGCAAAAGTGTCCATTAGGATCCTACTACCTTAACTCAAAATTCATATGCCAGAGCAAAAGCAGTCTTTCAAAAAGATGATTTTTGTCTTTTTTATAACGTCATTACCTCATGACTTAAGAGAAAGTCCTTGAGGAAATAGAAAGTAAACCTCTGGGCCGATATGCTGTCCAATTGTCATGTTTTTAACTTATCAGGTTGCCTTGAAAATTAAAATATATTTTAAGGACCTAAGTTCGGTTCTGTCACCAAATCATTAACTTTTCGAATATGGAAATTTGAATGCCAAGTTGCACATTAATATTCTAACATATATTTTCTGTGAAAATATGACAATCTGACCAGAATTAAAGACTCTAGAGCGCGAACAAAGTTTTAGAGCTGACGTCAAATTTGACGCCATTGAAAATTAAAAATAATTTAATTTATAAATTTGAACTTTTTAATTGCAGCAAATTAATTTTCAAAAAGATTCAGACAAAAGTCATGATGCCAGAGGAAAAAATTCAAAATATGTCTTTTGTCTTTTTTATGACATCATTATCCCGTAACTTAAGAGAAAAGCCTTGAAGAAATAGAAGGTAGACCTCTGGGCCGATATGCTGTCCAATTTTCATGCTTCTAACGCACCAGGTGGCTTTGTAACATTAAAATATATTTTTAGGACCAAAGTTAGAAACTTGGTTTTGCCATGAAATCTTAATTTTTTCGAATTTGGAAATTTGAATGCCATGGTGCATATCTACATCCTAACATACATCTTCTGTGAAAATATCAAGATATTACGACAAAAATCAAAGGCTATGGAGCGGGAACAAATATTAAATCTGACGTCAAATCTGACGTCATTTGACGTTATTGAAATTTGCAAATGATTAAATTAAAAAATTTAACATTTTTGTCGCGGAAATTTAATTTTCATGCTGTTTGGACATTTACAACATAATGAAATTAACTCTTGAATTTTGTTGGAAGAAAAAGAATAATAATAATAACTAGATGCCATTCGTTGATACGAATGATAGGACTTTCTGCTACCTTTGTCAAACACCAAAAGCCAGAAACGGAAGTCACATTGCTCCGAAGAATCTACTGTTGCAACTTCAGTAAAATTTTCATGCAAATTGAACAAAGAATAAGGCCTACAGGCCTTAGAATTCGTTCAATTTCAATTTAAAAATGTACTTTGGCCATATGACGTCACAAAACGTCAAATGACGTTCTACCATTCAGAATGTAAAGAAGTTCTAGAGATTTATATTCAGTCCCAAAATCAGTTTTCTAACTGATCTGGAAGCGATAATATAGGTATTTGAAATTTGACGTCGATGGTTTGAATCTTGGATTCACCATAGAACCTTTGCCTTTTCGAATTTGGGAAAACGGACACCAAGCTGCACAACTCGAACGTAAAATGCACAATCTGTGAAATTTTGATGAAAATCGGTTCAAAAATAATGGCTGCAGAGCACGTACAATCTTTTCTAAACATCAAGTTTTATGTCAATAGACGTCATAGGCATATGAAAATCATTGAAATGGAAAATTCATATCTGAAATATAAGCCTTAATTTCATGGTCTGGGACCTTTGTAACATATAGAAATTTATCGGTAGAAATACAAAATTCTTTTTGACCTTATGACGTCATATGACGTCAAATGACGTTCTAATGTTCAACACTTTACATACTTCATGTTTAGACCTATCTGTAACGGCTTTTGAGATATAGACATTTCATCCTCAAAAAAAAACAAAAACAAAAACAAACAACAACAACAACAACAACAACAACAAAAAAAAAACCCAGCAAAAATAGGCAAAAAGATGTTCATGTCAATTCCGACCATGACTTTGTAATTAATGTTCCGATGATTAAAATCTGCATACCATTAAAACGGCATTGTATTTAGCTGTAAATAAATGTTCTTACTAACAATTAAATAATTTAGACCACCTGCAGAAGTGCATAATAGAACGGTTGAAATAAATTATTCTTGTATTTATAATTTTTCATGTAACATCCGTATATGATGTCCAATTTTAAAAAGCTAGGTACCGTTAGAAAGGTCTTCAAATTCCTCACATCTTGTCTTTGCCTTTTTTTAATGTGTTTCACTTCTTCATTGCCCAAAAAAGGATTAATATCCTGAGATCGTAATGCATATCAAGATAAGCCCTATGTATTGCATGCTCATCTAAATTTCCTATTCAGTTTAAGTTATATATTTTACGTTGGACTGGATTTGAATATTACACTCATGATAATAATGACCAAACCTTACAACTAGTTTTTAATCCAAGTTTTTAAAATTTTATCTTTGAAAATAATTGTTTTTTTTTTTTAAACTTTGGGGAAAATAGTTTATTTTATTTATATATTGCGTTTTGTTCCATAAGTGTACTAAAAGTGGATGCAGTGGTCAATGGTAACGTACCCGAATGAGGAAATGAAGGTTGTGGTTTCTTTCGAATTACAAAGTACTAGTCCAACCCAGGAACTATCGAGAGTTGAATAAGTTGTAAGAACTTGTTTCCAGATCGACATAAACTAAATAAGTTTACATGTTAAAGTAAATGATACCTCCGACATTACTTTATATTCATTTTATAGAATAGTAAGGGTATATTATGTCATGTCATACTGAAATGCTCGGGTATAGATGCGTTTTCTGTCATTTCTATTTATGTGTCCTTACACGCCGCAAATGCTTGTTCGTGCATAATTTGAAATGGATTGCATAATTCGTTTGTATCCTTATCGATGATGCCTCTGTTCCTTTTTGTAACATTGTCTCCATTAAAGTCCCTGGAGATTACAAATATACATACATTATGTGAATACTTTGCCCCGTCTTCAATGTACCCACCTGTGAAATCGTTAATGCAAAATGCACAACATACGGGATATAATATAGATGACATATAAAACGATATGAATAATATTCGTAACTGTCTGCCGTCTAGCTTTGCAAAGTTAATTGTCGTCTGTCCATATCTTGCTTATCTGACGCATCAAATTACTCTAGTAGTTGCACGCACCGATTCATTTGCTCAGTGCCTATACAATGATTATACAATTGACGTATATGCCTACAAACCGAATCTACAATTTAACATGTTTCAGTATACTAAGCAGATGTATACTAGGCCACTGTTTTACGGGGCATTACCTGAAATTGGAGTACACATGCGTGTATATTAATGAATTGGCTAAAACTGCTGCAAAACTGCCTTGAAACTGAGGGTTGTGAATTCGAATCTCAGTAGAACAACCTTTTTCTTTCTGTTTTTACTTTTAGAAACAGTTTTTTATTTCTATATTTTGGTAAGCTATTTAAGTAATCTAGACTCATAAACTAAAGTAAATTTTCAGGTGCATGCTTCGCTTACTGATTATTAAATTCTAAACGCCATTTACATATTTATACAACAATAAAATGCTGTAAGTTTCAAAGCACCACCATGATAGTAAGTGCAATATGCTACAGGCAGTATTCGTTTTAAAAACAAGAGGGCCATGATGGCCCTGAATCGCTCACCTGATTATAAATGAGCAACATATGTTGGATTTTTCATATTGACCTACTTTTTGACATCACATGACCCACGAGCTTGACCAATATTTATGGAAACAGACATTCCGACCAAGTTTCATAAAGATTGGGCCAAAAATGTGGCCTCTAGAGTGTTAACAAGATTTTTCTAAGATTTGACCTCATGACCTACTTTTTGACCCCGCATGACCCAAATTCGAACTTGTCCAAGATTTTATGGAGACAAACATTCTGACCAGGTTTCATAAAGATTGGGCCAAAAATGTGGCCTCTAGAGTGTTAACAAGATTTTTCTAAGATTTGACCTCATGACCTACTTTTTGACCCCGCATGACCCAAATTCGAACTTGTCCAAGATTTTATGGAAACAAACATTCTGACCAAGTTTCATAAAGATTGGGCCAAAAATGTGGCCTCTAGAGTGTTAACAATGTTTTTCTAAGATTTGACCTCATGACCTACTTTTTGACCCCACATGACCCAAATTGAACTTGTCCAATAATTTATGGAGACAAACATTCTGACCAAGTTTCATAAAGATTGGGCCAAAAATGTGGCCTCTAGAGTGTTAACAAGGTTTTACTAAGATTTGACCTCATGACCTACTTTTTGACCCCACATGACCCAAATTGAACTTGTCCAAGATTTTATGGAGACAAACATTCTGACCAAGCTTCATATAGATTGGCAAAAAAATATGACATCTAGAGTGTTAACAAGGTCAAATTGTTGACGACGCACGACGCACGACGGACGCCGGACGAAGGGCGATCACAAAAGCTCACCTTGAGCACGTTGTGCTCAGGTGAGCTAAAGACAGTATGTTTATGAGCATAGTTTAAATTGACACATTTTAACTAAAAGTAAGTAAAATAAATTAAAAAAAAATAAAATTAAAGGATATAACAAATGTGTTTCTCCTCTCTCCTGTTTCTGTTTAATATATAGAATTGTTTGGCTAAGTTTTGGTTAATAATTTCATAGACCTAAACCAAGAGATACGCTACTCGGCGAAATATCGTATATTATCGGCGCGAATTCTCGGAGTGCGCGCCAGAATGAAATTTCCGTGTTATTTAGCGGTAGCAAAAGAACGATTAATCGAACGTTTCATTAATTTTGTATAGTTGGATAATATTTTGCGAAAAATAAATTATCATGGCGTTTTCGTCCTTTTCTTGAATACTTTTATCATGATTTTACGCAATAGCAGAATATATATATATATAATTTCAAAAATCGCAATAAGTGTTTAATTTACTTCATGTATTATTCAATACCTTTTTAAAAATTAAAAAATAATCCATTTTTTTTTCCAAAATTTTTGATAAGACCCAACTTTGGAAATAATATTTTGAATGTTGGTTGGTTTTGACAGTTTTATTGACGTCATGACCACGTGGTTTAAGAGAAAATTCTTTAGGAAATATTATGTTGTCATGTTGACCAAAATGTTGTCCCAGTTTCTTACTCATTAGGGGGCTTTGTAGCATTAAAATATATTTTAAGGACCAAAATTCAAAACTTGGGTTTGCTATGAAATTCTACTCTTTTCGAATTCGGAAAATTGAATGCCAAGGTACACATCTACATCCAAACATACATCTTTTTTTGACCAGAACTGAAGGCTCTAGAGTGCGAACAAACTTTTGAAGTTGACGTTATATCTGACGTCATTTGACGTCATTGAAAATAATTGAAAATATAAATTTTTACTTTTTTATTGGTGCAATTTAATTTTCATTAAGATTGACTGAAAATTCATGTTTTCAAAGCGAGAGAAACCTTTGAAAAAATTGCTTTTTGTCTTTTAATGGCGTCATAACTACGTGACTTAAAATAAAATCTTTCTGAAAATAGAAAGTAGGCCTCTGCTTTAATTTATGATAATCTAATTATAAAAATTCCAATTTTATGATGCTACCTGTTCAAGAACCCTCCTTAAAATGAACCTCAGGAATTTTCTGAATTTTTTGTCCTACAAGGGAGTGAAGAATCACTAGTCTTCTATACACGTAAAAACACGAATACAAGGTTCCTTTCCTACCAAGTATTTTATTTATATATTTTCATTTAATTTTCTTGCCGAATTTAAAGGAACACAGAGCATTACAATACATTACAGCAACACATTATACATTTAATGTAACTGAAATAAAATTTGGAACAATGTCTGGAACCAACTGCAGAAGCACTAGGAATTTTTTTCCCCAGAAATTCTTATTTTCTACGATAGTTTTTCATACGAGGTTCAATTTAAAAAAAAAAAAAAAAAAAATAGAGAGCGCGTACAAACTTTAGTAGCCTTTTCTAACCCTGACGTCACGTGACGACACAATCATGAAGGAAAAAAACTGCTGCAATCAAAAGCGCTACAGTCGCTTTGCATACTGTTAAAATTTCATGTTGCTGGCTCATCGGCAGCCTGTTTTAATTTGAACCTCAAAAGGAAGAAAAATGTAGAATAATGATAATAAAAAGAAACATAACAAACCCAATAGGTGTTTTTGTTTGAGGCAGAAAGCCCTAAAGCATAACAAACCTAAGAGGATTTCTGCTATGGCAGAAAGCTCTAATAAGAATAAACATAACAAGCCCTAAACGTTGTCCGCAGGTTTGTGGAAAGCCGTAATTAATGGTCTTTAAAATTGCATCGAAGGACGAGCGGCGAAAGTTATATAAAGAATCTATCATTAAGACATTAAAAGCATGACCAATTGACCATCACGTTAAATGTTGATTTATAGATACGATGAATCATATATTGAACATTTATTTCAATAAAATTCAGTTCTGAATGTTTCTGTTCATATATTTGCACTGTTTAAATATAACTGATATATTTCGTATTTGTGCCAATGAACAATTTTGTTTGCTAGAGACAGAGAGCGGACAACTTAGAAGGAAGCCGTCCGCCCGCGGTCCAAATTCGATGGGCGCTAAAAGATGCATTTTATATAAATACCTATACAGAAACTACCCTGATTACGTATTCATTTCACTTCTCCCTTTGACTTTTGTATGTATTTCATACAAGTCTTGCGTGTGTATTTTCAGCTGAATTAAGTATTGGAATTTATTTCAAAAGAAAATGGAATATGTAACGCATTTCTATCGATGAGATGGTGCTTGTTAGCATTTATCGTTTCATATTTTGATTTGTATTGATGTTTACCTTAGTCCAAAATTAATGCCATATATGATGTTCCCAATAGCATTTTGCATCATCAATCCGACATCAACAGGCATTCCAACAGATGCACCAAGATGTTTGGCAGTCTCTTCTACCTCTACCATGATCTTCTCCTCAATGCTACCTTTACCCACTCCAAAATCTCGGAGAACTTGGAGAGTAAACCTACGTAGGAAACTCCATTCGGGGCCATAGACATTTGTTGCAATTCCTGCGAAAAATATAGTACATAGCTTAACATATCATCCAAATTTAATAATATTTATAAACATAAACACAATGCACATGGTCAAAATCTTAATATTTTTATTAGAAATAAGTACATGATTAATTAAAAAGCAAGATTCAACTTCATTTAGGTAACTATCTAAAAGAACATGTTCATATTATTTACAACAAAAACCCATATTACTTCATTAATCTGTCCAATTAACCCTAAATAAAAACATGGGGATAAAAAAAATTGTCACTATTCCCCTTTTTCAAATCTCTTTTCTCCTACCTAGTTTTATTAATCTCGATTATATTAAAACCAGGTGACCTTGATCCTACTTGGGGACCTCCGTGGCCGAGAGGGTAAAGTCGCTGACTTTGACACTCACTCAGCCCCTCACCGCGGGGGTTCGAATCCCGGCATGGTCATTCGGATTTTCATGTGAGGAAGCCTTCCAGCTGGCTTGCGGTAGATCGGTGGTTCTACCCGGATGCCTCCGTGCATTCGGGGTCTTCCTCCACCTGTAATTAGCTGGACGTCGCTATATGACTGAAATGCTGTCGAAGCGACGATAAACTCAAATAGTCAAGTCAAGTCACTACATGAATAGTCCATGAAAATATATTCCTTGCACATTAGATGCATTTGTCTCATTTGCAGTCGTGCTTTCCTCACATGAAGTTTTCATGAGGTCTTGAAGCAGTCTTGCACATTTCCTGAATAATTCATTAAGTATGAGAGAACATTTGACAGGGGTCAGTAAGTAGCACTAGATAATCACAATATGTTAGTAATTTAGATATATTAGTGTAGGTGCGAAAGCCAAAGGCATCCGGTACGTTGCTTCCCATTAACCAAAAAAAAAAAAAAAAAAAAATCAATGACTTTATATATAATAAGAAGGTAGGTAACTTCTTTCACTGAAAATGTACATAATGTAGTTTCAATTGCTGTAACTCTTTTGAAAATTGGTGGATTTTCATAAAATTATTATTTTGCGTGAAAGAGATGAATAAAGACAATCAGGTACAAAAAACACCCCCTTGCCTGAGGAATCGGGCTACAACAGTTCGCGAAGTCAAAAACGCGTTTGGCCGAAAGAGATCTGACCGACGGAATCTCGCCAATATCTCAATTTCAGTATTAAATTGTATGGACAGACACTGTTAAAAGAAACAAATAAACCAAAAATGAATACTTGTTATTTCATTTTTCATATTCTGTAGCCTTTTTTCTGTCTTTTGAAAAATTTATCCGAATCGACCTGGGCCGATGATCAGCTACGTCTAAACTGCGGATTCTCTACAGTTTCTATCAAGCGTCTCGGTGACATTGCTGATGTAGTTTTGTTTTCGATTTAGTCACAAAATCTTCTCAAAACAATGGATTTCAAGTCAGCACAAGTGTTCATTTTAGGTGTATTTGTTTCTTTCATCAGTATCTGTCCTTTTAATTTCAACACTGATATTGTGGCTTTAGTTTCTATTGTTTTACTCCGGAGAAACTGGCGAGATTCTGTCAGCCAAATCTCTTCTGACCAAACGTGTTTTTGAATTCGCGAATATATTTAGGGCGATTCCTCGGACAAGGGGATATTTTTTGTCCCTGTATGTCTTTATTCATCCCTTCCACAAAATAAGACCATTTTATGAAAATGTATCGATGATCAAAGGAGTTTTGGCAATTGAAACAAAATGATGTACGATTTCAATGGAAACAGTTACCTACCTTCTTATTATATATAAGGTTGTTATTGATATTTTTTTAATGCGGCAGATTTCCGGTCAAATCAACATACCGGGTACCTTAAGCGAAAGCTGGCATCAGAGACGAATCATGACATGTGGTTTGTGAAGTTAAGGAATGTAGTACAATGTGATAAATTTATCTTGAAGAGATCCGAGTTGAATGTAACAACCTGACAATAACTGCTTCAAAGTCATCATTTGAGCAAATATATGAAACGGTACTAGTGGTAGATAATTCATAACTTGTATTTGATACAGGTACATGTCGGTAGTAAAGGCATCAAATGGAAAAAAAAATTATTTGCAGCTTTACCGGCAGGTTATAAATATTTTTGATAGACTGCAAATTCGATTTTTTTTTGAAAACTAGAAGACAATTGAATATTACACGCTCTTCTATGATTTTTAAAATATCCCCTTTCCATATATGAAGTGCTACTTTATCCGCGTTTTCTTTTTACACCAACGTTCGTCAAATAATATGAGGCCGCTTTCTTGACAGCAAACGTCAAAATCAATGTCAGCAGGCAAGCGATACTTAGGACTTACGAGGGTGCATTTAGATTAAGTTCGGCTGCAGTTGCAATTAAAAAACATAATTCTCATTGCTTTTTATACGTATAACGCGTCATTTGGTTTTCTATTTTGGAATTTTATTGTTGACACATTTATATTGAAAGATACACAGAAAAATCAATGTAATCTATTTATGCACCTAATTTGCATGTTTAGAATGCCTATCGATTTGAGGTCTTTAACTATGGTTCATATATTTTTTAATGATGGAAGCAACATAACGTGTATATAATGGATCGCTTCGCAAACATTTTTAGCCACATTATCCAAATAAGCTAGTGATCTAAAATTAAATCCCCAACTTTATTGAGTAGAGCATCAAAAATATTAGCAGCTTTATCGGCAGGTTATGAATAATTTTAGCGAGATTGGACATAGACTCAGAATTTTAGATATGTTACCTAACGGAAAGGTGTTTGACGAGTTTTTGTCCAGTTAAGTTCAACAGTTAATATAGCATATAAGTCTTAGCTATTAAAAACATTATCATCAAATACTTTAATATTTCTAAAGGTTATATAGCAACATATTTCAAAGAATGTTCAGATGTAAGAAGATGATTGTAAAAAAGTAACTGCTTATAGTATCCATTGATATCATCTATACAATTATCAATTATCATCTTTGCCAAAAAGTGACGCAACATAGAAGGAGAATGAGGGATCAGTAAAATGCGTTTCGAATTAGATTGTTTAGTTTGTCAAACAAATTGTTCGTTATAACATTTACATGATATGAGATGTTACACACTCTTTGGTTATCTTTTTCACGTTTTGTGACAGACAAAGCAAATTACGTAACCTGAAAATATGTTTGTGTAGATAAAAATATGTTTTATTTATCTAATAAACCATTACCATTTCCTTCTCGAAAGCCAGACTGCAAGATCGAAAGATGAGCAATTCTACTATTAAAGACGTCTGCTTGCTTCACGAGTGCCTCGTAGATGACGTCATATCCGTTCAGTACAACTACCAGTTGATTCCCTAGCCTGAAACTCATGATATCTCCATATTTCTTCGCCTCTTCAAAGAAGACAAGATGCGGTCGTTGTCGAGAGAGTTTTCTAAACAGAGTCACACTCCCAAATATCGGATATACAGCCGGACCCGGAGGAAAGTTTTTATTGGCTGTTAACAAATAAAAACCCAATGCAAAAGCAACAAAAAGCACTCCAACAATTAGTAAATCCATTTTGGTTTTAACGTGGCTATACTATCGAAGCATATAAATGTTCTCCAGTATTTACCCAACCCTCGCTACATAATCCTGTGCAATTTGCACCCCTCGCTGCACTGATACCACTATTCAATATCACAGCCCTACCTAAATGCACTTTTTTGTACGTTACCTAAACACATTAGATTGTCGGCATATGCTCCAGTCTTATGTATCTGGAATTGCTAATTACCTCAACAACAATAACAAGCTTAATACAATGATTTAGAAAAAACAACTTTATTGGTCGTGACATTTTTAAGAAGGTAACCTTAATGTGCTGAAAAGTTCAACGTTTGATGCGTATGAAAGTGGCAAGGTCGCCATACTTCATAAACTGTATTTTATTTCAGGACGTGAATTCAGCCATATCATGTTTCGTGACTTATGTTTTTAACTGACCCATTTACTGATACACGTAGTGAATGTGGCCGTTATACAAGAAGGATACATGTGTATCATGAGTGCGTGTGAGGACCCTTTTTCATTTACAATATCACATTTACAGGTTAGAGTTTATTGAGACATTTCATCTGGAATAAGTAAGCCGTCTAACTGGCTAAGTGTTTACCCATCATATCATTGTCAGATCGTTTAGCATGACCATTATCTGCCAAGAAAATTAGAGTAGTTGTTTTTAACACGAATTTACATGACGCCGACTGCCAATCATTATTGGCAATTGGTCAATCAAAAACGCGTCGTCCGTGACGACACCTCCCATTGTTTTTATCCGCCATTATCCTCCGACAAGCTGCAGCGAAGTGTGTGGAGATAAGTAGAAAGCAATTGTTAATTTAAAGGTAAAAAAATAAGTAGAAAGTGTACTTAAACGGTAAATATGGCGCCAGTAGGGATTGTGTAATTCTGATAGATATCCGGATCGGTTAGAGGGAGGAGTGACATTTATTCCATTTCCAAAACCTAGGAGGAGTCTTGAAAAGTGCAAACGCTGGATCAGAGCTTGTGAACATCCACATCACCAACAGAATACAGAGGTTATAGATGGGATCTATCACACGTTTGTTTGCACAAAGGTGGGTAAAACAAATGAAAAGTCTAAAAACAAATAGTCAAATATATTAATACCATTCTCGAAATCCCCAAGATTTTATGTATCATCAATGTGTAAATACGCCCCTGAGCAGCATCTGTAAGTCACACTGTTTTAGTTCTCTCTCTTTCTCTCAGTGTGTGTGTGTATATATATATATATATATATATATATATATATATATATTGTGACGTGTTTTTGTACTGAATTCATGAGAAATTCATATTCATTAAGAAAATCACATTGGATCAATGTTTCCTCCTGTCATGATCTATACTACTCCTCTCAACTATCAACAGAAAGTTGCAAAAGAACTAGCCCCATCGATTTAAACCAACTACCTTTGCATCCACAGTATTTAGCTATTGATCTCTGATATCCTTATTTATTTCCAACTCGAAATAATGGAACTGTAGACATTTATTTGTTTATATGGAGTGCTCACTTTCAAAGAAATCAAGCCATATTTAAACTTTCATCGATTTCCTTTACCAAATTAATAAGAAAAAAAATTGATTTAAAGTTTAACAACAAACATAATTCACAGAATTACCATACAACTGTACTCAATTTTCACAGAATTGAAATGTTCTGTTATACTTAAATTTCTATTCACAAAACTACAACTGATGAATACCTTCATAACCTTTCAAAATGATAAATTTTTTGTTCTCAACATTTTTTTCTGTGTGTGTATTTCAGTAACAAGCAGAACATCTCGCAGATTAATTCATTGTCAACTTGCACGCCACCAACCCCGGATTTAAAGTTTTAAAAATTATACAGATGTGAAATTATTAATTTTTGTTTAACACTTAATTTTGTTGATTTTGTGTAAATGTTTGTCTTTAAATATTAATCCCCACAAAAATATGTTCTTTATATAGACCTCAAGCTTTATAGATCATGGATCCATGAACAAAGGTACCACCAAAATCTCCTTAAGTTCATAATCAACAAAGTGTAATGTTAATAAAAAATAACATTTTACATCAATCAATAGTTATAGCAAACTTAGTATTTAAGAGAAATCTTACTTTGAATGAATTATCTGAAAACCATTCTTTCGAAGTAATGCAAGTTACTCTTATAGTTATTTGCAGAGGTGTCCCCACTTAATCTACTAGCCTTAGTCGCAGAAAACAGACAGCTGAGACAGACACTGGCACAACAGTTCCTCGAGAATGAAAACCTGAAAAGACTAATGCCGATGCGAAGAAGAAGATCAATGCAAAGGAAAAGCGAACACCTAAATTGACGGCATTCAATGTGGAAACAGAGACAGCCCTGTCAAAGATAATTTTATGTATTATACGGGATTTGCATTCCTGCAATTTATGAAGATATTCACATTTCTAGTGCCATCAAGGAATGAATGCCCATTTTCCTTCAATCGGTCAGTATCTAGTGTTAAGGATATGAGACTTGAATATCAGTCTCTTCTTACCCTTGTTACACTGAGACTGAACTTTGAATTTAAACACTTGAAAAATCTGTTTGAAATATCACGACAAGATGCTGGAGCAGTTTTCAAGAACTGGATCAACTACATGTTTTTTAGATTTGGGTCAGTGCCATTATGGCCAGAGAGAGACACACTCATAGCAAATTTGCCATCAAAGTACAAAGCAGTCTTTCCGGATACTATGCTAATTCTGGATGGAACCGAACTTAAACTAGAACGACCAAGTTCACTGCGATCGCAGAGTCAGTGTTACTCGGACTATAAATCAGCCATTACACTCAAAAGTTTGATCTGGATAGACCCTAGAGGCTCTTTCACGTTTGTGTCAATGCTGTTTTCAGGAAGTATATCTGTCAAGGAACTCACATTTTAAAGTGGTCTACTACAGATGCTTCAGCAGCTACTAGAATGTGGTAGACTGAAGAGAGGCGACGGGATTATGATTGATAAAGGAATTTTGATCCGGGCGGAAATTGAAAACCTGGGTCCGAAATTACATATACCACCTTTCGCCAAATGTCCTGGACAAATGTCAGCTAGTGATGTGGCACTTACAAGGAAGATTGCCAGACACAGGGGTCATGTGGAGAGAGCTATTTCTAGGGCGAAAAGGTTCAAAATTATTGACAATCGTATAGAACGAAGTCTGTTCCATTGCATAAATCAGATTTGATTTTGTTGCTGTTTCCTGACTGGGCTCATGCCATTATTGATACAAGACTTACCTGGTATGGTAGTCAACTACTGATATTCTGAACACCATGGTCTGTAATAACTGTCTGGAATGGTGTACAGGCCAGATACGACAGTTCAATTCCATGTAGAGACTGCAGATGGCTGATGTCAGTGTTATAACTGGATTTTCCTGGGGAAAATACAACACTCAGGTTAAGTGAAATATTCAAATAATTAATATAGTTTTTTTTCTCAGGACTGTGAATGAAATAACTGGATGTTGTCATGAAGGTTGATGTATAAATCCATTTCATTTGATGTATATATTCATTCTATTTATGAATATATTCATTTCAGCTGATATGTGTTGAAATTGATGTAGAAGAAATTCGACAAAAAATGAGAGATGAGTAAACATTAAAAAACTTCCTTATCATGAACTAAAATTCTTATTTCGTTCATAGTTTATATTTTAAAGAAAAATCACTTCTGACCAGCAACTTGTGTGTTCGATCCCTGACCAGGACATATTTTAAGTCAACAACAATGGCACTGTTTCATCTCGCTTACATTACAGTAAACATAGAAGGATAGTTCCAGAACTGGTTAACTTGGTATTAGGAAAATGTGATTAGGTGTGGTGTCCTATTACTTGTCTTTGTGGTGTTATACCACAGTGACTCAAAACTGTTATCTGTCACGTGACATGTAGAAAGAAAGTTGGAAATACTCAATGATCAGAAACTGATCTGTCTTTAAATATCTTAATAATATACCTATTGTCTTTGAACTCTGCAATGAGTGATCTCTTCTTTCTGCTAGTGTTTCCTGGCTTTCCAATTTACCATCGTTGAAACCGGTTCTGGAATAATCTTTCCACCCCGCGGTTTGTCCTACTGGGGGACAGATGTGTAGGCTGGTTGACTTGGTACATCAATCAGCCCCTGGAGAATCCAGTCGGTAAGCTTCATGACTACCGCCCATGGGCACATTCACCCGATATACTGTATTTAAAGAAAGGGTCATAATAATCACACAATCATCTATTTAAATCTAATGTGAAAATGAATGAATAACAGAACACTAGTACAGTGATTATTTAACCTATCATCCTGCAGCCAATGTTTTATTTTCAATGCATACTCTGGATGCATAAAATATATGGAAATTGCTATAAAAATTAAAGAAGGATGCATAATTTCCATACTGGGACTCATTCTTTCTTAGCCTAGCACAAACATTGTGAAATAAACCACTGCTAGTGTAAACGGAAGAGTGACAAAAACGAGTTTATCGAAAGGGTAATTAAAATGCATACACCGGCCATGGTGATCCAGCTATATCTATCATTGTTGTGCTTCCTGGAAATTGCATCGATTCTAAGCAGACAGTGAATCATATTTAAATTGTCTGTAGTGCAAAAGTATGGTAGATCTAAGTTTTGCATATAATTATGAGTAAATTTACGCGGCTTTACACGAACAGACAGCATCAGATAGATATTCTCTCCTGATCAATGGTGATCCATACACGGTGGCTTTCATCATTCTTCCTCTGGCTTCGAAAAACATGAGCTTTCACATGGATTTCCTTGTTACTTCCCTGTAATAACTTAACTTGGCATATTTCCTAGCTTGTTGTCGTTGTCTCAACGTTGGTTTTACTGACAGAAAATGCTCTCCAAAATCGTCCGGTATGCTCTTCAGTGTTACAAGCGTCGCCATTTTGAAAATAAAGTTGTCGGAGGTTTAGGATTAGGAAATCACCTAATTATGGGGTCGGAGGATCAATATTTACAGTCAATAAATAGTGAAACCTTTATAGAGTACATTAATCAATTAGAATCCGGGATAGAATTAGCAACAAAAGCTGGAGATATAAATAAAAACATTAATGATTTTTAACAGGAGTAAAAGATGTATGTTTTCCACTGTTTTCTAAGAAAATGAATTGTAAAAATCAATGTGTGAATAAATATGACAGGATTAAAATTATTTAAAGAAGTTAATGGTGATGAGCGACAATGCTTCTACAGGGCACTAAACAAATTTAGAATAAACAAATCGGATCATAACCGTCAAATATTAGTTCAGGCTAGAAGTAAATATAAAAATAGAGTAAGGAGTTTTAATTATTAACGAAAGAAAGAAATACTACCAAGGATAGATATGTTTAATTATCTGCAAAAAAAAAAGGAAACGTCTTTTACTTTACAAGATAATCAATTTACAGTTGAAGAAATGAACAAAACTATTTGGAGCTTGGTTAAATTATAGTATACAGTATATTAATAGCAATTTCAGTAGTAATTCTAGAGGACTGGCAATATTTTTTGTCAATCATCTAGATTTTACTGTAAATTTAATATACATGTATAATCAGATGGGAAATATGCTGATATTAGATTGTTTCATTTTTAATAGATGATTCTATACGGCCCAAAACAAAACAAATCAGACTTTTACCCAACAATTAAGAAAAAAAGACTTAAATAAGCCCCATGTGTCATGGCTGGAGATTTGAACCTTGTTTTAAACCCTAAAAATGATTACATTGAATATGTTAATGTTAAAAATCCAAAAGCTAGAACAACTGTCGTAGAAAGTATCACAGAATTAGATCTTATATGCTGTTGGAGAGATCTCAGTATTGATAACAGAGAAAACACATGGTTCAAGACAAACACAAATAAGAAGGCACGGCTTGACTTCTCTTAAATTGGTTGTTGTGACTAATACAGACCACTCTATTATTAAGCTTAACACAGAATTCAAAAATTAAAAATTAAAATTTAAAAAAAAACCAATAAAATATATATAAAAAGAACAACAGAATATACAAGATAAATTTTTGAATAACATAAATATCACCAACATATCAAATGAAGAAATGCAGTTTACAATAAATGACCATTTGTTTTTGAAACACTGATAATTGGTTTGAGAGGAGAAAATAATTCATACAGAAAAAAGCTTTTTAGGTATATAAACAATTTAGAAAAAAACTTTATACAAACCCCATCAATAATAAGAGCCCTGCATGTCACTGACAGGCTTTATTGTAGAGTGTTTTTTTTTTCGTTTTTTTTTTCTGTTCAGATATTAGCTCTTCTATTGTAAGGTAAATTATC
>CM037781.1:64590220-64640220 GCA_021229015.1 Solen grandis | reverse complement strand
TTCATCTTCTTGAGAAGATATTGAGAAAGCATAAATATGATAGCTTTACTATCATTCAGAAAAAAAACCCAAAAAACAACAAAAAAACAAAAAAAACAGGAAAATTTTAAGATAACACTATCCTCAAGAACTGTTTTCTTACGTTATTCAATCGATTTTAATTTTTCTTTATTCTTTATTTAATATCTTTTTCTTTGTAAGCATATGACTTAACATGTATTCATTGCAATTTGATCCACAATTGAAATTGTAAAAAAGAAAAAAAAATACTTTAAAATCGATTACTTTCAACCTTTAAATTGATTGAGTTTTACATTTGCAAAATAAGATGGAAACAAAGGCACAGATGTAAGCAAAATAATGAAAATAATTTCTTATTTCTATGTAATTAACGTTATAAAAGTCTTGGAACTTTCAACTATTCATTTGCTTTGTATATTTGCTTATTTTTACAGATTTAGAAAAAGAAACCGTTAAACATTTAGAAAACATAGAAAATAGATGGGAGATATACATGTATTTGTCATTTTCTTCAGGTTTGCAGAAAGCCGTGATAGCAAATGCAATAAGATATCCGTAAAGGTTTTCTGGCTCTACTATAATTATACTAATTCATCGTAACTGCGACTCATTTACTCAAAAACGTATCACAATTCACTATACAACGCAGGCATTCATTCCTGCAAAAGAACAATCGGATCTTGCTCAACCAACCCAATGACCACTTACATTTCTTTCTGCAAATTATTTGATTTCCATGAATTAGCCCTTTTACGAAAAACATGAATAAGTCATGTTTGATAACGTAATCACTTGAAATTTTCTGGACTTTTTGCGCATGTTAAGTAAGGTACGGCATTATTACTTATTTAAAGTTAATATAAACAATCTTTTGATCTTTTTGATATATTTTGCTTACACATCAATGTTGTCATAAACAAGTTACACAGCATAAATTCTTTAAGTTATGCTTAAGATTGGCATCAATACTCATGACGCTGGATCGCGAATACGTATTGAAATGAATGATTTTTATATTTTATCGACGTCAAAATCAAGTGACTAAAGAAAAATATCTTTTTTGCAAGGACATGTTCAGCTAACGTTCTATAAATCAAGAAAATAAGTATCTTCAAGAATGCGAACTGGTTTGTTTTCACATTTTCAAGTAGGCATTCCATCAAACATGAATAACTGCCATGTTTGATGACGTAATCACTTGAAATTTTCAAGACCTTATGAACGTACTAAGTTTTGATATTTTTGAAAAGTTAATGTTCATTGGTCTAATTGGCGATTTTATATGATTTTTCAAAATAATTCTTGCTTAAGTATGCATGACGTCATAATCACGTGACAAAACAAACATTTCTTGCTGTATGCATCACTTCAATTTTAACTCTATCAATTCTGAAGATATAATTAAGATTGACTTAAATTCATGGTACCAGAGCGAAAGATATCTTTAAAAAGAATTGTTTTGTCTTTTTGATGACGTCATAACCACGTGACTAAAGAGAAAATCATTCAGAAAATAGAATGTAAACTTCTATGCCGATAGGCTGTCCAATTTTCATGCTTGTAACGCATCAGGGGGCTTTGTAACATTTAAATTAATTTTTGACTAAAGTTCGAAACTCGGTATTGCCATGAAATCTTAATCTTTTCGAATTTGGAAATTTAAATGCCAAGGTGCACATCTACATCCTAAAATACGTCTTTTGTAAAAATATCAAGATAATCGGACCAATAATAAAGGCTCTAGAGCGCGAACAAACTTTTGAAGCTGACGTCAAATCTGACGTCATATGACGCCAATGAAAATTGAAAATTATTGAATGTATAAAAAGATACTTTTTTATCGCTGCAATTTCAATTTCATTAAAATTGACTCAAAATGTATGATGCCAGAGCGAGAGAAATCTTTGATAAAATAGGATTTTGTCCATTAAATGACGTCATAACCACGTGACTTAAAAGGAAATCTTTCAGAGGAAAGAACGTAGACCTCTGGGCCAATAACCTGTCCAATTTTCATGCTTCTATCTCATCAGTAGCCTTTGTAACATTAAATAATAGTTTTAGGACCAAAGTTCGAAACTCGGTTTTGCCATAAATTCTTAAATTTTTCGAATTTAAAAATTTGAAAGATAAGGTGCACATCTACATCATAACTTACATCTTCTGTGAAAATATCAAGATAAAATATCAAAAAATAAAGGCTCTAGAGCGCGAACAAACTTTTGAAGCTGACGTCAAATCTGACGTCAATTGACGTCATTGAAAATTAAAAAATATTGAATTAAAAACTTTATAAGTTTTTGTCGAGGCAATTTAATTTTCATGTTGCTTAGACACTGACAACATACCGAAATTAACTCTTAGATTTGGTTGGAAAAAAAGGAATAATAATAATAATAATAACTAGAAGTCGTTTGTTTAAGATACAAACGAAGCGGCTTTCCGTTTGCTTATTTCAAAGGTATTAAATATATAAGTTAATACGAAGAAATGGAATAATGTTGGCTAATTATGTTTAATTTAATACGTAAATCATCATTATCATAAATATATACTTATGTTCAAAATTAAGCTTTATTTTTTATTATTTTTTTCATTTTCATCTTCTTAGGAAGATATTGAGAAAGCATATATATGGACCTTATTTGATTACGCAACAGTTTACTATCATGCAGAAAAAAAACAACAGGAAAATTTAAGATAATACAATCCTCAAGTTTTTTTTCTTACGTTAGTCAATCAATTTTAAAAGTTTTTTTATTCTTTATTAATATCTTTTTCTTCGTAAGCATATTACTTAACAAATATTCATTGCAATTTGACCCACAATTGAAATTGTAAAAAGAAAAAAAAATACTTTGAAATCCATGACGTTCAACCTTTAAATTGATTGAGTTTTACATTTGCAAAATTAGATAGAAACAAAGGCAGAAGTGTAAGCAAAATTATGAAAATACTTTCTTATTTCTATGTAATTAACGTTTATAAACGTCTTGAAACTTTCAACAATTCATTTGCTTTATATATTTGCTTATTTTTACAGATTTAGAAAAAGAAATTAATCTAAAAAATCAATATGTAGATCTACATGTATTTGTCATTTTCTTAAGGTTTGCAGAAAGCCGTGAAAGCAAATGCAATAAGTTATTCGTATAGGTTTTCTGGCTCTAGTATAATTTTACTTATTCATCGTAAATGCGACTCTTTTAGAAAAAAATGTACCACAATTCACTATTCAACGCAGGCACTCTTTCCTGCAAAAGAACAACCGGATCTTGCTCAACCAACCCAATGCCCGCTTTCAGTTCTTTCTTCAAATTAATATATTTTCATGAATTAGCCCTATACAGAAAAACATGAATAGGTCATGTTTGATAACGTACTCACTTGAAATTTTCTGCGCATGTCAAGGCACGGCAATATTATTTATTTAAAGTTAATATGTCCAATCTTATGTTGTTTTTTTTAAATGTATTTTGCTTACAAATCAATGTTGTCATAAACAAGTGACACAACATAAATTCCTTAAGGTATGCTTTAGATTGCCACAATACTCATGACGCTGAAGCGCGAATACGTATTTAAATGAATGATTTTAATATTTCAACCACGGCAAAATCAAGTGACTAAAGAAAAGTATCTGTTTTGGAAGGACATGATTAGCTAACATTATATTAATCCAGAAAAAAATATATTCGAGGATGTGAACAGGTTTGTTTTCACATTTTCAAGTAAGCGTTCCATCAAACATGAATATCTGCCATGTTTGATGACGTAATAACTTAAAATTTTCAAACCCTTATGAACGTACTAATTTTCGGCATTTTTGAAAAGTTTAAGTTCATTGATGTAATTGGCGATTTTATATGAATTTTTAAAATAATTCTTGCTTTAGTATTCATGACGTCAAAACCACGTGACAAATCAAACATTTCTTGCAGTATGCATCACTTCAAATTTAATTCTATCAATTCTGAAGATTTCAATTAAGACTGATTCAAAATTCATGATACCAGAGCAACAGAAATGTTAAAAAAATGCCTTTTTGTCTTTTTAATGACGTCATAACCACGTGACTTAAAAGAAAATCATTCAGAAAAAAGAATGTAAACCTCTATGCCGATATGCTATCCAATTTTCATGCTTCTAACGCATCAGGGGGCTTTGTATCATTAAATTATATTTTTAGGACCTAAGTTCGAATCTCGGTTTTGCCATGAAATCTTTATATTTTCGAATATGGAAATTTGAATGCCACAGTGCAAATCTACATCCTAAAATACATCATCTGTGAAAATATAAAAAAAAAATGGACCAGAATTGAAGCCTTTAAAGCGCGAACAAACTTTTAAAGCTGACGTCAAATCTGACGTCATTTGACGTCATTGAAAATTAAAAATAAATGAATTTATAAATGTAAACTTTTTAATCGCTGCAATACAATTTTCAAAAAGATTGAGTCAAAAGTCATGATACAAGAGCGAAATAAATTTTTTAAAAAGTTGCTTTTTGTCGTTGTTATGACGTCATAACCACGTGACTTAAGAAAAAATCCTTTAAGAAATAGAAAGAAGACCTCTATGCCGATTTGCTGTCCAATTTTCATGTTTCTAAACCATTAGGTGCCCTTGTAATACTAAAATATATTTTTAAGACCTAAGTTCGAATCTCGGTTTTGCCATGGAATCTTTATATTTTCGAATTTGGAAATTTGAATGCCAGGGTGCACATCTACATTCTGAAATACATTTTCTGTGAAAATATCAAAATGATCGGACCAGAATTGAAGGCTCTAGAGCGCGAACAAACTTTTTAAGCTGACGTCAAATCTGACGTCATTTGACGTCATTGAAAATTAAAAAATAAATGAATTTATAAATTTTAACTTTTTAATTGCTGCTATACAATTTTCAAAAAGATTGAGTCAAAAGTAATGATACCAGAGCTAAAGATCTTTTTCAAAAATTTGCTTTTTGTCTATTGTATGGCGTCATAACCACGTGACTTGAGATAAAGTCCTTCAGGAAATAGAAAGCAGACCTCTTGGCCGATATGCTGTCCAATTTTAATTCTTCTAACGCATTAGGTTCCCTTGTAACATTAAAATATAAATTTTGGACCTAAGTTCGAATCTTGGTTTTGCCATAAAATCTCAATCTTTTCAAATTTTGAAATTTGAATGCCAGGGTGCACATCTACCTTCTAAAAAACATCTACTGTGAAAATATCAAGAAAATCAGACCAGAATTGAAGGCTCTAGAGCGCGAACAAACTTTTGAAGCTGACGTCAAATCTGACGTCAATTGACGTCAATGAAAATTAAAAATTATTGAATTTAAAAATTTATACTTTTTTGTCGAAGCATTTTAATTTTAATGTTGCTTGACCATTGGCAACATATATAAATTAACTCTTGAATTAGGTTGGAAGAAGAAGAATAATAATAACTAGATTTCATTCGTTGATACGAATGATAGGACTTTCTGCAACATTTTGAAATGTAAAGATCAATACCGTTAGAAAGAATATATATTATATTTCCTACCTATTGGGGTTTACCGGCGCTGTGATAGTATTTCAATCATATAGAGACGTCCAGCTAATTACAGGTGGCGGAAGACCCCGAGTACACAGAGATACGCGGATATAACCACCGACCTACCGCAAGCCAGCTGGAAGGCTTCCTCACATGAAAAATCCGAAGTCCCTACCGGAATTCGAACCCACAGCGGTGAGGGGCTGAGAGATTCCAAGTTTAGTATTCTAGGTACCAAAATAAATGTCCTGAAAATCCCTACAATTCAATTGTAGCATATTTGGGTCTAGTTTTATAGGTTTTCAAAATATAAGCAATTAAACTTAAACCTATTAATTCTGCATATCAAAATTCTTCTTTTTTTTATTTCGTGTACAGTCGCGGGAATAAAACCGTAAATGCTACCATGCAATAGATTCGTCGACGCGTGTAGCCTCGTGAGTTAAATTTCAATAATGCTTGTACATACGATGGAGACGACTGTATTCGTTATAGTTAGTGTTTATTAAGAGAGAATTTAACAGTTAAGAAGCCGGAACGAGCGTAGCGAGTGACGGCTTCTTAACTGTTAAATTCTCTCTTATTGTTTGAAATTATATTTTGTCCAATGAAATCATTCCATTGTTTCAAAATTTTGTCTCCATTTAATTCATTTAATCGGCATCAACTTGTCACTAAACACTATTCCGCTAAATCAACTGATCAATTTAAAACCAGCTTCAAGCACCTTCACTGCGCATGTGCGTCAAGATGTGTCGAGAAGCGGAGCTTTATGTGTTCACCAAAATAGACTAAGACCACAATTACCTGCCCTTGGTTACCGGATGTGCCTACACAGAAAAAAGTGACCCTATTTAATGCTGAATTAAGGTGAGATTTTGACTGAAAGACATGCAATAAAGGATTGAATTCTATAGAACAGTTAAAATAGTCATAAAATGCCCAATTTGGAGGCCTTATTGCACAACAATCTTAATAGTTTAGCATTACTGAGGGGGGAATTTTTGAGAAAATTGGCGTGAAATGGCCGACCGGTGCACTAAATTCATACGCATGTTATTTGGCCTTAAATAGGTCAAAAAGTAGTCGGGTGACTCCATGTTTAAAATGTACAGAATTATTTCTCTTGAATAGATCTATCTAATGAGGGTAAGTTTGGATGCCAATGTCCCTTACAGAAATTGTCATTTGTATATATGCTTATATAGAACATATAGTAAATTTAAATTGTGGTCTTAGTCCACGCATGTGTAACGTGTTACAGGGATTTTTGATGTGAACGCATGAACATCGACAAAAAATAATACACAGCAACCATAGAGAACAAACATTTACTCACCAGCATTCTGATTAATCCAAAATAACAAAAGAACTCTACCCTTCCGCTTAGTTTAGTTTAAACATGTATTATTGCATAAGTAATGATGATACAACATTGAAGATTTTAAAAAATAAGTAAGAGGGTTTGACCACAAGTTCTAACAACATTAGTATGGGTCATCGCTTTAAAGACACTTGTGTAATTTCAATGTCTACACATGTTAACACAGAATGGGCAATATATAACTAATTACTAAACAAAGCGATTAAGTAAATATCCGATAAAATAAATTCAAATTGAAAAATGTATATAAATAATGAGAAGAGAAGAAAAAAAAAACACACTTACAAACAAGGGTTACTTAAATAAAAAAATAATATACATATATAGGTGCAGATATATGAACCTTTCTAAACAGTATCTTTTATTCAAATTTCAATCACCACTTTTTTGCCGAAGAGATCAAAGTCGGCTTCCGGTTCAATGCTCATTTGGAGCGTAGATCTACACAGATATACACAGCTAGAGCGACGCATTGACCTTTGACATAACATGTTACATGTCACGTGATGTAATTCACGCCGGGAACAGGTTGATAGGGCGGAGTCTAAAAAATCAATACTATATTTGGAATGTGCGTTAAATTTCAAAACATAATTTCAAACACTAAGTAGGTTAGTGTTATTTAGTAAGCATTAAGTCCATTAAATCGATCGCGCGGCTTTGCCGCGCCACACCGATTTAATTTCATTAATGCTTCCTAAAAAAACACTAACCTATACTTAATTAACACTGACTAACTTAAGAGTTTGCCCCGCCCTATTACTACGTTATGCTGCTATATCAGAAGATGGCGCCATATAAGTGTTACGTCAGCGTGTTGTTAAAGTATTCACACACGTGCACGTGCTTTCCAAATATGGATGTAACACATAAATTTCGCGCATTTTTTGACCGTCGGCTCATTTCTTTTTCAGATTTCAATCAATTTATGTGATGGCTGTTTTTTTATTTATTTATCTTGTTTGAATTAGTTGAGAAATCAGAAAATATCAACTGATTGACATTAAGGAAAGAACGAAATATGTAAAAAATAATCGTTTAAAAAAGTCGGTGTCAGCGGAAGATATCAAGGCTAGGAATACCCCGGAAATACCAAACCAAACGAGATAACACATGATCTGTAGGTTGTTTAAAAACGTTATATCAATTATTCAATTCTTGTATTTGCCAAATTCGTAAACATAGGTACTGGTATAGCTCCCTTGGTTGGCGCTCAGCTTAATAAGGGTAGTTCCAGGACTGATGGCCCGGTGTCCGGATAATGTGACTGGGTGTGGTATCATGCCAACTGTCTACGACGTGATACTGTGCAGTGTGACAACACTACATTTGTCTCAAGTAGACATTGTCTCCAAAAGACTTAAATACTGTCGGTGGGATATGGAACGCCACAGCTGTCTTATGTTCGGTATTGATGTTTAGATGGGTCCATATAGCATTTTGAGGGATCGTATTATCATCATGTGGGGTTGTTATGTCATCTTGTTGGGTTGTTATATCATCATGTGAGGCTGTAATGTCATCTTGTTGGGTTGTTAAATCATCATGTGGGGTTGTGTTCATCATGTAAGTTGTTTTTTTTTTTTACTTAATTTGTGGTGCATTTTCCTTCTGTGATGTTCAATTCACTTGCTGTGTGGTACAGTTGTCCTTCTGTGATGTCACTGACTTGCTGTGTGATGCAGTTGTCTTCTGTTACATCACTTGAATTGCTGTGTGGTGCAGTTTTCCTTCTGTGATGTCCACTTGACTTGCTGTGTGGTGCAGTTGTCCTTCTGTTATCCACTTGACATTGTGATCGGTTGATTAGAATTACATCCTGTCCATTAATATGCTGTCATGTACAGGTAGTATGCTGTGATGTTGTTCTCTCCTTTGTGGTTCATTCGGCACATGTACTGTTCCGATGAAGTCCGAAATGTTGCGCATTGACGACACTGAGTTGGACATTTCCTTATTTTCATTTCTTTTATATTGGATGTTAAGGAACACACCCAAATTTTAAGATTCCTTTGTGTTAGACAATATACAAACAAGTATATTTACCAACTTTTGAAGTTGCAAAGACTCACATTCTAGTTTTTTATTTTATATTTTTTTTTGCAAATTCTCAATAAAAATGCAGTTTTAGTTAAAAAATGCAAACATGTTATGTTTTGCATTTTATTTTTATATTTTAAGATTTCTTTTTTACATCAGTGAATTTCATCCGAAAAGATTAAAAATAAACCGCGATCCTTGACGAGCGTTTTATATTTTCTAAACCGAGCAGGATAAACTTATCTTCATTCAACACTTACCAAGTATTCTATTTATCCTATTATTTCTGACTAAGGCTTGACTTGACTTGACTATTTGAGTTTACCGTCGCTTCGACAGTATTTCAGTCATATAGCGACGTCCAGCTAATTACAGGAGGGGGAAGACCCGGAATGCACGGAGGCATTCGGGTAGTACCACCGACCTACCGCAAGCCAGCTGGAAGGCTTCCTCACATAAAAAATCCTAATGACCCTGCCGGGATACGAACCCACGCGGTGATGGGCTGTGTGAGTGTTAAAGTTCGATAGGCAGTTTATACCACAATGTAAGTCTGGTGATAGGATAAACTGTATTAAACAATTTGCAACAACTTTGGATAAAATTTGTTGAAATTATTATTATTAGATATATATTAATATATATTATTAAACGCCTTTTCTTGTAACTAAAACTTTTTATTGAGAATTAAGTAAAAATTGTATAATAAAATATAAACATTTCGCTTAGACAATTGAACATAACAGATAGGTTTCTTTGATTTCCATTCACGTGCAATACTTTTTACTAATTACAGTTTTGTCATGTTGTAAAATGCAATGTATTTTATCAGGAGATATTTTCTTTATCTTTTCAGATGAAATCCACTGATGTAAGAAAATTCTAAAAAGCAAAACATAGTTATATTTGCTTTTTTAACATAAACTGCATTTTTATTGAGAATTTGCATAAAAACACTGGTGTAGCTTTCTATAGGTACATTAGGCACATGCCTACACATTTATTTTTTTCAAAGACTAAAAATAAAAACAGCCCGGAAAGGCGAAATAGTGGTCAAACAATTAGAAAAAATCTGTGCTATGGTATCAAAGTGAACTTTCGAATTATTATGTTTATATGTAACGTAAAATTATATAGTTTTCAATAACGAGTGAGTTGGAAAAACGTATTTTTGTTTTAACATCTCAACAGTTATCTAAATTTTAAATTATTGAAAATACTGAAAATTGGTCCTCCAGTTCAGTAAACAGAACCACAATCTAAATGATCTTAAAAATGAAATGACATTTACTGCAGACGTAATTCACACGCACGCAATACTCATACATGCGTAAATTATTACCATTATTATGACAGTTATCTCTTAAGTTAAAATCTCTTAAAAGACACATCTTAGGTAATAAAAAGTCTGCTTTGCGTAATTTGATTTTATGAGGCAAAATACATAAATTTACTTTTCTCCTCTGGGTGTTTAAGGGTACATATTTTATAAACGACAGACCTAAAACAAGTTAATAATTTTGCTTGAAACTTGTATATTGCCTTTCAGACTTACGTTTTTTCTAATGCAAATGCACTAATGCACGAAACTATATGTTCTACTTATGTAATATTTATGCATCGACATGACGATGCTTAAGAGCGTTAATTATGTGTTTTTTGTTATTAAATTTATATTATAGGGAGTACGTCAACAGGTTTCACTGTTTGATTAATACATAGAGGATATGTGTTTGTTTTGAGTGAAAATGGAAAATATCTCATCGAGAAGTGATTCTATTTAATATATTCAAGAGTGCGTAGCGCACGCGAAAATGTTAAGATTGTACATGTATCACCTCGAAATGAGATGTATTCCATATTCACTCAAAACAAATTTTGTTTTTATTTTATGTTTATTGCTGCTACATATCCATGTATAAAGGTAGTCCCGGCATATCTATATCACACACATTGTGAGATATAGATATGACTTGACTATTTGATTTTTGCCGTCGCCTCGACAGTATTTCAGTCATAAAGCAACGTCAAGCTAATTACAGGTGGAGGAAGACCCCGAATGCACGGAAATATCCGGGTAGAACCACCGACCTACCGCAAGCCAGCTGGAAGGCTTCCTCACATGAAAATCCGAATGAAAATCCGGGATTCGAACCCACGCGGTGAGGGGCTGAGTGAGTGTTAAAGTCAGCGACTTTACCCTCTCGGCCACTGAGGCCCCACGTGAGATGTAGATTTAATCTCACTGATAAAACACAGTATTTCAACAGAAAGTATTAAATAAAAACTCTAATGTCAGTCTCACGTGTAATTCAAACACACACACGTAACAATAATTATTACAAATTCATGATATTAGGTGCTTACATACAACTGATCTAGATGCACGTTTGTTCTCAGAGCGTTATGAGTGAGAGTCATGAGTGTAAAGGCTACTAATGAGTATTTAATAATTGCTTGAAAATCTACATAAAATTGGTTATATCCCATTAAAAAGAAAGCCTCAAAACCAATCAGATTGTTCACACGGCCATGCAAATATCCAAATTCCCCCGACAGATCCTCCGCGGTAGGAAAACATACCTACACATTTAGTGAATCCAAGCTACGCCCCTGAATAATACTACTAGAATGTGACTTTTTGCAACTTCAAAAGTTGGCAAATATACTTGTATATTGTCTAACACGAGGGATCTTAAAATTTGGGTTGTCCTTTAACATACAACGTTAAATAAATTAAAACAGGAAAACAGTTAAATAAGGAAATAACGGTAAACCAACTCGGTATCGTCAATTCGCAACATTTCGGACTTCATCCGAACAGTACATGTGCCGAATGAACCACAAAGGAGAGAACAACATCACAGCACAAACCTGTACATCAGAAGGACAACTGCACCACACATTAAGTCAAGTGGACATCACAGAAGGACAACTGCACCACACATTAAGTCAAGTGGACATCACAGATGGACAACTGCACCACCCAAAATGGCAAATCAACCCCACATGATGATAACACGATCCCTCAAAATGCTATATGGACCCATCTAAACATCAATACCGAACATAAGACAGCTGTGGCGTTCCATAGTGGGACGTTAAACCTAATAAACTATACTTGTATTTTAGTATTTAATTTAGCATCTTTTTCTTTCCTTAGGAGTCCCTTTGCAAAAAATATTTCAGAAACTCTTCATTCTTATGTAAATGTTTATCTATAAACATGACTATTTAAGCAACTTTAATAAATGTTTACAAAAGACATCAACATGCGCCAGTGTGCACACCTCGTGTGTAGGGATCGGTGTAGTAAACACTGCTATATATGATATCAGTTTGTTGGGATTAACGTCCCACCGACAGTAATTCAGCCAGTCACGATGTCTACTTCATGCGGGTATAGGACTACCACACTGCAGTATCACGCCGTAGACATGTGGCATGATACCACACCCAGTCACATCATCCTGATACCGCGCTAACCAGTCCTGCAAATACCATTATATTCTGAGCGCCAAGCAAGGGAGCTATAACAGTACCAATTTTTTACGACTTTGGTATGTCGGGTCGGGGATCGAACCCACGACCTTCCGCTCCCGAGGCGGACGCTCTAACCACTCGGCCACCGGAAAGGGTACGCTTGTTTAGCTAGTAATATCAATATGATATAAGTAAAAGGTTTTTTGCAATTTATATGACTAATACATAGCTGTAAACTTACATATTTCCGAAAATGCTTCAATTAACGTGAAAGCGAAAGTAGGATATTTCTCGAAAATTCTTACACTTGGGTTTATATTCGTATTTTTGATGTAACTTCCTTATACTTTAATTAATTTTAAAACTCTAGGTACCAAAATAATCGTCTTAAAATTCTCTACATCTCACTTGCTTAAGGTTTGGACTTATTTCTAATGAGCTTTGAGATATTAGCCATAGAACTTTGACAACACGGCAGAATCGCTGAAATTCTACATGTTTAAATTCTTATTTTTGATGTAACTTCCTTATACTTTGTTCAATTTCAAAACTTAAGGTACCAAAATAATCGTCAGAAAATGCTCTACATTTCACACCCTTTATGTTTAGGAATATTACTAATACTTTTTGAGATACAAGCTCTTAAACCACCTGAAAAATGAAAAATTTACCAAAGCTACATACACGAATTTCGTTTTTTTCCCATTACTCCATCAATCTTTGGCCAATCATTAAAGTTTAGGCATCAAAAGAACGGCCAAACATTGCTCTACAAATAATATTCATCATCATATTTTGAAAAATCAAAGGTTTTCGAGGTTATAAACTGTTAAACACACTGGGGGTTACCAAAATTTCATTTTTCCGCCATAACTCAACCAATTCAACCCCGATCATCAAAAACTAAATATCATCTGAAAGGTCTTTCTAAGCACTACAAATTATACTCATAGTGTCTCGATAGAATATTTACCGTTTTTGAGATATTTAAGGCCGAAGAAAAAGCCGATAATTGATATATGACCTTGACCTTTTGGATTTTCCGGAAACAGAAGTGACATGGCTCCATAGAATCTAATACTGCATCTTCAGTCAAAATTTCAAGCAAATCATACAAATAATAAAGCCTACAGGGCTTAAAAAACCGTTAAGTTTTAATACGAAAGTTTTAATAGCATTATGACGTCATGTGACGTCATATGGCGTTCATCTTTTTAGAATGTAAAGAAGACCTTGAGACTAATATTCAGTCCAAATATCAGCTTCCTAGCTCATCTGGAAGCGATTTTATACGCATTTGAAATTTGACGTCATTAGTTCGAATCTTGGATTCGCCATAAAACCTTTGCCTTTTCGAATTTGGAAACATGGACACAGAAAGGCACAACTAGAGCCTAACATACACATTCTGTGAAAATTTGATGAAAATCGGTCCAGAAATAATGGCTGTAGACCGCGTACAAACTTTTTCACCTGACGTCAAATCTGACGTTATATGACGTCGTATGAATATAAAATTCATTGCATCCGAAAGCTCATGGTTTGAAATATATGCCATAAAATTTCCATTGTTCTGAGTCAATGGCAACACCTCGAAATTAACACAAATACAAGAGGAAGAAAAAAAGAATAATAAGAATAATAAAAAAACAGTACAAACCCAATAGGACTTTCTGCCAGTAGGCAGAAAGTCCTAATAATAATAAGAAAAATAAACATAACAAACCCTATACGTTTTCCGCAAGTTTGCGGAAAGCCGTAATAATAATAAGAATAAACATAACAAACCCTATACGTTTTCCGCAGGCTGCGGAAAGCCGTAATAAGAATAAACATAACAAACCCTATACGTTTTCCGCAGGTTGCGGAAAGCCGTAACTAAAGCCACAACATCAGTGTTGAAATAAAAAGACAGATACTGATGAAAGAAACAAATACACCTAAAATCAACACTTGTGCTGACTTGAAATCCATTGTTTTGAGAAGATTTTGTGACTAAATCGAAAACAAAACTACATCAGCAATGTCACCGAGACGCTTGATAGAAACTGTAGAGAATCCGCAGTTTAGACGTAGCTGATCATCGACCCAGGTCGATTCGAATAAATTTTTCAAAAGGCAGAAAAAAAGGCAACAGAATATGAAAAATGAAATAACAAGTATTCATTTTTGGTTTATTTGTTTCTTTTAACAGTGTCTGTCCATACAATTTAATACTGAAATTGAGATGTTGGCGAGATTCCGTCGGTCAGATCTCTTTCGGCCAAACGCGTTTTTGACTTCGCGAACTGTTGTAGCCCGATTCTTCAGGCAAGGGGGTGTTTTTTGTACCTGATTGTCTTTATTCATCTCTTTCACGCAAACTAATAATTTTATGAAAATCCACCAATTTTAAAAGGAGTTACGGCAATTGAAACTACATTATGTACGTTTCCAGTGAAAGAAGTTACCTACCTTCTTATTATATAAAGTCATTGATATTTTGATGATTTGTTGTTGTTTTTTTGGTTAATGGGAAGCAACGTACCGGATGCCTTTGGCTTTCGCACCTACACTAATATAACTAAATTACTAACATATTATGCTTGTCTAGTGCTACTTACTGACCCCTGTCAAATGTTCTCTCATACTTAATGAATTATTCAGGAAATGTGCAAGACTGCTTCAAGACCTCATGAAAACTTCATGTGAGGAAAGCACGACTGCAAATGAGACAAATGCATCTAATGTGCAAGGAATATATTTTCATGAACTATTCATGTAGTGACTTGACTTGACTATTTGAGTTTACCGTCGCTTCGACAGCATTTCAGTCATATAGCGACGTCCAGCTAATTACAGGTGGAGGAAGACCCCGAATGCACGGAGGCATCCGGGTAGAACCACCGATCTACCGCAAGCCAGCTGGAAGGCTTCCTCACATGAAAATCCGAATGACCATGCCGGGATTCGAACCCCCGCGGTGAGGGGCTGAGTGAGTGTCAAAGTCAGCGACTTTACCCTCTCGGCCACGAAGGTCCCCAAGTAGGATCAAGGTCACCTGGTATTAATATAATCGAGATTAATAAAACTAGGTAGGAGAAAAGAGATTTGAAAAAGGGGAATAGTGACAATTTTTTTTATCCCCATGTTTTTATTTAGGGTTAATTGGACAGATTAATGAAGTAATATGGGTTTTTGTTGTAAATAATATGAACATGTTCTTTTAGATAGGTTACCTAAATGAAGTTGAATCTTGCTTTTTAATTAATCATGTACTTATTTCTAATAAAAATATTAAGATTTTGACCATGTGCATTGTGTTTATGTTTATAAACATTATTAAATTTGGATGATATGTTAAGCTATGTACTATATTTTTCGCAGGAATTGCAACAAATGTCTATGGCCCCGAATGGAGTTTCCTACGTAGGTTTACTCTCCAAGTTCTCCGAGATTTTGGAGTGGGTAAAGGTAGCACTGAGGAGAAGATCATGGTAGAAGTAGAAGAGACTGCCAAACATCTTGATGCATCTGTTGGAATGCCTGTTGATGTCGGATTGATGATGCAAAATGCTATTGGGAACATCATATATGGCATTAATTTTGGACTAAGGTAAACATCAATAAAAATCAAAATATGAAACGATAAATGCTAACAAGCACCATCTCATCGATAGAAATGCGTTGCATATTCCATTTTCTTTTGAAATAAATTCCAATACTTAATTCAGCTGAAAATACACACGCAAGACTTGTATGAAATACATACAAAAGTCAAAGGGAGAAGTGAAATGAATACGTAATCAGGGTAGTTTCTGTATAGGTATTTATATAAAATGCATCTTTTAGCGCCCATCGAATTTGGACCGCGGGCGGACGGCTTCCTTCTAAGTTGTCCGCTCTCTGTCTCTAGCAAACAAAATTGTTCATTGGCACAAATACGAAATATATCAGTTATATTTAAACAGTGCAAATATATGAACAGAAACATTCAGAACTGAATTTTATTGAAATAAATGTTCAATATATGATCCATCGTATCTATAAATCAACATTTAACGTGATGGTCAATTTGTCATGCTTTTAATGTCTTAATGATAGATTCTTTATATAACTTTCGCCGCTCGTCCTTCGATGCAATTTTAAGGACCATTAATTACGGCTTTCCACAAACCTGCGGACAACGTTTAGGGCTTGTTATGTTTATTCTTATTAGGGCTTTCTGCCATAGCAGAAATCCTCTAAGGTTTGTTATGTTTTAGGGCTTTCGGCCTCAAATAGAAACACCTATTGGGTTTGTTATGTTTCTTCTTATTATCATTATTCTACATTTTTCTTCCTTTTGAGGTTCAAATTAAAACAGGCTGCCGATGAGCCAGCAACATGAAATTTTAACAGTATGCAAAGCGACTGTAGCGCTTTTGATTGCAGCAGTTTTTTTCCTTTATGATTGTGTCGTCACGTGACGTCAGGGTTAGAAAAGGCTACTAAAGTTTGTACGCGCTCTCTATTTTTTTTTTTTTTAAATTGAACCTCGTATGAAAAACTATCATAGAAAATAAGAATTTCTGGGGGAAAAAATTCCTAGTGCTTCTGCAGTTGGTTCCAGACATTGTTCCAAATTTTATTTCAGTTACATTAAATGTATAATGTGTTGCTGTAATGTATTGTAATGCTCTGTGTTCCTTTAAATTCGGCAAGAAAATTAAATGAAAATATATAAATAAAATACTTGGTAGGAAAGGAACCTTGTATTCGTGTTTTTACGTGTATAGAAGACTAGTGATTCTTCACTCCCTTGTAGGACAAAAAATTCAGAAAATTCCTGAGGTTCATTTTAAGGAGGGTTCTTGAACAGGTAGCATCATAAAATTGGAATTTTTATAATTAGATTATCATAAATTAAAGCAGAGGCCTACTTTCTATTTTCAGAAAGATTTTATTTTAAGTCACGTAGTTATGACGCCATTAAAAGACAAAAAGCAATTTTTTCAAAGGTTTCTCTCGCTTTGAAAACATGAATTTTCAGTCAATCTTAATGAAAATTAAATTGCACCAATAAAAAAGTAAAAATTTATATTTTCAATTATTTTCAATGACGTCAAATGACGTCAGATATAACGTCAACTTCAAAAGTTTGTTCGCACTCTAGAGCCTTCAGTTCTGGTCAAAAAAAGATGTATGTTTGGATGTAGATGTGTACCTTGGCATTCAATTTTCCGAATTCGAAAAGAGTAGAATTTCATAGCAAACCCAAGTTTTGAATTTTGGTCCTTAAAATATATTTTAATGCTACAAAGCCCCCTAATGAGTAAGAAACTGGGACAACATTTTGGTCAACATGACAACATAATATTTCCTAAAGAATTTTCTCTTAAACCACGTGGTCATGACGTCAATAAAACTGTCAAAACCAACCAACATTCAAAATATTATTTCCAAAGTGTGGGTCTTGAGATCTCGTTAGTATAATATAATAAATTTTGGAATAAATAATTCACTTACATCAAAATGGATATTTTGAGAGACAAATGTAATAATTACTTTTGCATTAACACCTGTTCTATTTCAAACAATCAGGTATTGAATAATACATGAAGTAAATTAAACACTTATTGCGATTTTTGAAATTATATATATATATATTCTGCTATTGCGTAAAATCATGATAAAAGTATTCAAGAAAAGGACGAAAACGCCATGATAATTTATTTTTCGCAAAATATTATCCAACTATACAAAATTAATGAAACGTTCGATTAATCGTTCTTTTGCTATCGCTAAATAACACGGAAATTTCATTCTGGCGCCCACTTCGAGAATTCGCGCTGATAATATACGATATTTCGCCGAGTAGCGTATCTCTTGGTTTAGGTCTATGAAATTATTAACCAAAACTTGGCCAAACAATTCTATATATTAAACAGAAACAGGACTGAGGAGAAACACATTTGTTATATCCTTCAATTTATTTTTTTTTAATTTATTTTACTTACTTTTAGTTAAAATGTGTCAATTTAAACTATGCTCATAAACATACTGTCTTTAGCTCACCTGAGCACAACGTGCTCAAGGTGAGCTTTTGTGATCGCCCTTCGTCCGGCGTCCGTCGTGCGTCGTGCGTCGTCAACAATTTGACCTTGTTAACACTCTAGAGGTAATATTTTTTTGCCAATCTATATGAAGCTTGGTCAGAATGTTTGTCTCCATAAAATCTTGGACAAGTTCAATTTGGGTCATGTGGGGTCAAAAAGTAGGTCATGAGGTCAAATCTTAGTAAAACCTTGTTAACACTCTAGAGGCCACATTTTTGGCCCAATCTTTATGAAACTTGGTCAGAATGTTTGTTTCCATAAAATCTTGGCCAAGTTCGAATTTGGGTAATGTGGGATCAAAAAGTAGGTCATGAGGTCAAATCTTAGAAAAACCTTGTTAACACTCTAGAGGCCACATTTTTGGCCCATTCTTTATGAAACTTGGTCAGAATGTTTGTCTCCATAAAATATTGGACAAGTTCAATTTGGGTCATGCGGGGTCAAAAAGTAGGTCATGAGGTCAAATCTTAGAAAAACCTTGTTAACACTCTAGAGGCCACATTTTTGGCCCAATCTTTATGAAACCTGGTCAGAATGTTTGTTTCCATAAAATCTTGGACAAGTTCGAATTTGGGTCATGTGGGGTCAAAAAGTAGGTCATGAGGTCAAATCTTAGAAAAACCTTGTTAACAATCTAGAAGCCACATTTTTGGCCCAATCTTTATGAAACTTTATCAGAATGTTTGTTTCCATAAATTTGGTTCGTTTGGGTCATGGGTCAAAAAGTAGGTCATGAGGTCATATCTTAGAAAAACCTTGTTAACACTCTAGAGGCCACATTTTTGGCCCAATCTTTATGAAACTTGGTCGGAATGTCTGTTTCCATAAATATTGGTCAAGCTCGTGGGTCATGTGATGTCAAAAAGTAGGTCAATATGAAAAATCCAACATATGTTGCTCATTTATAATCAGGTGAGCGATTCAGGGCCATCATGGCCCTCTTGTTTTTAAAACGAATACTGCCTGTAGCATATTGCACTTACTATCATGGTGGTGCTTTGAAACTTACAGCATTTTATTGTTGTATAAATATGTAAATGGCGTTTAGAATTTAATAATCAGTAAGCGAAGCATGCACCTGAAAATTTACTTTAGTTTATGAGTCTAGATTACTTAAATAGCTTACCAAAATATAGAAATAAAAAACTTTTTCTAAAAGTAAAAACAGAAAGAAAAAGGTTGTTCTACTGAGATTCGAATTCACAACCCTCAGTTTCAAGGCAGTTTTGCAGCAGTTTTAGCCAATTCATTAATATACACGCATGTGTACTCCAATTTCAGGTAATGCCCCGTAAAACAGTGGCCTAGTATACATCTGCTTAGTATACTGAAACATGTTAAATTGTAGATTCGGTTTGTAGGCATATACGTCAATTGTATAATCATTGTATAGGCACTGAGCAAATGAATCGGTGCGTGCAACTACTAGAGTAATTTGATGCGTCAGATAAGCAAGATATGGACAGACGACAATTAACTTTGCAAAGCTAGACGGCAGACAGTTACGAATATTATTCATATCGTTTTATATGTCATCTATTTTATATCCCGTATGTTGTGCATTTTGCATTAACGATTTCACAGGTGGGTACATTGAAGACGGGGCAAAGTATTCACATAATGTATGTATATTTGTAATCTCCAGGGACTTTAATGGAGACAATGTTACAAAAAGGAACAGAGGCATCACCGATAAGGATACAAACGAATTATGCAATCCATTTCAAATTATGCACGAACAAGCATTTGCGGCGTGTAAGGACACATAAATAGAAATGACAGGAAACGTATCTGTACCCGAGCATTTCAGTATGACATGATATAATATACCCTTATTATTCTAAAATATCGGAGGTATCATTTACTTTAACATGTAAACGTATTTAGTTTATGTCGATCTGGAACCAATTTGTTTTACAACTTATACTAATCCCTCTCGACAGTTCCTGGGTTAGACTAGTACTTTGCTCGAAGTTCGAAAGAAACCACATTCGGGTACGTTTCCATTGACCACTTCATCCACATTTTAGTACATTAATGGAACAATAAGAAATATATAAATAAAATTATTTTCCCCAAATTTAAAAAATAATATAAACAATATATTATTTTCAAAGATAAAATTTTACCAAAGACTTGGATTAAAAATCTAGTTGTAAGGTTTGGTCATTATTATCATGAGTGTAATATTCAAATCCAGTACAACGTCATCCTAAAATATATAACTTAAACTGAATAGGAAATTTAGATGAGCATGCAATACATAGGGCTTATCTTGAATATTTTAACCTTTTGAAGTTGAAAAACGTCAAATACATGAATAATTTATTTCAACCGTTCTTTTATGCACTTCTGCAGGTGGTCTAAATTATTTAATTGTTTAGTAAGAACATTTATTTACAGCTAAATACAATGCCATGGTATGCAGATTTTAATTATCGGAACATTAATTACAAAGTTATGGTCGGAATTGATATGAACATCTTTTTGCCTATTTTTGCTGTTGTTGTTGTTTTGTTTTTTTTGTTTTTTTTTAAATGTCTATGTCTCAAAAGCCGTTACAGATAGGTCTAAACATGAAGTATGTAAAGTGTTGAACATTAGAACGTCATTTGACGTCAATTGACGTCATAAGGTCAAAAAGAATTTTGTATTTCTACCGATAAATTTCTGTATGTTACAAAGGTCCCAGGACCATGAATATGTAACGGCTTATATTTCAGATAATGAATTTTCCATTTCAATGATTTTCATATGCCTATGACGTTTAATGACATAAAACTTGATGTTTAGAAAAGATTGTACGCGGTCTGCAGCCATTATTTTTGAACCGATTTTCATCAAAATTTCACAGATTGTGCATTTTACGTTCTAGTTGTGTAGCTTGGTGTCCGTTTTTCCCGAATTCGAAAAGGCAAAGGTTCTATGGTGAATCCAAGATTCAAACCATCGACGTCAAATTTCAAATACCTATATTATCGCTTCCAGATCAGTTAGAAAACTGATTTTGGGATTGAATATAAAACTCTAGAACTTCTTTACATTCTGAATAGTAGAACGTCATTTGACGTTTTGTGACGTCGTATGGCCAAAGTACATTTTTTAATTGAAATTGAACGAATTCTATGGCCTGTAGGCCCTATTCTTTGTTCAATTTGCATGAAAATTTTACTGAAGTTGCACCATTAGATTCTTCGGAGCAATGTCATTCCGGTTCTAGCTTTTAGTGTTTGACAAAGGTAGGAGAAAGTCCTATCGTATCAACGAATGGCATCTAGTTATTATCATTATTCTTTTTCTTCCAACAAAATTCAAGAGTTAATTTCATTATGTTGTAAATGTCCAAACAGCATGAAAATTAAATTTCATCGACAAAAATTTTAATTTTTTTTAATTTAATCATTTGCAAATTTCAATGACGTCAAATGACGTCAGATTTAATATTTGTTCCCGCACCATAGCCTTCCAAATTCGAAAAAATTAAGATTTCATGGCAAAATCGAGTTTCTAACTTTGGTCCTAAAAATATATTTTAATGTTACAAAGCCACCTGATGCGTTAGAAGCATGAAAATTGGACAGCATATCGGCCCAGAGGTCTACCTTCTATTTCTTCAAGGCTTTTCTCTTAAGTTACGGGATAATGATGTCATAAAAAAAGACAAAAGACATATTTTGAATTTTTTCCTCTGGCATCATGACTTTTATCTGAATCTTTTTGAAAATTAATTTGCTGCAATTAAAAAGTTCAAATTTATAAATTAAATTATTTTTAATTTTCAATGGCGTCAAATTTGACGTCAGCTCTAAAACTTTGTTCGCGCTCTAGAGTCTTCAATTCTGGTCAGTTTGTCATATTTTCACAGAAAATATATGTTAGAATATTAATGTTAACATTGGCATTCAAATTTCCATATTCGAAAAGTTAATGATTTGGTGACAGAACCGAGATTCGAACTTAGGTCCTTAAAATATATTTTAATTTTCAAGGCAACCTGATAAGTTAAAAACATGACAACTGGACAGCATATCGGCCAAGAGGTTTACTTTCTATTTCCTCAAGTACTTTCTCTTAAGTCATGAGAGAATGACGTTATAAAAAAGACAAAAATCATCTTTTTGAAAGACTGCTTTTTCTCTGGCATATGAATTTTGAGTTAATCTTTATTAAATTGTCAAAACCGATAGTGTTGAAATTTAAATGAAGCATATTGCAAATATTTGTTTTATCACGTGGTTATGCGTCATGCATGTTGAAGCTAGAAAATAAATAAGTAAATATATATATATATATATATATATATATATATATATATATATATATATATATATATACTAAGATATTGTCATATATATGGGGTGTTTTTCTATATAAGACCTTTATTGTGGGGTGTGAAAAAAATGTGGGGTGTTTATATCTTCTTATGTTCTAATTAATTTTTGAACAACTCGGTTTTACGTGGAAAACTTATATAAAGTACTGATGCAGTGCTCTCCCTTTATTCTATTACGCGCAAAACGCGAGCGAGTCTCATTTCAGCAGCTGGAGTATATATATATCGCCCCACTTCTTTTACCTGGAAACAACCTGTATATATCAACCCATAATTTTATAACTATTTAAAGCAATGAAATGGTAGCCACACATGTTTAACAGTATAATGTGTCTTTTTTTTATCTTAATTTAAACATTTCGGACAATGTTGGTAGAAAATGATTAGATTCCGTGTGCCACATAAAGACTAAAACATTGCTACATTATGTTTTTAATGCAGAATTGGGGGATAACTAATTTATTACAGACAAATACAACAACTTAAAGAAGATTACACGTGACCGAGTGAATATGAAAACGCCCCGATATATAATAATTTTTGAGAACGTGTTGGGGACGATGACTTTGTTGCAGCTAGAACACCAACTAAAACTCAAGCATTTATATTACAGTCGCCGAAAACGATAATCAAATTTACATGCGTATCGAGAAAACGAATGATGAAGAGCATAAATATGCTGCTTTTTTGTATCGAAGAATATAATGTGGTTATACTTCTGTTGAAAATCAGATTTGTTACTTATACCTAATGAATTATAGTGTGCCGTTATTGTTTTAATGTCAAACCTTGAAATCAAGCAAATAAATCGACATCAGTGTTTAAGATTAAATTGTTTAACCCAGAAATTGTGGTTCTGATTTTGTACCAGTAATAATTCGTTTATTCTAACACTTGATGCTTCGAAATAATTTAAAAAAAACAGTAACATAAAATAAGGATGCGAATGGTGAACCTTGCCTGAAAAACAACCGATGAAAAGCTCTTTCCGTTTCACATATAAAAGGCTGAAACGTTATGTTAATAAAGGAAGTAGCAATGTTTTTGTCTGTCAGATAAAAAGGACAAGGGTGCATAATACTTGACAGTGGCGGACTTAGCTGTAGGATAGCACTACTGAACGTATACTATTGTTCATCATTCTAACGTACATTTTGTTATAAGAATTCTTCGGCCGAGAGGGTAAAAGACTTTAACACTCACTCAGCCCCTCACCGCGGTGGTTCGAATCCCAAATCAGGGTCATTCGGAATTTCCTGTGAGGAAGCCATCCGGCTGGTTTGCGGAAGGTCGGTGGTTGTCCCCGGGTGCCCCTGTGCATTCGGGGTTTCCTCCACCTGTAATATGCTGGACGTCGCTATATGACTGAAATACTGTCAGAGCGACGAGTGTATGTGTGTGTGTGTGTGTTTTGGGTTTACATGAAAATCCGAATGACCCTGTCGGGATTCGAACCCAAGCGGTGAGGGGCTGAGTGAGTGTTTAAGTCAGCGATTTACCCTCTCGGCCACGGAGGCCCCGCCGAAGCGTCAAAAAGTTAAATCAAGTCAAAGTATTTTGCGCGCGTCGCAGCTTAAATCCCCTTTATTGGTGTGCGATGTGATGTCAACCTATGATAAAGGCGACCTTGTGTTTTGTTAACCATACAAAACTAATATGTTGTTATTTAACCATAACTGTGGATTTTTCCTGTGTTTCATGGTAAGCAACGAATTTTCAAAAGAAAAGTAAAAACAATTGGCTCGTCGAAAAATGTACCCGAAAATGAAAAAAAAAAAAAAAAATACAAATGACACAAAATAACCCCACTGACGCTGAATTTAATTTCTGACAGTGTCAGGTTCAGGGAGAAAGCCCTTCTTCATTTCTAATGTCACGATTGTCTTGTTTCAATTATTATTATTTTTTACATGATTGTCTTAAGGATAGCAATTATTGATGTTATATCATAGTAGTTTTAACTGTTATAAGATTATTGTGCCATTTTACATATCACTCTTCCGAAATTATTCGACATTATTATGTTATCACGCACAGAACTCTTTTCAGTACGCCACTGCTTATTTGACTCATTTATCGTATGCGAAAAGATCGCTTGGCCATCTATATTGAATTGTTGGGCTATAGTAGCCAAATGTATCTACTACGAAAACCGAATCGTGCCAAGTAAAAAATAATTTATGCTCAATATCTCGTAATAACGACATACTAACTCGTAATAACGAGAGTTATCTTGTAACTACAAGAAAATTAACTCGTATTTACGAGATAGTTATCTCCTAATTACGATACAATTATGTTGTTTAGACCATATCTATCTATATTAATATATAATATAATATATAATATTAGCAATTTAGGTGTTCAAATGACTGAAGGCCCCTTAAGTCAACCCTGGACTCTATAGGGTCATTGACTCAACTAAGTAAATAACGAAACTAAATGTTGGACCGATTTATGTTTGTATTCGTGTTATTATGAAGCGTGATGTATTAGACCTGCACTGTATTGGACTGCGGTGTCTTGCTCAGATATGCATTTTAATTTTCTAACACGATGAACAACTCACAATCTAAAATTTTAATGATTTGTTTTCTCACTAAGACGTCCTGGGCGCTTAGAGTTTATAACCAACGTTTCTTTCAGTCTTTGAAATATTGTGATATCATTATTTATTTATCTAATTATTTATTTATTTATGATCTTCCAATAAATGGAAAGTATAAAATGTTACTGATACAACTTAGCAAATAATGAAATCAATTGTTGTTTGACCGCTTTATATTTGTGTTCGTATTATTAAAGGACGGTGTTTGTTTGTTTGTTTAATGGGTTTAACGTCCCACCGATAGTATTTCAGTCATTTGGAGACGATGTCTTCTTAAGACAGATAAAGTGCTGCCACACTGCAGTATCACGCCGTAGACATGTGGCATGATACCACACCCATTCACATTATCCTGACACCGAGACAACCAGTCCATGGAAGTATCTTTTAATGCTAAGCAGGGGAGCTATACCATTACCATTCCTACGACTTTGGTATGTTGCGACCGGGGCTCGAACCCACGACCTCCCGCTCCGGAGGCGGACGCTCTAACCACACGGCCACCAGGGACGATGAGTGGCTTGCTATAATGCACATGCATTGTATTAGAATGTGGTGTCACTTTATAAAGGAGAACATTATTATAATGGATTTATCTACACTATTAAATTTGCTACAATTAAGTATATTAAACCGCTCAAATATACATCTTAACATTCTACAAATTTGATCAATCTAAATATAACTATTATTATAATTATCATTGTTACGATAAATAAGAATTAATTAATTTTTTCGTGTCACGAGATGGAAAAAAATTTTCGAGAAAATATATCGTAATAACGAGATATGTAAGTTTAAAATTTCATATTTTTACTTTATTCTTTTAACAATTACGAAAAAGTTTCTCATGTTACGGGAGATAATTTATCTCGAAACTACGAGATAATTATCTCTCTATTACGAGTTATGTTGTTATCACGAGATAATATTTCTTAAATTTTATTTTAAATTGGATCTACTTGGCTTTCGTAATCTACAGCAAAAACATGCACACAAACATAAGAATAATCAAACAATGTTTATTATGTATTCATGTTTCAGGTACACCCTCCTTGTTATATAATATCCTTATATTTAGATACATCATGTCCCTATATGAAAGAAGTATGAGTGCGCAAACCACATGAAACCAAAGGTGTTTTTAGTATTTATATATTTATAAAAGATTACACAGTTACAGTTACACACTGTATTAATATGTACACCAATTGTGTTTCCAATCATAAATCTTGTATAAACTAGCTGTAATGTTCTTGGGAACTACATCTTTTGATATTGTAATTTACGTACATGTACATAACAACAGCAACAACAACAAACAACAACCTTTATTCCGTTTAAGCTTCTTGCCCACAGTATAACTGCAAGTTATATGTAGCAGTAAAATCAATATAACCATGAGAAAAATAGATACATAGGTAGAGAAGCTTAAAATGTAGCTTTATGCAAAAGCAAAAACGAAAAGGTAACTTATGCCTTATCTGATTGATTTCTTAATTGATTAGCAAATATATATGTATTTCGACAGTTTTAGTTTTTTTCATCTGCAATAATGTGAACTGAAGTATTGTTTTCGTAATTCTGTGTATATAGGGCATACTAATAGAAAATAATACATTTCGACTGAAGGTGACAAATTTGTGCTCCGGACAAAGTCTGGACCCCGCCGCCGGAGGGACGGATGGACGGACACAGGCAGTTCAAAATGTAATATGCCACGCGTATTTGTGGCTTAAAAGGTGTTTTTCCCTGGAAAATCCCAGAATAATAATGTAAACGGTAAATACATAGAGGGCGTATTGCAGTTTCAAATTAAATTCAAAAGTAATCACATATAAATATAGAATTTTAAGGTTATATCAAATCTTGAAACAGAATTTCAACCGAGGCGTAAGCGTTATTTCTATTAAATGTTGTTGTATTTTTTTTTGTTAACCATACAAAAAAAATATATCAAGCGATTTTTTAATTATTATTATTTTTTTGTTTACAAACAGTATATTCCTAATAAATTTAAAATATATTTTATATGAAACCATAACTTGACATTTTCAACGAAGTTTCGGAATTGTACATTTAACCCTTTAAATTTGTTTAATTTCTAAATAATAACATAAAAGATATTACTTGTTTGAACACTTTTTCATATGAAAACTAACATCATTGTTTGACTCTGTGTGCATAAGTTTTATTCTATTACAAAACCTTAATAACAATTCTTGTATGTTCATTCATATTCTCGTAGCGAAATAAATATTCGAACGTCTCAACGACTTCATATTATTATTATCATTATTAATTAACAACGGTTGCGCCCTGTTGGGATTCTTGCCTTGCACTGCATAAAAAGTTTAAATAAGTATATAAATAAAATTATTCTCGAATTTAACATTTGTGTCATTTAAATTACGCATTATTCTTACATAAATTTAGAATTTAAATTAGTTTAAAAGCAACTTTTTCGTAACACATACAGTAACTTAAATTCAAAATGTATCTAATTAAATATGATGATTAAGCAAGTCTATTATTCTATTTAGATTTGAAATATATTTCAGCTTAAATGAATGATTTGATAAATCAGGATTTTTTTTTTCATTTTTAGGCTTGTGCTCGGCCAGTTTCTTCATTTAAGATGAGTCCTTAGACTTTGGAGTAGACGTATGCCTAAGTATATGCCTACATTCCAAAGTTCTTCCTTTCTGCTGCTTTTCCTTTGTTTACAATGTTCCATAAAGTATCGGATACTTTCCCTATTAGAAGTATTACTGTCTCTATAAATGCTACTAGCATCACTAATCATTTCATCAATGTTAATATCCATATCACTAGAGCTCTCAATTTTCTTTTTAAACAACACAGTTTCGCTAATTGTCCGTTTGATCCGCTAATTTAATGCTGTGTAGAGCGTATAACGCGCGAATTTACTCGAAGTACTGTGTGTCACACATGATTAATTTCTATTAAAAGGATGATGCCCTCTATAAGTAAATTAACACACGTGCCTATCGTCGCAGATATCAGCCATTTCGTGGCGAGATTTTGCTGCAAATGTCTAAATCTCGGGATATCGGGGCGAAAAGTCGAAAACACGAACGTCGAAGTCTCGGGGCGAGATTTCGCGGCGAAAACTCGAAATCTCGCCCCGCCACACGAGAAATTAATATTTCTTCTTTTCGTCTTTTCGCATGGCGCCCCGACAACCCGCCAGGTGAGAAACCAATATTTCGCATTACGCTGCGAACTCTCGACCCGCCATAAGAAAAATTAATATTTCGTCTTTTCGACTTTTTCGTGTGGCACCCAACAAATCCGCCAGACGAGAATTTACTATTTTTCATTTCGCCTTCCGGTGCTCAAGCGCAAAATGATTTTAAACACATGTTAGCGATACAAATCAAATAATTATTTTCTTTTTTAAATGGAAATGGTTATGGTGAAAATATCCTGTATGAAAGTATAAAACAGTTCAAATTGTTTCATATTTTGTCATATAGAGCCATATATAAAGAACTGTTAAATCGGGGGGGGGGGACTACTGAAAGTTGCATTCTTAACCCGATTGTATTTATCATCAATATTGAAAACCAAACCATTGAGAAACGAAATGATTTATGAATAATTAAATCAAAGGGAATTTCGTGTCAGCTTTATATGATACCATACTAAGATGTTAGCATTGTCTGATTGGTACTGTTATGTTATAATTGATTCAGATAACCATTTACACGTATGATTAAAATTATGTAATAAGTTTTTAAATGTTTATATGATTTTCAGGAATGTTGAATCTTTATATCACATACACACCAATTTTTTTGCGAAGTAACATGTCAAGGTTGCAGTAAATGTTTTACTAAAAACATTTCGATCGGTGGCATAAAACAAGATATTACAGTGATGGTGAATGGGCATGTTCAGGCAATTGTAGTGATACCGAATCATATAAATAATTTCTATTCACTTGTCGTCTACATATGTGATAGTGACGAGAACGAGAATCCGTATACCGTAAAAGTACAGGAATATTCAAACACATGTTAATCGCTATGTGGTGGATGAATTATTAATGACACATTAATGAGGGAAGAAACGGCAGACTAGGGAGAAATCCTAGTAAGAGATGATGACAATAGCGTTCTAAGAATACCAGTTAAAATCAAATGATATGAACATTTTGAAAATATTTCCTTAAATTTATCGTTTTGTGAAAAGAGAAATAAAACGTATTTTTCATGCAGTGTTGCCTTTTTGGGTTTACCGTCGCTGCGACAGTATTTCCGTCATATAGCGACGTCCAGCTAACTACATGTGGAAGAAGACCCCGAATACACAGAGGCACTCGGGTAGAACCACCGACCCACGCGGTGAGGGCTGAATGAGTGTAAAAGTCTTCGGCCACGGAGGCCCTTGCTGCAATTCTTGATTGAGTGAGCCACGATAGTTGTGTCAGTTCAACAACCACGATCACAACGGCGACGACCATGATAAAGATGAAGAAGAAGAAGATATTAGGATAATAATAATACATATTATCAAATAATGATGCAAATGATGATGATGATGATGATGATGATGATGATGATGATGACAATGATGACGATGAGAGGTGGCGGTGATGATGATGCTACCCTTGCTAGTATATTAGCATATGTGAATAAATTCAAGTTAAGATTCGACTTGAGTCAAATCATTGTCCAAAACAATCTATGGATAATACAATAAATGTTTAAAGACACAATTTTGCGTCTCTTAAGGGTCAACATTTCATGTATTTGTCTATTAGGCATAGTGTTTATACAGGTGTACAAAACAAATAAAGTATTAAGTGAATGCAACAAGCAGACAGTGTGTATTGTTTGCCTGGTCTTATGAATGTTCATGTCTGGTCATTTAAATGACAAATCAAGGTTTACATCAAATGAAAATTAATATAACACGTTTCTCTACAACGTATGATTAAATTACATTGATAACATGCATCACACTGTCTCATATATTCAATTTCTCAGAACTTTCCTTAATTTAATGAAAGCCGTTTTGGACTGCAATACAATTGCTATAGTGTGCTGTCAAAAGTTTTATGTGTGACTAACGGGCCCGCACGGACATCACGTGGTGAAAATTTAACTCACCCTTGTTGATAGTGTATGTACAGTGTGTGTGTGTGGTGTGTGTGTGTGTGTATGGGAGCAAGTCCCTGTGCTCCAATCAAATAAACATCAGCTATAATGGCTATTATAATGAAAGGGCATCGTTTGGCAACTGCCATTCCGGCGTTTACCGCAATAAATTAGCGCATCAACATAACAGTTGTCTTGTAATGGACTAACGGTCATTATGCAATAGTATGAATAAAGGGGAGTTGAAGTTAGAAATTATCAAAAGAAAAGAAATAGATGAATAATTATTGGAAGAGCAAAGGAAAACGTGGAAAACGTTCAAACAAACTAAAAAAATTTTAGCATTTATTTAATTAAAAAATATACGTTGTAACCCGTCTTAAAACTAGTAATTAACCATCAAATGTGTACAATATTATAGACTAAGATTCACGTGGTAATGCCATTCAACGAGGCATTGCGATGATACTGATCAGCGCGCTTGTTTTACTGACACTTACTAGTTGTATAAAAAGTGGGATTTTTTGGAACGCGTGCCAAAACAGGGTTGAATGTGCATGGTGAACTCACAGCAATGCGGAAATCTCATAGGCGGAAGAACCTGTAAGTTTTATCGATACATTTATTAATTCACTTTCTTGCATGTTTGTAAATTTTTACATGTTTTATCTTAATACTTATTGTCTTATATTGATATTCGGATAAAGTTGTTTAAAACAAGCACATACTTTAATCATATGTTTATTATATAATTTTTGTTGAAAATAATACAAAATAATAGAACATAGGAAATTATACATTAATATAAAACATGATTTTATTTGAATCTTTATTCTGATTTTAAAGTACAATAATCTGATATTTATTTATAATTTCTAACTAGGCAAAGTGACAATACGCCTATGGAAGGATGCACTGCAATGAGATTGGTAACTCAGGAATGCCCTGGATTGCAAAAACCGAATCTTATTCGTACAAGGGAAATGCGGCGTTATCTGGCTACGACTACACAGGTATGTGCTGTTAAGAGAACAAATATAACACTATTATAACCGGTTCTCATAGTTGACTTTCTTTTTCTTAAGCACTTTAATATAAGCTGGTGTTTATAAGTTGGAAACAAGAATGGTAGTGTATACATTAAACATTATTTAAACTTATTCAGTTTTCTTCGTCATTTCATGTATTGTTTTATTTTTTTGGTACAGATCCTCGACATGACGGGTGCCGAATTAAAAATGGTCGCTGACCACATGGGCCACAATGTTAATATCCACACAGATGTTTACAGACTTCAAAGTTCGATAATCGAAAAAACAAAAGTAGCACGGGTTCTTATGGCGATGGAGAATGGTAGCATCAGCAAATATCAAGGACAAAACCTTCAAGAAATATTACTTGAAGGTATTCTAAATTCTTCTATAGCTCAATTTATTGATTTTTCAACATCATTTTTTTTTTGCATTTTTAAATTATACTGTGACTACTTAAGAAACATATAACGAAAGCATGGAAACGGTATTGTCCGATTTAAAGAACAAATCCATCATGTAACAGTTTTTATATTAGTTGTTTTATTCTTTCGCAGATATAGCAGAGCCGGTCTCATTCGAGGATTGCTGGTCGGAGGGAGCATCGGGAACAAGCACAGGTAATTATTGATGAAAGTGGTTCATTTATTTTGAATACCACGCGCTTCGGTCATATAAATACTATAAAGAGCTTGTTCTTTTTTTTCCTAACCGCAAGCTCATTAAATACAGTTATATACAAGACAATCAGTCATATAGCGACGTCCAGCTAATTGCAGGTAGAGGAAGACCCCGTATGCCCAGAGGCGCACGGGTAGAACCACCGACCTACCACAAGCTGGCTGAAAGGCCTCCTCACTTGAAAATCCGAATGACCCTGTCGGGATTCGAATCTACGCAGTTAGGGGCTGAGTGAGTGATAAAGTCAGCTACTTTACCCTCTTGGTCACCGAGGCCCCAATATTTGCAGTATAATAAACAATGTGCGAGTTAATCTCGTTAAAGTACACTGTAAATTAATTGTTAGAAGAACTTTAAATGTGTACTTCAAATTCACACATAAATAAATTTCAACACAAGCACAGACAATAATAATTCCAATAAAAACGTATTTTGAACCAATTAAAGCCGTAATTAAAATTTTGATAATGCAATTTTAAATGAAATAAATTTACTAGCTTTTTTTTTCATTGAATAGTTAGATTGAAACCATTTTTTACAGAAGCAGCCGTTTCAATCTCGGAGCGTCTATCTGGCGATGAGTCCGACAGTGACGTAAATGTTCACTTCTCCGATCAATCAGGTAATTGCATGATATATAAAACAAACTCCATAACGTGAAAGTAGATTATGTTATAAAATTCATAAATATTTACTAATGTATAGCATTGTATATTCAGTGAAATGGTCACTTGTTAAACTTATACTGTATTTATTCAATCAGGCCAAAGCCAGGGGATCGGTGATGTTAACACATCAGAAATGATGTGCCCTATACAGACCTTGAAACGACAAAACCGTAAGAAGCTGTAAAACATATTTTTCCCCAATATTGCCTGATATTATACTTAAAGTAAAATCACAATAAAATGAAGTTTCACGACAGCATGTATTGCTTAAGCGTCTTTCCATTGTTTTTATTTGTAATTTTAATTATTGGTCATAAAGACATAAAAAACTCAATTTGATGAACGGCTGTTACAGACACGCAGACAAAAACACCGAAGATCAAGCGAATCAGATGGATGGATACAGAAAATGATGTTTTTTCGAAAGTCACTGTCGTCATATATATCAGCGAGAGAAATGCCTGCTGGGGGGAAACTAAAAGAACTCTCACAAAAGTTACCTGGCAGAACTGTTGCCCAAATAAGAGCGAGAATTCACAATATCATATCCGGAAAATTAAAGAAATATTGAAATAACTTTTGTTCGCAAATACCTAATTACCAATATACTATGCACGATAAGTAATGGCAATATAACTCTTCTATTATTGATTTTTTTTCTTGTACGGCACATAACTCGAAAAATATATTTGTTATTTCCTTAGGCTTGAATAAGGTCATTTAGAGTGGGGGAAAAGCCGGTGCGCGGTACCCAGTACGCCGGGATCCAGGATCGTATTAAATATATAGTGAAATGGAAACATCTGTATATCATTATGACAGGTACCATAGTCATATACCTATGGATAGTGGATTTTAACAAAAAAAAATCGCAAATGTAATAAATGGTTTCCTTTAAGATGTGTTGATGTTAGTAATAAGTTAGTTAATGTGTAAACCTTTTACATATAAATGTATGAAACAAGTGTGTATTTGCTAATCATTAATGATGTTATAATATCTATGTATTTTGATGGAAAAATGTTATGTTATGATGAAATATTAAATGATGAAGATGATGATGGTTGTTGATGTTTTCTTGATGACAAAAGAGAAGGATGTGGTTTCGATGATGATGCTGATGATGATGATACTTGTGATGATCTGGAATGATCATATCTAATCTGACACACTTTTCTAACTGATTGACCAGTAGGGGGTCTTACACCGATGTTTGTGTTAGATAAATCACCGCGCATCCTACTTACACGTCAAGAAGTGAGAAAGGATGAGAGAAAGAGTGAGAGAAAAGAGGTGTGAGGTTTACATGGATTATCGATTTCATTGAGCTCAAACATTTTATTCAATTATTTATATGAAGGTGCACTCATATTAAAATAATTAGGGATAATACATCATGCCATGGTCTTGCCAAATTCAGTATCTTGTTCGCAGTTTATCAAAATACTTATATGAACCGCGAATAAGATTGCAAAAAAATAACAATAATTTAACAAAAATAATTTTAGTAAAAAAAGTCATGTAAATCAATTAGAAGAAAAGCATGGACAGTTAGATAAGGTGATTGTGCGCACCTTAAAAATATAATTCAAAAGTAAGTTACGTATTTATAATTATCTGACATTATACTAAATTGATTATTTCAAAAAATGTTTATATAAAACACATATATACACAAATTTCACGTGAAATACCATTTTCTATTCATAACCTTTTTTAAATTTTTAATAAAAATAATCAGTTATTTTAGGTGTAAATTATATTCATATCCATTAATTACTTAATTAATTAAAGTCATTGAGCACATAGTTCTTTGAAAAATGTCTTTTTTAAGTTTATTGCAAACTTTAGATATCATCTCAATAATGACCGTTAAATGCGTGTGTGTACTATGAATGTATTATACCTTGTTATATAGTTTACTTACTAGCATTTTATGTATTCAAAATTTAATCCGTTAAGACTAGTACTGCTGATAAAATATTGTGAACACATTTAAAACTATTCTATTTACAAGGACAATCCTTTACGTTCAGTTGTGGTTTTATTTCGCAAATATTAAAACGATTTATTCTTTTTTTATTTATAGAAATAAATTAATTATAGCACTTACAGATCGACAAATAAGAAATGGAAAATGGCTTTCTGCTTCATCACAAAACACACACAACATCTGTTTAAATGTTACACTTTCCCTTTTGTTCTGTATTTGTGGGGTGTATATATTTCATCTTCATATGTGGGGTGTATATATTATATATACGGTATACACCACATATGTTGGTTTCATACATGCACCACATAAGTAGGTCCTACACAGACAACCCACAATTGGCATATTTTCTGTATATATATATATATATATATATATATATATATATATAACCGCCAATTTGAGCAACGAAATTTAAATTTTCAAAAATGTCGAAACTTAAAACGTTCATAAATCTTGAAAAATTCAAGTTATTACGTCATTAAACATGGCAGAAAGTCATGTTTCATTGAAAGTCAGCTTCAAAACTTGAAAAACAAACTTATTCGAACTCGAAGCAATCTGATTTTTCAACAACAGAAATGGTGCATACTTCAACGAATTTAATTATGACAACAATGGCATTCAAGCAGTAGTTATGGGAAAAAATCATATCAAACCGACAACTGGATCTATGAAATTAAAATTGAAAAATAAAGAGATGCCGTTTAACATGCGCAAAAAGTCTTAAAGTCTTGAAAATTTAAAGGGATTAGCTCATTCTTCAATGTTAAAGCATCAACAAGAAATGTCTTTTTTAATTATGAATTTTATTCTCTACGAGATAAGCAAACAGAAAGCCGTTTCGTTTGTAATTACAACAAACGACCTTCTCGTTTTTATTCTTTTTCTTCCACTAGCTTCAACAGTTAATTTCAGTAGGTTACCAATATCCAAGAAACATGAAAATTTAATTTGCTCGACAAAAGACGTTCATATTTTTACATACACTTCATTTCAAATTTCATTGACGTCAAATGATGTCAGATTTGTCGTCACCTTAAAAAGTTTGTTCACGAACTAGAGCCTTCAAATTTTGTCAGATTATCTTGATATTTTCAAGCATGAAAATTGAGCAACATATCGACCCAGAGGTCTACTCTCTATTTTCTGAAGATTTTTCCTAAAGTCACGTGGTAAGGACATCATCAAGAAGACAATGAAACATTTTTATAAGATTTCTTTCGCTCTGGCATCATAAATTTTTAGTATATCTTATTGACTTGACTTGACTATTTAAGTTTACCGTCGCTTGACAGTATTTCAGTCATATAGCGACGTCCAGCTAATTACAGGTGGAGGAAGACCCCGAATGCACGGAGGCATCCGGGTAGAACCACCGACCTACCGCAAGCCAGCTGGAAGGCTTCCTCACATGAAAATCCGAATGACCCTGCTGGGATTCGAATCGCGGTGAGGGTCTGAGTGAGTGTTTAAGTCAGCGACTGTACCCTCTCGGCCACGAAGGCCCCAGTATGTCTTATTGAAAATGAAACTGCAACGACAAAAAAGTAATATTTATAAAGTCAATCATTTTTTTTTCTTTTCAATGATGTCAAATGACGTCAGAATTGACGTCAGCTTCAAAAGTTCGTTCGCGCTCTACAGCCATCAATATTTGCCAGATTATCTTGATATATTTTCAAAAGGTGTATGTTTGCATGTAGATGCGCACCTTGGCCTTCAAATTTCCAAATTTAAAAACATTAAAATTTCATGGCAAAACCAAGTTTCGAACATTGGTCCTAAAAATATATTTTGATATTACAACGTCCCCGGTGAGTTCATAGCATAAAAATTGGACCGCATATCGAGGAAGAGGTCTTCTTCATATTTTCTCAATGATTTTCTCTTTAGTCACGTGGTTTTGACGTCATAAAAAAGATTAAAAAAATATTTCTTTCGCTCTGGCATCAAGAATTTTGACTTTTTAAGAAATAAAATAAAAAGAGTTTAAATTAATAAATTCAATTATTTTTAATCTTCAATGAAGTCAGACTTGATGTCAGCTTCAAAAGTTTGTTCGCGCTCTAGAGCCTTTAATTCTGGTAGGATTGTCATGATATTTTCACAGAATATGTAATTTACAATGTCGATGTGCACCTTTGCATTCAAATTTTCAAATTCGATTAGGATAAGGTAAAACCGAGTATCGAACTTTGGTTCTTTTATTATGTTTTAATCTTACAAAGCTCCCGGATGCGCTAGAAGCAAAACAAAAATGGAAAGCGTATTGGCCCCGAGGTCTACTTTTTATTTTGTAAAGGATTTTACTTTAAGTCACGTGATTATGACATCATTAAAAGGACAAATAAGCAATAATTTTAAAGATTTCTTCCCTCTGGCATCATGAATTTTAAGTCAATCTTAATTAAATTTTCAGAATTGTTAGAAATAATAATTGAAGTCATGCATACTTCAAGAAATGTTTGTTTTGTCACGTGGTTATGTCGTCATGCATATTAAAGCAAGAATCATTTTTTAAAAAAATAATATAGAATCGCAAATTTGACCAATAAACTTTAAATTTTCAAAAATGTCGAAACTTATGACGTTTATAAAGTATTGAAAATACCAAGTATGGCAAACTTTTTTTTCTTCTTCTTCTTCTTCCATTTTTTTATCAACTGAAATGGTGCATATTTCAAGGAATTTATGTTAAGTGACAGAATATTTAAACTTTTTATTAAAAAAGGTTATTAAAAGTATTGATTAAGTATCAGCACGTAAAATCTTATCTGTCTTAAATGATAAATCTAATCCCTCTGTGATAAGCAAACGGAAAGCCTTTTCGTTTGTAATTTCAACAAACGACCTTCTAGTGTGTTAATGTTTTCTTCTGTACCCGTCGTCAAGATACCCCATATACCAAAGTCCATCGGTGCAGCATCGGGAAAGTTCGGCATCGACTCTTTATGCTTTATAAACGTAACTTCGTTTCCTTAAGATATCTGATGGTTTCTCTGGATATGTGGCTGAAAGAGCTGTCATAGTGAAACACAAAGGCGTTAGATCCGTCGGGAAATATTTTTGTCACCTCTTTATTCAGAAAAGCTTCAGAACATTGTTAATTATGATGATGAGAATTGACTTATACTGTCCTGTTTTCGAGGATTCGAATTTCGGTTTTGCTCCCATATGAAATTCACAAGCCATAATGCTACACGCAAATGCATGAAATATGTTTAAGAAACTTAATTTCGACAATGGCGTTTTCATCCTTTCACCTACGTCTATACATTCCGCCTTAACATCCATTGCCTCGTCAGTTGATTCAACTGATACGTAGGGGCCGCCGTGGCCGAGCGCTTACTGTCGTGGACTACAAATCTCTCAACCCCTCAATGCTGTGGGTTCGAATCCCGGTAGGGACTTCGGATATTTCATGTGAGGAAGCCTTCCAGCTGGCTTGCGGTAGGTCGGTGGTTCTACTCGGGTACCTCTGTGTACTCGGGGTCTTCCTCCACCTGTAATTAGCTGGACGTCGCTATATGATTGAAATACTATCGCAGCGACGTTAAACCCAAATACAACAACATCAATTGATACGTAACTTCAGATACAGCTTCCAACGCCTTGCGCGTCCTCTTGCAATCCGGGATATGCTAAACTGCTGAGCCATACATTATTTCCTCAGTTTATCCTCTGATATCTGGTCATTGATGCGATATATGCAATGTGGTCATACCACGTAATATATGACGTCATTTTTAACTAACACAAACAGTATGACTTGCATCGACTCGGAAAGGAAAAACCTCTGTAGGTATTTTATTTGTACACCGATTTTAATGGGATACAGCCCATGCGACATGGAAAAATATGCTATGCACCAATGTTCTTTTGTCAGATGTACAGTATTTTCCTAACATTCCGGAAAACGTTATTAGTAATTTGCTTTTCGTGAAAGCAAACGAATGCTTACGAACTCCGAAGGTTTTTCGAATGTTTGGAAATCATGTACATCTGACAAAAGAATAATTAAGATCTATGTGTAGAGCACAATTGTTCGCCTTGCATAAGCCCTAACGTATCAAATTTGGTGAAGAAATAAAAAATAAGTTTTCTTTTCCGAAACAAGGTAAATTATACTGATTGTGTTAGCTTAAAATGACGTCATATACCACGTGATAATGGTCACACTAATATAGAACTGTAGAAATGCCAAGATTCAATTGCTTTATCTTTCTGGGTTTGTTGTTTCACTTTCTGATTCAAACGGGCCACTTTTCGAATGATGCCATGGGTTTGGTCAGTACGACGTTTTTCAATCTTGGTCCGACGTGATGCAGATGATACAACGTATAATAATAATGCGTATAGATCCTGAAGATATTGAGTGTCCAATAGGCTTTAATTCATTCTGAATGACTCTATATAAAGTGTTTATCACTTATTTCTACGCACCATCTTGTAAAAACATCCAATACTACATGTTTTAGTCTGCCTAAGTCTTAAACTTGAAGTTTTATAACTTTATTCAATTAACTTTAGTATATGTAAACCATTCAACCTTAGTCAATATCACTCAGTGCACAGTATCTCGACTAAGTTCGATAATTGTTAGAGATTCGCAGTAACTAGTATGAAAGCAATGAGTAGAAACTGATAAAACTTTGTTCTTGGATGGCCCTGTACAAAAGTTGCTAGAATAAACTTGATCTATACAGAAACTTGGTACCATGACAGCCAACTTTATTTGTAACAAATGATCAGAATTTAATTTCATTTTGCACAAATGGTCATCTCATAGTAATCTAACATAATTGCTGGAAAACAAACCCGGAAATTAAACCACTTAAAAAAGAGGTCCCACTAGGTAGAATATTTTATTTATATACTCTTTATGATGTTGATCCCTTTGAAGATGATGCCTGCAGATAGTTTCTAGTTTTCTTATTTAGTAAAAATAAAATCTTTCGCATTTTTTGTATCTGACATTTGAATCGGATTACTGCTGCATGGATAACCAGGTTAATTCAAGTGGCAAGAATAGTTTAACTAATGACACTTTAAGACCACGAAGTCCCTCTTGTTTTAGTTTAAAATGTCAGATTCTGTCATAATGAACTTATCGCTCTTGAAAAGTGTCAGACTAAAGGAGCGGGCGTATTTCGCGACATTCATCAAGTCTGAATCAGAGTGGCTGCTTATGACAAGTGAATGTTTACACGGGTTAAAATGTATACATTTATCTCTCCCAGGTTGGAGATTGATGACCCTCGCTTTGTAGCCATCAATGAAGATATGAGAGCAATATTAACTTCTACAGGACAATTAGATGCTTTCAACTTTCTTCCATATATCTTTGCAAAGATCGTATCCCGAAAAGTAAGTTCAATGTTTTGCTAAAAAGTGTACCGTAGTAGCCAGGGGCAAGAATTTAACCGCATGACTTTGTTGTTAACCACATACGAGCTCAAATCAAAATTTTCTGGCTTAACAATATAAGCAAAACATGATGTGTTTTTTTAATGTCTTCAAGATCAAATGTTTTTGTTCCAGTATTCAGGGTGCATTTTGACAGTGATGACCTTAGTGGAGTTTTGAGGGCATTTTGGACCGTTATGAGGAATGGTTTTCCGAGACTGCATAACTGAATCACCGTGCATTTAAATGAAAATTGCCTAAAATAAGGCATTTGAATTCCACACCGATTTGTTTGTATTATTATGACAGACATTTTTTTATTTGCCCCAGTATGTAAGTTGTCGCCACTTAATAAATTTTGCTATTTATAGGACAATGATGTAAGGCAGCGGAGATCCGATGCTATTGGGAGGATGCGGAACTTCATTACTGAACAGATCGACGAACATTCGAGAACATTTGACACAAACAACATCCGTGACTTCATAGATGTATATCTACATACCCTGAAGGAAAACAAAGAAGAAGAACAGAAATACTTACGTGGTAGGAATATTTGCCCCTTACGTTTGTGCTTGCATTATATTTATAAACATGGGGTCCTTGTATCAGTCATGAAGAAATGATTAACATGAACAAAATATGCTTGAGAATTAGAAAAACATCGGTTTTGAATGTTGAAATATATAACCGATTTAAGATCTTTGTGTAATTTCGATTGTTCATAGTGCTTATCTTTAATGTTTTAGTGTTAAGAACACCGTGCTAAATATGCGTATAGCGAACACTTAACATGGCGTATCATATGTTGAAACTAGAGACAACTGTTTACAGACTTAAACCATAGGAGCTTGGTGACTTATTATTATTATTTTATTTTTATTTTTTATTTATTTAATTGTTTTTCTACATATTTTAACCCAAAAAAAACATAAAAAGCAAAAGTAAAGTAAAAATTTTCGATATTAAAATTATCAATTTACATCCGTTTCTCGGTATTCTATAAAGCCTCAAGGAGTGACACCCGCCATTGTTTATCTTTAATAAGAAATGTATTTGGTCCAATATTTATCTCTACCATTCTTGACAGAAAGTTGTATGGTGAAACACTGTGTGAAAATATTGCGTGCATTATTATGTGACTGCTTATGAAAATCTTAAAAACCGCCGACTTTTTAAATGCTGGCGATTAAATACGGATATTACCAAACATAATCGGAACCAATCCGATCGCATTCAGAAAAAAACACTTGGAACTTCATAAATGTGGCAGCAAACAGGCTGCATGTTTTTATTGCCCATTTACATTTAGCTGGTAGAGGATTGACTTTAGGCACGCTTGTTTACATAAGAAAAACATGCAGAGTTCCAGTTCCTCGTGTTCCTTTGGTAGTGTCTATTAATTCAACAAAGGAAAACATGAATGCCTCAAATTCCTCGTGCCTTTTTTGTGATTTCAAATATAAATGCAAAGGGAAAAAGTTTTTAAGTGCGAAAAACGCCTAAAACTATTCAATATTTCATATATACATCTAGGCCCTACGAGTTTCGGTGTGTGTTTTCTATGTGTTTTGGACTTTCTCCCTTATATAGAATTTCCATTTTCACTATGTGATTGAAACAACAGACTACAAAGTGAATCATTTTAATTGTTTACTGCTTCTTTCATTCTATCGCTAGGAGAAAAGTTACGTGTGGCCACTCGCTACCATAGAGCCGCAGGCTGCCCTCTACCAGGGAAGCAGCTTATTCAACCCGGACTTCGATCGAGGTCGAACCTCTACACCGGCAACATCATTTGCATCCCCCCCCCCCGTAACATCTGATGGCAACGTGCGACACCACTTTTTATTTTGTTTGAAGCAGTCCAAATTTAAAACTAACTTAGCCTCGCCGCCGAAATAGAAAAGTGTGTATGCATCAGCCTCCAAGGTCATCGCCGTGAATTTTTTTAGCACCACGGGAGATTATACGTCGTAAACCGTTGCCAATCGTATACGAGTAGCCTCCCGTGATTCTTCTTCTTTTTCTTTTCTCTCTCTCTCAATTTTCGTTCTTATATAAATGGGATATTCTACAGGAATTTGGCGCCAGTGCTGTAATATTTTTTAAAGGAGAGAATATATTTTTCCTAAATAGGAATTTGGTAAATTGATAATAAAATTAAATGTACAAATAATTCACAGTAAAACCTTTGATCCAGAACAGTGAGAACTGTGTATTAAGCCGATTTTCTTTTATGAGCAACAGCAAACTAAATGTTATGGAAGCATATTAGTGCCACATTGACACTTATAATATTTTTCATTTCCGACACTTTAATCTGTAAAATTTGCAGTTTTTATTGTAAAATTCACATTTTTTCTGTATTATTCACACAGTTTAAACTGTAATTTTTACACTTTAATCTGAAAAATTTACAGTATAATCTGTAAAATTCATGCTTTTTTTGTAAAAGATACAGTTTATTTAATTTAATTTAATTAAACTGTATAATTCACACTTTTTTGTATATTTACCCTTTTTTCTGTAAAATTACATAATAATGTGTTTAAATAACGGCTATGTCTATCGGCACGACAGTTGTGCTGATAAACAACCTTATGACCGTCGTGTCGAAAAGGTTATTATCGACACGACAGAAATATAAAATAGCACAACCCGAGCGAAAATATCTAGACTTTCTTTCTGTGATAAAAAGACCGTTTGCTCAGTTCTGCCAGTGGTGATGTTTCATGACAAGTGCATCCTCAAAATAACTTTTTTTGCAGTTATCTTAAGTGGGTAGGTAGAGAGATATGTGTCGAAGAAGTCATGTAATGAAAGCAGAATAACTTAAACAGTAAACACCACAGACTAAGTACAAGAAAGAGTGGGATTATATAGGTTTTGACCTTTTTGTATGACTAATACATCCAAAGAAAAAAAGAGGAGGTGAGGTGAAAAGAATATAAAACAACTTTTACTTTCAGAATATTTGTGCAACATATACTTACAAAATACACCGATACCTACAACATATACAAGGAACATACAACATATACCTACAAAGTATACCTACAACATATACTTACAATATATACCTGCAACATATACCTACAATATATACGTACAACATATACGAGGGCGAGTCAATAAATAACCAGCCTCTGACATCTCCGATCAACCGAGATATCCACGATTTTCACGCATTGTTTCAATACATGTACTATACCTGTGTACAAAACTACACATGTATACGGTCATTTGTTTGTCAGATATTGAATGTCAAACATGGCTAGTGATGTAAAAGCAAGCTTTTCATCAAAAGTTGAGTACCATGCTGTAATTCGGTACTTGCATTTAAAAGGTAAAACTGGTAAGGACATACATGGTGAGTTGGTTGATGTGTATGGGTCTTCTGCACCATCTTATTCACAAGTTAAATTCTGGGTTGGGGAGTTTAAACGCGGTAGAACGTCTTTAGAAGATGAAGCCAGGTCTGGACGCCCAGGTGTAGCCACCGACGAAGAAATGTGTAATAAAGTCAGAGATCTGGTATACTCAGATAGGCGAAGTCAGGTTGAAGAAATAGCACAGGCATTAGGCATTTCACATGGTACCATTTCAACAATCTTGCATGATCGTTTAGGGATGCGCATGCTTACAGCCCGTTGGGTCCCAAAATCCCTTAGCAATGAGCAAATGGCAACGAAAGCATCAGTATGCAGTGCGTTGTTGAAGCGTTTGAGGTCAAAAGATGAATTCCTTTTGCGTCTAGTTACTGTGGATGAGACTTGGGTGCATTATTATGAACCGGAAAATAAAGCTCAGAGTCGTCAGTGCCCCAAGGCCAAAGAAGTTCAAGACTCAACCATCTGCTGGCAAAGTGATGGCCACAGTATTTTGGGACACAAAGGGCGTTATTTTGTTAGACATTTTACCCAAGAGAAGTACAATAACCGAAGCATACTATGCAAACTTGCTAGACCATCTGTGAGAAACGCCGTGGTAAAGTCTGCAAAGGTGTTTTGCTGCAACAGGACAATGCAAGAGTCCACACTTTTAAAGTTGCAATGGATGCTGTGGAGCGAAATGGGTATGAATTAATACCGCACCCTGCCTACTCACCAGACCTGGCTCCTAGCGACTTCTTCCTTTGAAAAAGGATAAACGTGGACGTCGTTTCCGGTCTGACGAAGAAGTCGTGGCGGCAGTTGAGGAGTGGTTCCATGGAAAGGACCCTGACTTCTTCACTTCTGGGCTGATGGCACTTGAACACCGTTGGTCCAAGTGCATAGCCCTGGAGGGAAGTTATATTGAAAAAAAGGTAGATCTCAACCCGAAATAGGTTAGGCTGGTTATTTATTGACTCGCCCTCGTACCTACAACACATACCTATAATATATACCTACAATATATACGTACAACATATACGTACAACATATACCTATAATATATACCTGCAATATATACCATATACCTACAACATATACCTACAATATATACCTACAATATATACGTACAACATATACCTATAATATATACCTGCAATATATACCATATACCTGCAACACATACCTGCAATATATACCTACAACATATACCATATACCTGCAATATATACCTACAATATATACCTACAACATATACCTACATTATATATGTATAATATATACAGGAAAGAAAGAAAGAGATTAATCTGTAAATTTTATCCAAAAAAAAAAACCAGTGAATTTTACAGTTTAAACTTTAACATTTAAAGGAAAAAAAGTGTGAATTTTACAGTTTAAAGTGTAGGATTTACAGATTAAAGTGTAAAATATACAAGAAAATGTGAATTTTACAGATTAATGTAAAAATGATACAGAAATGTGTGAATTTTACAACTTAAACTGTCAATTACAGATTAAAGTGTAAAATATACAGAAAAAAAATATGAATTTTACAAATTAATGTGTAAATTTTACAGATTCAGGTGTAAATTTACTTACAAAAAGTGTGAATTTACAGTTAAAAAAAAATTACGCTTCCGTACTGCCATTATTTAAACAGGTTAGTTTAATGTGTCAAATTTACAGATTAAAGTGTAAAATTTACAGGAAAAAAGTGTGAATTTTACTGTTTAAACTGTAAAATTTACAGAAAAAAAGTGTAAATTTACATTTTAAACGGTAAATTTTACAGATTAAAATATAAAATTTACAGATTTAATTGTAAAAATTAAAAAATTAAAAATTTGGGGAAAAAATTAGAAAATAAATGTGAATTTTACAGTTTAATCCGTAAATTTTATAGATTAAACGGTACATTTGACATATTACACTGCAAAATTTACAGAAAAGTGTGTGAATTTTACATTTAAAAAAGTGTGAATTTTACAGTTTAATCTGTAAAATTTATTGATTAAACTGTAAATTTAACAGCATAAACTGCAAAATATACAGAAAAGTGTGTGAATTCTTTCAGAAAAAGGTGTGAATTTTACAGTTTAAACTGTAAAGTTTACAGATTAAACTGTACATTTTACAGATTAAAATTGTGGGGAAAAAGTGTCAATGTGGCACTCATACGCTTCCGTAGAACTAGGCTAAGTGCTATGAAACACATATATATAAATTATGCACCTAGTTTCGCTCTCAAACCTCGATATCATGTTATGCACTTGGTCTACACCCGGCCCGCCGTATGTATTCCTTGCAATACACATACTTGAAACCTGATACAGATACGGAGCAAATCTACTGCACAGGAGTTTGAAAACTTACAGCTCGGAAAGTTAATGTGTAACAATTTCATGAACCCGGAACGTTTAAATCAATGACATTTTGGTTGAGTTTAAAGCCTGTGGAATCATGATGGATATAGTGACAGTGGGGGTGTTTTTAATTGTTTTTGCATTAAGTTTTTATTTGTTTAAAGCCAATAAAAACTTACCCCCAGGCCCAGCTGTTTTTCCTATATTCGGAAGCGTGACTCTATTTCGGAAGCTTTCTCGTGAACGACCACATATTGTTTTCTTTGAAGAGGCAAAGAAATATGGAGACATCATGAGTTTCAAACTAGGGAACCAGCTGGTACTTGTACTGAACGGATATGACGTCATCAACGAGGCATTAGTGAAGCAAGCGGACGTCTTTAGTGGCAGAGCTACCCATCTTCCTTCCATACAGTACGAATTTCGAGCTGGAAAAGGTAAACAAGGCATGGGCACAGTTGTGCCAGAGAACGGTTTATATACGAGCTATATATTAGGCCACACGGTTAAATTTAAGCCTCCGCATGCGCCTGGTAGCAAAAGAAAAAGAAATGTCATTTTTATACAAAGAATAGTAAATACATGTATAAAATTCTGAAATCATTACTTTATGACTTTTTGATACCGGTGTGTTTGTTTATTCAAAAGGTAGCTTGGTCTCACGAATTACGATTACGCTTAATATAAAAAATAAAACATGGTTATATTTGGGGTTGGGAGAGAAGAATTATCGTTTTATATGGATGTGCAAGATAAATAGCACGTAGAAATCAAAATGATGATCAAAATAATTTGTGCAGTATCGAAGAAATCAAGAAAGCATAGTTATGTCATAAAATGGAATGTTGACAGCAATATCTGATAACAGTTTATAAAAATTAAAAAAAAAAAAAATAATGAAAAAATATATATTTGATAATTTCACAGTTGAAATGTAAAATATTATTTCACTGTTTCCTGTTAAGGACTACTATTTAAGATTTCCCCTTGTTGTGCCTCATATTCCAAAAAGTCTTATTTACCTTTATAGGCTTTAATTCGGTAACCTCCCTTAGATTATTTACAAACATACATTGGATTGACGTGTGTAACTTCTGGAACGAGGGAGGTCTAGCTAAAAAGACAATTACAAATGAGATAAATAAAACTTGACATACATTGTTCCTTTCAGTGTTTTTCTATATCTTGTCAAAATGTTACTTTCTGTAAAGTTCCTATCCTATGAACTTCATTACGCTAAGTATTTTGAATTCCTTCTCAGGAAGATTCCACTTGCAGAAATCGGTCATATTTATGTTTCCCAGCAATAACTGTAACCTTGCGTAATACCAATGTACAGTCCAAAGCCGGGGAGGTAAGCAAATATCCCATACAATCTAAATCTGACATGCTTTATCGTCTTTTTATGAAGTTAACATCTGATGATAATTATTTCTGATTGTATCAATCCTCATTGAAATACAGTAGAGAGGGAAAAAATATCGTAATAAGTGGCAATTCCGTGGCTCTAGTGCCAGTGTTATCGTGCTAATGGTAGGGTTGGATTGTTGCAATATTTCTATTTTACGAAATATGCAAGTGCGTGACACTAATTGTTATCCTTGATTACTAACAGTGTTAAGATATAGTTAAAGGTGAATAATCCAAACTCTGGTGTTACATGGATGTGAGAAACGAGCGCCCTCATCTTAACACAAAAAAGGGGTCAGAAAACGCTTAAACTGGTGACGTTATCGTGTAACAATTAGTGGCCTTTTCATCTGATTACATAAAACTTAAAAAAAACTTTGCCATTTTTACACTTGTTATGTCCTAATATAACATGCAGATTTAACTAATATACCATTTGACATAAATCAACGAGCACTTCCCGAACACGTAATCTACAATATCACACAATGGGAAATAAATATACACTTGACATTTTTTCCCAGTCAGTCGAATTATACGGAGTATTTTGGATCCTCTGGTAAAATGGTCTATACTGTGTGCACATTCAAAAATCTAAAACAAAAGGTTTTTCTAGTTTAATTATTATGGCAATAAGTAGCTTAAGTTTTATCTCCAAGACGCTACAATCGTACACCATCCCCCCCCCCCGGCCTTTTTTTTTTTTTTTTTTTTTTGGCGGGGGGAGATTTGTACTTTTAATCTTTAAAATAAAGGCAGGTACATGCCCACTGTGCCTTAAGAAAATTACGTCAGCGGAAGGCCTTGACTAATTTAGTATCCTATTAAATGTTGGTGGACGATCGTCGAATTCTTGAATTATTGATCAGCGTAATGATATTCACTTTCAATCTAACTTTCCAGAAAATCGGTATTTACTGCGTTTAAATTATAATTTATTTCTTACAGGGATAATACCAAACGACTACGGTCCCGAGTGGAGATTCTTACGTAGATTTACTCTTCAAGCACTCCGAGATTTCGGAGTGGGTAAAAGTAGCATTGAGGAGAATATTCTAACGGAGATGGAAGAGACTGCTAAACATCTTGATGAACTCAAGGACAAGCCTGTCAATATTGATCTGCTGATGCAGAATGTTATTGGAAATGTCATGTACGGAATAATCTTTGGGGAAAGGTAAGCTGGTTATTCACTCATGTATTTAATCTAGATGGAAGTCTTCTAAACTATACGATTAAAAAAAGGTGACAGTATTGTTTTCAGGTTTCAATTTAAATAGACCTTTATATGCTGTCTCTATTGGAATGAATGACACATTAAAATAAAAACAATTAACACAAATTTCTCCCTTCTTTTCATGCACTTCAAATTATACAAATATGCTGCACAATTTGGCGGACAATATCTCAAAACTATACTAAAAATATCTAAATTGCCATTTTCTGTTAATGACATTTTCTCATTAGGGAAATGCCTTTAAAATGTATATGAATTATTGACTTTGAAATTAAAGAATTAAAACACTTTCTTTAGTGGCATATCTTTTTATTTGACTCTGTTGAACGTTCTTGAGTCACCATGATCCTCTTGATTAAAGACCTTTCCAGATGAATTACGGTTGATCGTACTTGACCACTCCTGTGATTAGTTTGGCGACGATGTGATTGAAATAATGAAGCATGACGGTATACACACAAGATAAAATATTAGTAGCTTTTTTCCAGATTTGAATATAATGACTCCCAGTTTTTGGCCATCAGAGAGAATTTGGACGCAGTAATGAAAACTGCAGGTGTTTGGATGCACACAATTTCCTACCAAATTTGCTTGCTAAGGTGTTGTCTCGAAGGTAAGTTCCCTCGTTTGATAGGAAGATACGTTACATGTTTGTGCTTTTTATATAAATTATTGGGCCTTAATTTCTACAGCTTTGGCCACGGTTTTCGAGCTAAACATATTTATTTATATGTAAGTTTGATAGCAATAGTTCATAATGCCAACGTATCTTTATAAATACCTTCTTATCTTCCATAAAATAATGGTTTGGAGCGGTCCAGCAGAATATTCTGGTCATCCATGGACCATATTTTTCGGACCTGCGTATCAGATTTTATCAATCCTCCATGAAAGAGATATAATGGTCATTTACCTTGTTTGTGGTTCGAGACATGACTACGCTAGAGCGCAAAGAAGCGATTCTGGAACCGGCGACATACTTCAGATATATCCCAACTTAAAATAATTTTCAATATACAGTTGTAGTAAACGTTTTGTCACTTCTATGTGGGGCTGTTTTGTATGAAGAATGTTATTTAACCAACGAATAATTCTATTAGAGAAAGGAGCATCGCTCAGAAAATTATGGAAGTTCCAGGCATTCTGTGTACGCTATAATGCACCTTGTCTACGGTGTGAAATCCCTTTGAAAAAAAAATACAGAAGGTCGTTAAACCAAAGTAAAC
>CM037781.1:64540120-64590120 GCA_021229015.1 Solen grandis | reverse complement strand
GACTGTCCTTGGTGACTGAGTGGTTAGAGCATCTGGCCGGGGAGAGTAGGTTGTGGTTTTAATCCCTGACTGTCATCGACATACTAAAGTTGTTAAAAGTGAGAAAATTAACTCCTTGCTTGGTGCTCAGCATATACACAAGCTAGTTCCAGGACTGGTTGACCTGGTGTCAAGATGATGTGGTATACAGTGTGATACTACAGCATAGCAGCACTATCTGTCAAAAGTAGACATAGTCTCCAAATGACCGAATTCTGTCAGTGAGACATTAAACCAACCAACCAACCAAACAGTCTAAACTTTTGAATATTCTAAATGATTATGAATATTCAGATATAAACAAAACCAGCCAAAGTAATGAAGATCAGATGCATTGTTTGAGTGAACAATTTTTAAAGTTGCATTATAGTTATTCTTTATGTTTTCAACAATTTGTATGCATAGTTGCAGTGCAGAAAACAGTTCTACTACTAGCTAATGTTACTGGTCCCTGTGGCCATGTAGTTGAAGTGTCCATCATTGTCCTTGTTACCAGAAGGTTGTGATCCCGACCATGACATGCCAGATTCAATCTCCCTTATGCTTTGCTCTCAGCACTTAAGGGTAGGTCATGGACTGGTTTGCCCGGTGTCAAGATAATGTGACTGGATGTGGTATCATGGCCACTTGTTTACAGAATGGTAATTAAGGCATCCTTATATCTATCAGATGTAATTATGTTAATGGGATGTACATGTATAATCAAAGCAGACAACAAGATAGTTGAAAACAATCAGTCAAACAATCAATTTTATTGGCAAAATCGGCATTGTGCCTTTGGCCATTTACCAGAGCATATACATATGGCCAAGACGTGTAAATATACAAATACATAATTTGTCATACATACATATATACATATATGAATCGTATATCAAAATAAAGATCACGGTTTAAATAACACAGTTATGTTTTTAAGAGTTATATATAAAATTGCAATTTATATTAAGTGAACTATTTATGAAGCAGCATTTTTCAGTAATTTCTCCTGTCTTAATTTCTGAGCATTAAATGTGTATCTAGCTATGTCAATGGTAGTTTTACTATTCTGGCAGTTAAGCATAAGACAATGTTAAGCTTTTAGATGAATTTGACAGCCTTACCAAACTGCCCCTGAATAGTTTTAGTGATTGTTTTTGGTTTCCGCCATGGTGTCTCATGGAGACAGATCTGTGAGGAATTCAGTTAAAAATAGAATTCATCAAAATCAGTCACTTCTGATTTAACTAAGTAAAGTAGGTGTTCACAATTACTGGGTCATCCAGAATTAAGGGTTCATTTTACAAGTCAACTTATATTGAAGGCTTTCCTTTTCTGTATACAGTCCACTGGACACGTGGAACGCAGTGCAAAGGAGGAGCTTTTCTGTATTGTGGAAGCCGCCTTAAAGATAGTTGAACCAAACGATGTCACGCCATACAGGGAACTGGTCAGAGATAAATTGAATGAAGGTATGGAAACTGAGACATGGATAGTTGGAGATATCTTTTTTTTTAAACTATTGGAATTTTGGCACATAGAATCATCAAAATTGGAAAATATGAAGATAGCTATTGGATCCTATGATAAAATTAATAACTCTGTATTGGGCTACAATATTGAAATATATTTACCTGATTATTGGTAGTGTTTTTTTACTTCTGTATGGGAAACTCTGAAATTATTTCCCATGGGAAATATGCCTTTATTCACCTAGATTTTAACTTTAGAAATCTCTTTTGGCCTCTGCTGTTATCAAGTTATTCACCAAAGTGTCCTAGGTTTTATTTCTTGGTACAGTGGTTGCCTGTCCAGTCATGTGTTTGTTTGGGGGGGGGGGGCGTAATATGGTTTCCCTGGGTCAGATTCTGTTTAAAAATGTATTCATTTCACATTGATAACAAAATAAATACATACCTAAATCATCTCAATGGCTTGAGTGGTGAAATATGTTGTTATCATTGTGGGAGGAAACCAAATCAAAATGAAAAGCATTTATGATGCAATATGTATATAAAACAAAATATCTTGTCAGTAGAAATCTGAATCTCATATAATTGATTACATGACAATATTAAATCAATGACTGAAAATATATTTAATTAAATTTATTTTTTGGAATTTATTGATTTTAAAAAAAAATTGTCACTGATTTCTTCGAAAATTTTAGCAGCATGTCATATTGGTATACATAAACTTCATTTATAAACTCATAAAGCTTTAACTGCTTTTTTAGCTTGTCAGTTTTCAAAGAAAAAAGTTGAGGTATTGTCATCTCAATGTTGTCTTTGTTGGCATTGTCGCCATTGGCATCATTGTGAAAAACTGTAACCCTTGCCATGCATAACTTCTAACTTATTAAACCATCTGTCATCAAACTTTATATACTTGTTCATTATCACAAGAGCTACATTCTCATCGACGGCATAACTTCTAGGTCCATTTTGACCTGATTTATCTCCCCGTAACAAAAACCTATCAGACGAGCGTTGGCATCTGCATGCGGTGCTTTGTTTAAATTCAAGATGTTAGATGCATTTCAATGTAGCTGCATTTCTATGACTGTATTAAAAATGCTTATACAATTCTAACACGGTTTATACATTGAACCCTAAATCGTGAATTTTTAGCTCGACTATTTGAAGAATATAAGAGCTATTGTAGTCGCCATTGCGTCGGCGTTGGCGTTGCATCTTTTGGTTAAAGTTTTGCATGCAAGTTACTATCAACCTTATATCTCAATAACCATGTATGGTATTGACTTGAAATTTATAAATATGTTAAGGGACATCAGACAATCAAGAAAGGTAACTCTTGACTGAATTTAATATAAATTATGGCCCCTTTTTATAAGGGTGTAACGGTATACCGTAAGACGGTACACCGCGGTATTTTTTTTATGGTATGATTCACGGTACGCTCTCAGGTTGGACGGTACAGTACGGTATTGTTAACTTTCGGGGGTTATTTTTCTTCTTTTTTTTATAACAGCGGCTTTCCTTTGGAAAAAAGGCAATATTTTTCACCTCCGAGAGAAAAAAATTCTCCTAACAATACGATTTTCCTATCCATTATCTTAAAAGAAAACAAAGGGGAAAGTAAATAAGGCATATCGCTCTACAGTGTATATTACTTAAATGAAAGCGCTTGCTGTGGGCAGTTAAAAAATCAATAAAATGGCATTCTTGGAATGTTATCCAATCAACACACATTCTTATGCTTCCAAATTATGCAATGATACGGAATACTCGGATAGTATCATTCATAATGTTGGTTTACATCTTTCACGCTCTCTACCAGCTACTGTTTTACTGCTAAAATTGCATAATCATCACAATGGCGGCCATATGCGATAAACATCAACAATGTTTGATGACCTCTGTATTTTTTAATCAATTTAATTGATTGATCAGTTTGCTTTTAGAGTAAAAGAGCGAAATTTCAACAGGTAACTACATGAAAGCTACTGATTTATACAAAATGGGATCAATTAAATGCTTAGTCTGATGCAAATTATCGCAAATCAAACATCTGAAATCAAAACTTTATCCGATTGGATCTGTAGGTGTATTTTCCTTGGTATAAATGTGGATGCTTCAACTTCAAGCATCATCTTTAGTGATTTCATTAAAAATATTTAAGTGGTTGTCATACTGACATCTATTATAGAATAAGCATTTAAAATAAGTTGTATAAGTTTAATAAAGTTTCTGCAATATATAAGGCATTATCATGTAGTTTTGATATTACTTTCGATTATTTAACAACGTTAAAACAAGATTTTTATCAGTAAACAACAAATTAAATCAGATAAAGTGTTTTTATGTTAATGACTTTACTGATATTTTTTTTTAATTATTTAAAATTAAAAAGAAATATTGATTATTTAAAATTAAAAAGAAATATTGTTTCTACAGAAAGCACAACGTAATTTGTATTTATTATGATAAAAACTAATATATTAAACAATTAAGACTTTATCTTTGTTTCTTAATCATTTATTCTTCATTTTAAGATAGGAAACAAGGTTGACAAAATTGAAAAGCCCGTATCGTGATACGTATGGTATCATGATCACTGTATCGCGATACGTATCGTAATGTCGGGTAAGCGTATCGTTACACCCCCTTACCTTTTTAACTTAGTAATTTTGGTTAAAGTTTTGGGTTGGTCAAAGTTTTGCATGCAATAGAAATTTTGGTTAAAGTTTTGCATGCAAGCTACAATCCAGCTTTTATCTCAATAACCATTCATGTTATTGACTTGAAAGTTTATCAATATGTTCAGGGGCATCAGAAAACCAAGGTAGATAACTCTTGACTGAATTTAATATAAATTATGGCCCCTTTTGAACTTAAAAATTTTGGTTTAAGTTTTGCATGCAATAGAAAATTTGGTTAAAGTTTTGCAAGCAAACTACCATCCAGCTTGTATCTAAATAACCATTCATGGTATTGAATTGAAAGTTTATGAATATGTAAAGGGGCATCAGGAAACTAAGGTAGATAACTCTTGATGGAAAATATTACAAAGTATGGCCCCTATTTAACTTTGAAATTTTGGTTAAAGTTTTGCATGTAAGGTACTTTCATGCTTATATCTCAGTATCGAGGCATGTAATTGATTTGAAACATCTTTAATATGTTTAGGGGTATCATACTTTCAAGGTAGATAACTCTTGAAGGAATACATTACAAATTATGGCCCTTATTTAACATAGACATTTTGGTTAAAGTTTTGCATGTTAGGTACTTTCATGCTTATATCTCAGTCTCCAGGCATGAGATTGATATGAAACATCTTTAATATGTTTAGGGGTATCATGCTATCAAGGTTGATAACTTTTGATGGAATATATTAGAAGTTATGGCCCCTTTTTAACTTAGAAATTTTGGTTAAAGTTTTGCATTCAATCTACTATCCAGCTTATATCTCAGAAATTGTTTATGGTATTGACTGGAAAGTTAAGGAGTGAATTCAGGAGCATCAGAAAACCAAGAAGGATAACTTTTGGACTGAAATTTAAAGTATGGCCCTTTTCTAACTTGGATACTTAGTTAAAGTTTTGCATGCACAGTGTTATTATGATTATGTCTCAGTTACTAGGCATGACTTCATAAAAATATTAAGGGTATCAGACTATCAAGGTATATCAGTTTTGACTATTATTATATACAGGGTATGTGAAGGGCAAGAATTGAAAAAGATTTTATTAGATTTACCAACAAGCATTTTAAATAGTCGAGCGTGCTCTTGAAAACCTGAATAAAAATCTTTATAAAAATCAGATATTTATGCTTGAATATGTATTTTTTTCAGCAATGGGTGATGATCAAGAAAAAAAATTGGAGAAAATTTCCCAGATCTTGTTCTTGCCTAAACCTAATCTGCTTTAAAGAGTAAGTGGTCCTAGTTCTTTCTTCCAAAATGTTGTTTGTGTTCGCACTCAGGCGTATTGTGTATGGTGGTGCGGTTTTTGACTGAAAACGTCTTTAAAAGCAAGCATCTCTGACTCCAAAAAATTTTCACATAGACTAAAACTAGCGAAAGCAATGCATAACTTGTTGCAGAGATTTACTTCAAATATTACATCTTACATTTCATATCTTAATTGTGTTCACTCTAATGCGTGTGAATTTCTTCTACAGATATATGGATATACAATGTACATGCTTTAGAATAACACAAAATACTATTGTAAGATATGGGGCCTCCGTGGCCGAGAGGGTAAAGTCACTGGCTTTAACACTCACTCAGCCCCTCACCGAGTGGGTTTGAATCCCGGCAGGGTCATTCGGATTTTCATGTGAGGAAGCCTTCCAGCTGGCTTGCGGTAGGTCGGTGGTTCTACCTGTATGCCTCCGTGCATTCGGGGTCTTCCTCCACCTGTAATTAGCTGGATGTCGCTATATGACTGAAAAACTGTCGAAGCGACGGTAAACTCAAATAGTCAAGTCAAGTCTATTGTAAGATATACCTTAATTGTAGGTTTTTCATTTCGTGGCCGCCAGTCTTAAAACAGTACCTACCATGCAAGTAGACATAGGTGACAGTTATATTAATCTACTGTATAAAGTATTTTAGAATTCAAACCTTCAAAAACATGAGTTCTAAGTTTATGTATCCAAAAGGTTTCTTTACACAGGCGATTACCAAATCGGTTTTAAACAAATCATGGTGCGAAAAATATAATTAAAGGTGTCGATTGATAGAAAAAAAATGTATCTTCTTTTCAGGCTTTAAAAGATTTGTTTGTGCTTTGATAAATATGTTACTGACTTACTTATTTCTCTAGATATATATCTTAATTAAACATTTTGCTGAACAAGAGGGTCATGATGGCCCTGAATCCTAAGAAATATTGCCTTAATTGCCTTTTATACTGAATACATTGGCTGAGTACGCAAAATAATCATACAAAATAATACAAAAACTGTACCTGTGGTCCTAATTTTGATGGTTAAAGCTATATAATCAAGTGACACCTGGGGTGGGACCAATTTTGACCCAAGAGCCATGATTTGAAAACTTGGTCCTAGTCTACAAGGCCATGTTACATACCACAGGGGAGGGACCAATTTTGACCCAAGAGCCTTGATTTGAAAACTTGGTCCTGGTCTACAACGCCATGTTACATACCACAGGGGTTAACTTAAGGATAATGACTTTCACTTGTCCAGGGGGCAAGTTACTTTTAACATCTACTAGCCCCCCAGTGAAAACAGGTTGCCTGATCTTGAAGTTAGTAGGTGTTAGTTAATGTTTAAAACGAAATATGTGCAATATATATTAAGGTGGATTTTAGTTAATACGTATCGAACACAATTTGCAAGCATTTCACCCCTGTATACTGAAGAAAAAAACTTGAGAGATTTTATTTACATAAATAAACTTGCCCGCAAGGCTATCTTCTTTTAAAAAATCACTTGCCCGCAATGATTATAACCCGGCGTGGGCAAATGGGCATCCACTTAAGAAAACCTGTGATACCAAATATCTAATTACATGATCTTGTGTCTGACAAGAAGATCTTTTAAAGACTCCCCTGTATAAGTTTATGTAAAATCAAGTGACTCCTGGGGCAGAGCCAATCATGAGCCATGATTTGAACGAACTTGGTATATGTCTATAAGGCTATGAAACACACCAAATATCTAAACTCCAGGCCTTGTTATTTATGACAAGAAGATTTTTCTAGTTTTTCCTGTATAAGCCTATGTAAAATCAAGTGACCCCTTTGGCGGGGCCAGTTTTGACCCCAGGGCCATGATTTGAACAAACTTGGTAGATTTCCATAAGGCCATGTTACACACAAAATATCTAAACTCCAGGCCTAGTGGTTTCTGACAAGAATATTTTTTTTAGGTTTTCCAATATAAGTCTGTATAAAATCAAGGTAACCCCTTTGGCAGGGTAAATTTTGACCCCAAAGTAATGATTTGAAACTTGGCAGAGATCTACTAGACATTGCACCAAATATCTAAGCTCTAGGCTCTGCAGTTTTGCAGAAAGATATATTCAAAGTTTGATTTTTTTAAACCTGGTAGATACTCATAAGGCTATGTTATGTTATACACAGAATATCTTACTTCGGGCCCTGTGGTTTCTGAGAAGATTTTTCTGGGGTTTTTTCTGTATACGTCTATGTTAAATCAAGTTACCCCTGGGGCGGAGTCAATTTTGATCCCAGGGCCATGATTTGAACAGTCCTTGAAGAGATCCACTAGACATGCTTCACACTAAATTTCTAAACTCCAGGCCTTGTGGTTTCTGAGAAGACGATTTGTTCTTTTTTTTTTTTCTTATATAAGCCTGTAAAATCAAGTGACCGCTGAGGCAGGGCCAATTTTGATCCCAGGGTCATGATTTGAACAAACTTGGTAGAGGTTCACTAAACAATGCTACACACCAATACCTAAGCTCAAGTCCTTGCAGTTTTGCAGAAGAAGATTTTCACAGTTTGCAACTATTTTTAGCTCCTGTAACCTAATTTTTCAACCAATCAAAATAATTTGAACAACTTTGTTAGAGAACATCATAAGGATGATTCCTGTGAAAGTTTGGTCAAAATCCATTCAGTGGTTTAGGAGGAGATCGATGTTGTTTAAAGTAAATTGCTTGCGCCGGATGCACGGACAAAAGGTGATCACAAAAGCTCACCATGAGCATGTTGTGCTCAGGTGAGCTAAATATATACTAGGTGTTATTTGGTTTATAATACATCATATAAGATTTCGTTAAGATGTTAATCAACTTGCCATTAAAAAATTCTATTTCATACCAAAATGTTGTATGAGGTGACTTTCTATACTAAATACTAGCATATTCTACACGTTTTGTATTGTACTGCGTATCGCTATTCCCGTGTTGCAATATGTATAGTATCGGGAGCAGACTGGCAATACGCAGACTGGCCCAGTAATTACGAGTTTCAACTTCTATTTTGCGTCATTACACCTTTGTCTTGCGTTAAAACACCTTTGTTTCGCGTATTCCAAGTTTTAACTTTGCGTTATTACGTCTTCCTTTTGAGAGTGTCAATATGAGTCTATATGAAGGAAAAGGTTAAATCAGTAACAGTTGTTAATCTGGAAAAAGCAGCCAAAACAATTTCAAGTACAGATAAATCAGAGTCAAAAACCACACAAAATATACCCTTGACTTGGAACAGTTAACTGGTTGTAAGTTGATGGATTACATTTCTTTTGGGGGGAAAAACGTGCTTGCTTCCATTAAGATAAAAATATTTTAGACAACGGAGTGAAAAATCACACAAAAATACACCTTTGACTCCGAACAGTTTATAGTGACTTAAAACTGATTGTTGGAGGTTGATGGATCCGTTTGTCTCATATAGGACACTAAAGAAATTAATTACCGACAACTGCAAAAAAAAAATACAACGTATATATTTTCCGTCTTCAATAATGAATTTATATATTGTATTAAATAACCACTTTATGCAATTTCACTTCTTTAATATAGAATCAATCTTCACGTGTTTCTGTTTTTTAAACTCAAAAGTATATATCTGTAAATCTTTAATTGAAACAGAAGTGCAAATAGTAAAATGGTAAGATGGCGGATTTGTCTTGATGACGTCACGTGAAAACAAAGGACATTTCCTTTGATTTTGATTAATTGTAAAAATTGTCTGAAAAACAAACTAAAAATTAGCCAATTAACCCTAAATAAACATCTATAACAATGTTTTTTTAAATCTGGCTAGCAGTTCTAAACAAGATGAATTTTAAATTTATCTTTTCATTGCATTGCAATGGCAACTAGAGTTCTGCGTAAATCAATATAAATATAATAAATAAGCCTCCCCTCGTATTGTTGCCGAGTTTACAACTTACATCCAAATAATTTTGAATACTTTGTAGAGCTACACCCAAGGATCATCTGTACCAATTAAAAACATTTTGAAACCCTGCAAATTATTAATCTGGATGATGATTTATATTAATCTTGAGGAAGATGATTTTTGTTCTATTTATTGCCATGGCAACCAGAGTTCTGCATGAATCATTTTTATTTGAGCTATTTTTGTAGACTCGCATCCAAAGATCACTTTTACCAAATTTCATCAAATTCTGTCCATTGGTTTTAGAGGAGATTTGTTTTTATCTTTCCCTATATAAAAAAAAAATGTAAAATAAGCCCGGCCCCTGGTGCCCATGTTTTTTTGTGGATCCGAATAATTTTAGCAATCTTTGTAGTGCTACCCCCAAGGATCATCTGTACCAATTTATTTTGAAATTGGCCAGTAGTTTTGAAGGAGATGATTTTTAAACTTTCCAAGATTTTTTTTCTTTTTGTTGCCATGGCAACCACAGTTCTGCATAGAGCAACTTTATTTGAGCAATTTTTGTGGAGTCCTACCCAAGGACCATTTATACCAAGTTTCATCAAATTCTGTCCATTGGTTTTAGAGGAGATGTTTTTTTAAATTTTTCCCTATATAAAAAAATGTAAAATAAGCCCGGCCCCTGACGCCAATGTTTTTTTATTTGCGGATCCGAATAATTTTAGCAATCTTTGTAGTGCTACCCCTAAGGATCATCTGTACCAATTTATTTTGAAATCTGGCAAGTAGTTTTGAAGGAGATGATGTTTAAACTTTCCAAGATTTTTAGATCACCTGAGCACAACGTGTTCAAGGGTGAGCTTTTGTGATGGCCCTTCGTCCGTCGTCTGTCGTGCGTCGTCAACAATTTGGCTTGTTAACACTCTAGAGGCCATATTTTTAGGCCAATCTTCATGAAATTTGGTCAGAATGTTTCTCTCCATAAAATCTTGGACAAGTTCGAATTTGGGTCATGTGGGGTCAAAAAGTAGGTCATGAGGTCAAATCTTAGAAAAACCTTGTTAACACTCTAGAGGCCACATTTTTGGCCCAATCTTTATAAAACTTGGTCAGAATGTTTGTTTCCATAAAATCTTGGACAAGTTTGAAATTGGGTCATGTGGGGTCAAAAAGTAGGTCATGAGGTCAAATCTTAAAAAACCTTGTTAACACTCTAGAGGCCACATTTTTGGCCATATCTTCATGAAACTTGGTCAGAATGTCTGTTTCCATAAAATCTTGGACAAGTTCAAAAGTGGGTCATGTGGGGTCAAAAAGTAGGTCAATATGAAAATTCCAACATATGTTGCTCATTTATAATCAGGTGAGCGATTCAGGGCCATCATGGCCCTCTTGTTTTCTTTTTGTTGCCATGGCAACCAGAGTTCTGCAAGGATCAACTGTATTTGAGCAATTTTTGTAGAGTCCCATCCAAGGACCATTTATACCAAGTTTCATAAAATTTTGTACAGCGGTTTCAGAGGAGATGTCTTTTAAAGCAAATTGTTGACGACGGACGAAGGGTGACCCCAATAGCTCACCCTGAGCACGAAGTGCTCTGGTGAGCTAAAAATAAACATTGTCATTGTTCATATAAACATTATTATGGTAATATGAAGAGTATGTAATCCAGGACTTGGTTAGACATTTATATTATTATGGCATCACAATATTTGCATACTTTAGGTCAGTCCAAAAATAAACCCTAGCGTGTTTTTGATACACTATGACGCAGTTTGGATTTGACCAGCTTCAAATCCAAGAATTCATTTTTGTATTTTTTTTCAGGATTGAATACCTTTTAATTTACAAAAAAATGTATTAGCCATAAAATCATCAATAACTTTATGTTTAGCATTTATACACCAGTTGAAGCTGTTTTCCCGCAAAATTGTAATTACCCTAGGATATTTCTTGCTTCAAGAAAATGTATCTTTTACTCCCACAAATAGCGTATTTCATACTTGTAAATACATTGTACATACTCGATTTCAAACTTGCAGGAAAAATAAGCAAGATAAACAGTGATCGGGAAAGAATTTTTATCAATGGGACAATGGACCTTTCTGAGGCAAAGTCAATGTGACATTTTCAAAACTAATGTGACATTACAAAATGAAATGTGACATTTTATGAAACAACTACAGCTTTCTTTTTTAAGGTGACTCTAAGTATAAAGTGCATAATATTAACAATACACTCAATCCATTACAAAATTGAAAGTTCTGATAAAGAGACTTTGAACTTATATTTAAATTAAAAAGTTGCAAAACAACATGTATGATTACAAAAAAATGACCGTCACAAAAAAAAGGGAAAAAGACTATAGTCTAGACACTAAATATTATGGGCCATTTTTCCTGAAAATCAAAATTTATTAGGCCATCAAGTTAATCGTAAATAAAAAATAATAGGAACATAATGAACTGATTCAAAAATTAAATATGACTATCATCATTAAAGAAGAAAAAAAAAACACCTAAAGGTTTTTGTCACTGTCAACTGATCTTTTTCTACTAGCAAATTAGTTGTTGTTTTTTTTTACTCCAATATAAAAAGTTGAGTGAAGGTAGATGATCAATATATCTATTCCACACATTCAAATAATAATAATAATAATAATAATAATAATAATAATAATGAAGATCGCTGATGTCATTTTGCAGCAGTTTTACGAAATAAAAAATCTTATACAAAAGGATTTCTAATCCAAATACTTAACAATCACCTAACACAAAACTCTAAAAATTTCAAAAGAGGTAAGAAACCGCAATCAGCACAGTCAGCTAGAGATCAGAGAAGGTGTGCCAGTTTCACACCCTTTGAACTTTAACTGCTGCAGTATGTTTATTTCTTCCTGTGTGTAGTGGATGTCACACAAGATAATACTGGTGGGGGCACAGAGGGAGATATTTGGTGAGACTTATGCAAGCATTCATTTCAAGATAATTGGCAGCTTTTCACCCAATAATTTTACACAAACTTGGCCAATTCTACTAAGACTTACTATATGTGCTGATAAGTATGTGTGACACCATGAACCACTCCCCCCAACCCCACTTGAGAGATGATTTTGGGATTATGATCGAAAACAACTTCCGGAATGGAGTAAATAAACTAAAATATCTTTTAGGATAACATTTACAAAAAGTTGCAGGACCACTAGACCAATACTGTATTATTCTTTTAGATGAGACCCAAAACGTGTATGTTCATCTCTATGAATTAACAAATAATGACAGTAGAACATACATACATTCTAATGTCCCTTATAATTAACAAATGATGACAGTTTGAAAAAATAACTTCTTTAAATATATCATCATCAGCATGGTCCCTCATCAGGTCCTTTCATGATTCAGCATCGTCCATCATGGATCCTTGGCCCTTCTCAGTCTATCTACAATTCCATCAATTTCGGACATATTTTTCATATAACTATTACTAGTTTAAAAACAAACCTGGTGCGATAGCACAGGGATTATTATGCCCCTTAACACAGTGCTTATCACCTTAATGATTTCACAGAACTTTTTACGTGCAGACAGCCTATTTACTTGGTTCAATTAAACACAGCCGTGTTACTGGTTGTCTGAACACATTTTTCCAACACAAACATCAACTTCGCGCACATGTCTTTCAGAACCTGAATATACTGCTGTAATTCTACCAAGTGACCATTCTCCACAGGGTTTTTCAGTTTCTATCACCAGAATAACATCTCCTGTCTTATAATCACGTGTTTCTTTTAAACTCCTGTTGCTTAGCATTGGTATAAATTCACGCATCCATCTGCACCAGAAATGTCTCACAATTTCCTGTACAAATCTCCAGCGCTTCTTCACATTATACACAGTTAAGTCAACTGTTTCTGGAGCAAATATCCCTCCTGCCTGTCCATATATGAAATAATTTGGAGTCAAAACAGTATCATCAGTAGGATTTGATGTTTGGTATGATATTGGACGACTGTTGATTAGTCCTTCTGCCCCAACAACAGCACTAAGTAGTTCTTCATCAGTAACATCTGCACTTTTTAGAACCTTATAAATTGCTCTCTTTGCACTTTTTACCATGCTTTCATGAATCCCGCCAAAATGTGGTGCTAAAGGAGAATTAAAGTGCCACCTAATTTTGTTATTGTTACCAGATTCCTGAATTTTGCTTTTGTCTATTTTATCGAGCAGCTCTTTTAATTCCCTATGAGCGCCAACAAAATTTGTACCATTATCAGAATATATTTCTTCTGGAAATCCTCTTCTGCTCGACATTCTATGGAAAGCATTAAGGAAAGAATCTGTATCTAGACCATACGTTAATTCCAAATGCACAGCTCCTGATGAAAGACAAGTAAATAAGCATAGGTATCTTTTTTGTCTAGACTTTTCTCGCCCTTGTTTTGTAAGAAAAGGTCCAGCATAATCTACCAAACAATATGCAAAGGCTCTCATGGACTTTCTCAACCGTGCTGATGGAAGAGGCGCCATTATTTGTTGTGAAAGTTTTGCTTTTAATCTTTTACAACCACTACATATAGTTTATTTACTAGTACCTTTGTTACATGAGATTTCCTTGGAAGAATTATAGGAAATACTGTGTCATATGGTAGAAACTTGGCATTTGTAAGTCTAGTATTACACCTCATTATTCCATTTTCATCCAGTTTTACATTTAATGCATACAGTTTGCTATTTCTGGACACTGCTTGACCTTTCACAAGGTTCTTGTATTCCTCAGGAAAATGTTTCACTTGTGCTTGGTGTATTAAAATGTTTTCAGTGTCTTGTATTTCTTCCACTGATAGGACTTGGTCTATTTTCTTATTATCTATTTGCTTGCAATTATTCACAAATCTTGATACCCATGCTACTATTTGAACTAAACGTAGCCAATCGGAGAATCTCGCTGGATCTAGTCTGTCACCACAATCATTTTCTATGCCAACATACGTAGAGCTTTCAAGTTCATTACTATATTTGTTTTTCTTGAATTCAACATCTGCTGAATCCTTGGCATTTGAGATAGTAACTGGCCAATTTTTCTCCTTTGTAAAAACTCTGGACCTCTCCATCACAGTGATGAACCTACCAGGTTTTCAGCAGTTGCCCCCCTTGCAGGATTTTCATGAGTAGAAACATACCGCCACTGTTTTGGTGAACTTTGTTCCTGAATCTCTCCAGCCCTATGTGCAACAAATGGTTTTAGCCTCCTACTTTCACTACTGATCCAGTGGATTACATTCATACTATCTGTCCAGAATACAACTTCATTCATGGGCATATTGAGCACCTCTGAAACTATCAGGGATACTCATAGTCCTAGTACAGCTGCTGTCAACTCTAATCTAGGTATACTTATTGCTTTCAGAGGTGACACTTTGCTTTAATGAATTTCACAATGTTTTCATTTAAATCTACATATCGAGCATAAACAACTGTCCCATATGCTTCCTCAGATGCATCTACAAACACATGTACAAACGACTGTTATTGTAATCATATGACAAACTTCTTGAAATCACCACTTTATTCAGCACTACCAGTTCATTTAGCCATTCAGTTATTTTCTTTCCTAATTCACAGTCAATTTTATCATCCCAATCATAACTTTTTAACCAACATTGTTGTAGAAGGATTTTGCCACGAATAATATAAAGGGAGAGAAATCCTATCGGATCAAATAGACTTGCTACTTGCTTCAGCAAGTTCCTCTTTGTAACAGATGGGAGTGTCTTTTCTTTGATGTCAAATACGAACACATCTTCTTCTGACTTCCACGTCACCCTTAATGCTTTGGTGGTTGATAAATAACTTGTATCTAGATTTACTTCTAAAGTTCTGGTTTTCTGTGCAATTTGCTCAAGTACTATTCTGGAGTTGGAAAGCCACTTTTTTGCACACATTCCTGCTTTACTCCACAATTCTGACAATTGTGCATATAACTCTATTGCCTGTTTTTCTGTTGTTAGTGAGTCCTCAGAATCATCCATGTAAGTCGATTTTAGCACTGTCTCTGCAGCTAATGGATAAGATGCTTTGTTTAGTCTAGCATTTGTCTGCGATACCAGTTGAGCTAGAAATGGTGATGCATTCACTCCGAATACAAGCATTTTGAATTCATATTCGTTGCCATCCCATAATAGCCTATGATACCTCCTATCTATCTATCTCGTGTATCCCAACTTGCAGATACATTTTACTTATATCACAAATTAGTGCAATATCATTTTTGCGAAAACGCAGTAAAACATCAAAGAGTTCATTCTGAAGCTTAACTCCTGTTTGTATGAAATCATTCAGACATACACCCTTATATTTTGCTGCAGCATCAAACACAATTCTAACCTTAGTTGTTTCTCTTTCTGGTTTAACAACTGGGAAATGTGGCAGATACCATACCTTATCTGTTTTTTCTTCTTCTTCTGGTATTTTTCTTAAGTAGCCTTTGTTCATATATTTCTGTATTATTTCTTGGTATGCATCTTTAATATTTGTGTCTTTTTTAAACTTTTTCTGTAATTGTTCCAAACGTTTCCTAGCCATTTCATAATTATTTGGAATTTCACTATGTTCTTGTTTCCATGGGATTTTTACTTCATAATGCCCATTTTTGTAATGTATGGACTCTTCACTGTTTTTCAAAATATTTTGTTCTTCAATTGTTAATGTCTTCCTTTTTACTTGTGTACCATAGCAAGTCCAGTTCCCAGAACCCTTTTATCATACTATCTAAGTCTGTGTCTTTAACAAAGTATGTTGAATACACACTGGTTTGTTCACAATTGCTGACATTTCCCACACATGTCCAACCTAGAGGTGTCAGCCTAGCAATTGGTTCTCCTGGTTCTCCAGTTACTTCTCCCATGCATCTATGGAGATCTGAATAGTCAAGACCAATCAGTAGGTCTATCTTTGACTTTTTGCTTATCTTTGGAAAGTTTATGTCTTTCAAATGAGTCCATTTTTGAACATGTTGGTTCCAGTCTACTGATTTCAGTTTCCCTGTAACTTCTCTAGTTGTGTGAGCCTCTATATTTATAATATATTCTCCATGTGAATTTTTTATATCAAATTTCACTGATTTGGTATCTAAAATTTCTGACTTTCCATTCAATACATTAACCTGTACTCTTTCAGCTCTACCTTCCAATCCTAGTTCTGATGCAATATCCTGATTTATATAGGTCTTTGTGCTTCCATCATCTAAGAGTGCATTTATTCTTATGTCCATGTTATATATGTCTTAATTTAGGTTATTGCACTTGGATGAAATTCATTTGCTCTAACATTCAGTTCTCTTTTATGTAATAGTCTATTATGTGTTTTCTAGTTGCCATCTCAACAATCAATGGTGCGTAATTTATTTAACCCGTCATGCCCAATTTCGTTTCTCAAGCTTACAATCAGATAATGGTACATTATAGACTGTTTTCAAGATAATGTTGTCCGTACTCTATAGCGACAGTCAATATTTTATGATATTAACAAACATATTTACATACAATAGTATCTACCTAGCCGCACCTCACATACTACATTTTACTCCTAAATGTGATTTACACAATTTTGAATTTGGCCAATCTTAATCTTTTGATTTTGTGAACACCCAAACTGGACTATAGGAGAAACAAAAGAAACTAATAATAAAGAACAATTTTGTATTTAACCTCATGTTTGAATAAATTACTCTGTAACACATTTAAAGCTTTTAAAGACTTACCGATAAGACTTTGATTATAAAACTAAAAGAACCCGTATGTACTAATCTTAAATAATTAAAACTGTCAACGGTTTTAATCAAGTTGCAATTATAATGCCTTTTTTCTTCATTTTTAATGATACCTATTTTCCTGAATACTATAGTTTTTTGTTGTTTTTTTTCTTTTTCTATATTAACCTCTAGACCCCAAGTAGAACAATATTCATCGAGCGATTTAAACTGCACTGTAAAATATATACCCATTGACTCCATAGTAACTGCTTCAAGTCAAATTAAAACCGTATCGGCGTAAATAAGTTAGTCACGTTTATTCCAAATAAGGTTGCCTTAAAATGTGGTCAGGGGTATGGACTTGATTTCATCTCTGATTTCATAACAACAACAATTAACTGTATTGCACGTCCAGCACCGTTCGCGTCGCGTCTCGTGGTGTCCTCGTTGAATTATTGCCGTATAACAAGGATAATCGGAATTGTATTGGTTGAATAAGAATCACTAAATCTAATACTTATAAAAAGGATGTCACGTCAAACGTAGATAATCATGTATGATTTTAATAGTGAAAATGAACTAAGGTTTCGCACCCGAACTCCATTGTATCCAACCATCCAAAAAACAGGATCCCATTCGTGGGTTATTTTTGACCGCAAAGTCAAGAAAATGGCCATCAAAATCAGAAATAACCTTTCTACATCTGAAACATTACTTATCTCTCGTAAATTAATTATGAATGTTCATGATCCTTTATGCAGTCGACTCTCGTTGTCCCGACTACGGTTGAGTCGATTTTCCGTTACCTCGACAAGATTTGTAAAGTCCCAAATTTGTTCCTTCTTTATCTATAATAAAAATAAATGTTTATGTCGATCTTTTTACCTCGACCATTTCGTTACGTCGACCAGAGAATCTAAGTCCCAAACTTCTAGATTGCTTTTTAATTTCACACTTTATGTCGACTCGAGAAATTATCTGTGGTGACCACGAGAGGTGTGAATAACACCGCGCGCTGATAGTCACTCTCTACTAAATGGTGTCGCAAACTGATGCCGTTCTCACGAAGTGAAAATTTTCCGGTGCAGAGTAACTCCCCTTTGAATTAAGTGTGCCTAAAAGCCCAAAAACGCGTGAAATATGAAAAATGAAGTATTTACTGCCAGAAAACTAATACAACTCACATGGAACAAACAGTTGAAAATATATAAATACTAAGTTCAATGTCAGTCGTTTTTAAATCTTCGATGAGAAGAAAAGAAACAAGGAACAACCCTATTGCTGAATGTTGAGGTAAATAATAAAATACCCAAAGTATCCCAGCTACTGATAACTCGACAAACTGATATGTCGACTTAATTTCGACAGTCCCGACGATTTCGAGACAACGAGAGTCGACTGTATATGTGTAATCAGCCAATACAGAAAGTTAACATACATAAACATTTTAAGTCTCAAATTTTAGCTTGAATATTCTTAACATAAAGGATCTAACCCGGTGTAACAGCCCAGATTTTTCCCCCAGTCAGTTTTTTCCCCGGGGAAGAAACTGACTAGTCAGGTTTTTCCCCACCCAGTCAGTTTTCCCCCCTCTATTTTTAAGGTATTAGAGGTGGGGAAATTCTGGACTAGTCAGTCCCCCCCCCCTCCTGTCTTATATATTGCGTGTGATTGTGGGGAAATTCTGGACCAGTCAGTTTTTTCCCCCCTATCCAATATTGTGCGAGATGGTGGGGAAATTCTGGCCTAGTCAGTTTTTCCCCCTATCATATATATATATTGTGTGATGGTTTTCCCCGCTATCTAATATTTTTACGTGAGATGGTGGGAAAATTCTTAACCCGTCAGAAAAAAACTGACTGGTCCAGAATTTCCCCACCATCAATACAATCTAAATGACAGAGGGGGAAATACTGACTAGGCCAGAACTTCCCCACTTACACAAGTAATATATTGGATAGCAGAGAAAAAACTGACTAGACCAGAATTTCCCAACCTTCATTCACAATCTAAATGGCAGGGGAAAAACTGACTAGGCCAGAATTTCCCCCACCATCACGCACAATCTTTACGACAGGAGGGGGGGAAAAATTTCCAACTGACTAGGTCAGAAATTCTCCACCATCACGCACAATGAACATAACAGGAGGAAAAAACTGACTTGTCCAGAATTTCCCCACCATCATGCACAATATATTAGATAGGGGGGAAAAACTGACTAGTCCAGAATTTCCCCACCTCAGAACCCTTAAAAAAAGAGGGGGGAAAAACTGACTGGGTGGAGAAAAACCTGACTAGTTAGTTTTTACCCTGGGGAAAAATCTGACTATTTTGACCGGTCAGTTTCTTCCCCCGGGGAAGAAACTGACTGGGGAAAAACTTGACTGTTACTACGGGCTTCGGCGTCGCCATAACAGTTAGGTTTTTCGTATCACCTCGCTTTTTACTGAACCCCTTAAGGTATTCCTTTGAAACTAAGCTTGGAATACTTGTTTATGACTATCAACCCCACCTGTAAGCAAGATGGAATAACTCATGGACTTCGACTAAATTATGCCCCTTTTTCGATTCAGAATCGCCGTTAAGTTTTTTGTATCAGTTTACGATTTTAACTGAACCTTCTAAGGTATTGCTTTGAAACTTAAACTACTTTTTTATTACCATCACCTCCATCTGTAGGCCTGAGTACGTAACTGTGTCATGGAGTTGGTTAAAGTATGACCCTTTTTGGACTTGGAATCTCGGTAAAGATTTGCACACCTCCTCATTTTTTTTCACCGAACCCTTTGAGATATTGCTTTGAAATTTTGGATGCATATTTATTGCTCTTGTTTGCTATTGATAATACTGGGATTCATATTCTGCCTTTTTTTATTGACAAGCACAGAAACAGTCGAGCGACAGCTCTTGTTCCAATGATTGTACGTGGCATAAACATATTGACTATATAGCCGAAAATACTTTGAAAGGAGTTAATATGGTAAGAAAACATAAATCTATATAAGATAGAAAATCACTCGAAATTACATGTATTTATTTTTCGACCTATTTTTGAATATTCCGATGTTGTATGGTACAATTGTAATCAAAACGATAAGGATAGATTGGGAAAGATTTCAGCATTAAGCAGCAGCGAGAGTTGTTTCAGGCATTACCTAACTAGTATCAATATAAGATCTTTACAATGAAGTAATGTGAGAATCCTTAGAAAGCATGCAGACGAAAAAACATTGATAATGGTGTATAAATCTCCAAAATATTCATCTAATAAAGTTCCAAACAAAGTAGGTCAAACTTCTCAACATGCCTTAATAGACACTTACAACGTTCAAACCATTCGATCAATGACATCATTGTATTATAATTAGTTTCTTCCATCCTCAATTATAGAGGAAAGAACTCATTGTCACCTGAAATGAATAATGCTGATTTTCTCAGATCTTTGAATTATCTTTATATCAAAATAATAACGAGCCACCGCTTTATTGTTACCATGGGGATAGGTATGCGTATTCAAACTAATTGTTATTATTTTTTTGCCGTAATGTTGTTGATTCTCCCCATGCGAATGTGGAAAGATCGAAATGTCAGTCCATTTCATGCTTGAATGTCCACGTTTCAATGAGTTCAGAAATGTTGTGTTGTGTGAAATGAAATTCCATCAAATACTACGCTTGGCACATTGTTATATGGAAATCCCAACATCACTATCCAAGTGAATAATTATATATTTGAAATATACAGCTCAAAAATTCATTATCAGCATTTTTCCCAATGTCGAACATTGCCTTCATTTTACTGAGATAAATAATTGTACAAAATATCTAAATCTGTCATGAGATCAATCCACCAGACGGGTTGCTTGCAACGCTGTTCTAAGGTAGCACACATTCTGAATCGGACAGCAATTCGTGGCTATATTAAGAAATTTCTATTAATAGATTTCCCTCTTTTTTCACTACACATAGAAAAAAGTCCAAAATTTGTTTTCTCTCTTAACACTAAATGGTGACAATTTTCATGTTTATTTCAGTACGATTGCGTTATGGAAGTTGAAACTGAATAAAAATGTGTTGAAAATCGATGCTGGAGATACTTTGTTTAATAATCTGCAACGAAAAAAAGATAATACGCAGGAGACAAATTCGCACCTCATGCGGAGGTATTTCGAACCATGGCTGACTGGAATTTCAAGCGATAGCCAACGATATCTAATATTAAAAAAAAAATCACAACGACGTCACAATGGCGAAAAAGTGCACTGGATAGAGAGTCTGATCGGCATGGCAAAGATTGTAGGTTCGAATCCCAGCGGCGTATTTTTACTTTTTCTTAAATTTCTTTTGCAATATAAGACATAAATATTTTGTGTCATAATGAAAATCATCAATTTAAGTACATGTGTGTATATATAAAACACTAAATTACATGAAATTCTAATCTCTGACAGAAAGTTTGTTGTTTTAGATTACATATTCATATAATCTTATAGGCAGGAGAAATGGGGAGAGTAAGAGTGGCGATACGTTTATTGTTAGAAATCCATTGCGACAAATGATGTGTTAATCTATTTTAACGACAGTGTTCAAGCAAGGTAAAAGTTTATAACATTGGGTTCATTGGCATCGCTTGGAAATATTAAAGTTACTTTGGTAAACAAAAGAAATGCGACATCATCCTATTAAAAACCATGTTCTCTCAGCGCTTTCAGCACTCTGATTATCTACTGTTCGGGACAGAAGACTAAGTATTTGAACTGAAGAAAACCCGACTGTTAGCTTCATGGTCTCCGAAGATACCCTTGAAATCAGTACTCAAAACATAGTTTCCATATCAGTGAATATCTCTCCTATTAGCGACCATTTTGATTGGATATTCAATGGATTTTTACATGAATTACATAGGAGCAAAAATTGCATTTGCTTATATTTTCATTATTTTGCTCCAAAAATCAAAATGTGAACATCATTAAAAAGCTCTTGAATTTCATATTTTGATAAAATATGTCTTATATGGATATATGCAAAAAAAATAATCGCACATTTAATAAAAAAAAAATAAGGGTTCAACAAAATAACAATGTAACTTTTTTGGTTTAAATGTTTTACCTTTAAATTTATCAAAATATTATTTTCATTTTTAAGATGTTTTATTTAAGCTGTTCAAGTTGACAAAGATTTCAGTAAAATAGACTGAAAAATAACAACAAAGTGGTGATTTAAAACAGCAAGTATTATCAGAAATCACACGGGAACTATGTATAAATGATATCCGAAACTCACATGTATGGGGTGTTCCATATATGTACAAACACGGTTCATTTAATGTTGCTGAAAAGATTTATGTACATTAGTATGTATATCATTATTCATATGTTCCAATTTTGCGTCATTTTACGTAAATACATCAAAAGCGAGGGCGCCGTGGTACAGTGGTAACATATCCAATTAAGGATCCGAAGGTTGTGGGTTCGAACCCCGTTTGAGGCAAGAATTATTCAAACCTTATTCCCTTCCCAGGCACAAAGTACTGGTCCAATCAAAAGCAAGATTAGAAAGCTATGCCGAAATATCAAGACCAACATCCTTTAGTATATGTGGAAGGTGATGTTAATGAAGTCAATAGTGTAATATACTTACCTCAAATTAAATCATGCTTTTAATTGGGGAATGTGATTAAAGGGAACGGCGCGATTTGCTAGGTTCTCTGGATTAGTGCTACTCGGATTTTGCATGATAACTAAAAGGTGTTTACTATAGTTTACCATCGCAATGTTTTGGACAATGAAGGGAAGTAATAAAACACCGGAAAGTAAAGTGAAAGTTAAACATATTTCGGGTATTTGCAATTTTCGAATTTAAACTATCACAATGTCAGCGCTACTATGCTTTACGGTTTTGTTTTGTTTTTTCGCCAGTTCAGTGCATCTACAACACTATCATGAAAAAAGACATTGCGAACGACAAACATAAATTGCAAATAGATTATTATCACTCAATTCGTTGAGATATTCCCTGTTACCATAGAAACAGCTTAGTAGCTTCACGGTGACCTATATTTCTATTGCGTTATTAAGCAACTATCAAAGAGTATTTACATGAAAAAGAAAGAAAAATCAATTGGATGATATTCCGTATAAGAAATACAAAGAAATGCTTGAAAATGAAGATATATTTTCTCCCCCTTCCAAAAATTTCAAGATTTTTTTTTTTTTCATTTCTTTAAAAATTAAGTACCAGTGGATATTTAGGTTATACATATTTTATTCAACAGTATAGACATTACAAACATGAGCTTAAGGATTTGGTTGAAAGCCAGTTAAGGCTTATTAAAACCATCTCCCAGTATAAATCTACACATACAGATAAACGGGGCCGCCGTTGCTGAGCGGTTACAGTCGTGGACTACAAATCTCTCAGCCCCTCACCGCTGTGGGTTCGAATTCCGGTAAGGACTTCGGATTTTTATGTGAGGAAGCCTTCCAGCTGGCTTGCGGTAGGTCGGTGGTTCTACCCGGGTACCTCTGTGTACTCGTGGTCTTCCTCCACCTGTAATTAGCTGGACGTCGCTATATGATTGAAATACTATCGCAGCGACAGAAAACCCCAGTACAACAATACAACAACAACAGATAAACATTTACTGATGTCTAAGTGCTCCAAACGAGGTGAATTTGAAATAGAAAAAAAATGAACAGAATACGTACATGGTAAGACTCTGCAACAACAAAAGTAATTCCTTGATATATACAAATAACTTGTCGTAAGAAGATTGTGTTTTCTGTTATTTATGAGACAAAATAATAATAAAAGAAAAAGAAAACGCTGTGTAGGAAGGAAGGAGAAATATATATATATATATATATATATATATATATATATATATATATAATAACCGGCTATAGGACCACATAGAAAGACTTAATTAAAACGAGAGGTTTTGTCGATAAACTTGTAAACATCGCTAAATATGTGTCTGTTCTCTGCAGATAGATTTGCAGATCCAAACAACAATAACTGGACAGTAATTGGTATGACATGACGAACTGACTCCAACAGAACGTTACGAGAATGAGAGTAAGTTGCACAAACAAGAAAAAAGTGTTCAACAGTTTCTTCATTTCCGCAATGACAAAATGGGGACTGTACAATATTTTTTGCATACAAATGAGAATTTAGTGAACTACATTCAGTTCTAAGCCGTGTGTGTAGAATTTGCAATTTGCGGGGACCTGTATAATATAATCAGGGATTGACACTGTAGGAAACAAACTTTGAACGCGTTTCTTGAATAATGGCAAAGAAGTACATTGTCTTATATCAATAGGTAATGAATTCCAGGCTCTAATCACTGATGGAAAAAAGGAGTTGTAAAATAAAGACGTTCTACATGGATATTATTTCTGTTACGCAAATTATACTGCATTTCTGGTCTTCTCTCTGGAAAAACGGACTGAAGGTAACTAGGAGTTGACTGGTTGATTATTTTATGAAAGAGAATTAATTTATGTATATACCTTCTGTTACTTAAATATTGCCATCCTGTCTCTTTACATAGGTTATTTGTCGTAATAGGTTTAGTAGAACAAGTAACTATTCGGGCAGCTTCCAATTTAATTTTATCTAAATCGTGTTTATCATTTTGGCTACAATTATCAAAAATAACACGACCATATTCTAAGAGGGGTCGTATAAAGGAAAAAATAAATGGTTTCAAGGGATTTGCGATCTAATTTGAATTTTAGTGATGTCATTATATTTATTCTTTTCCATGCTGAATCTTTAATATAATTAATGTGTGAAGACCACGGGACAGTTACTAGACAAAACTAAACCTAAATGTTTATGATCAATAGTTTCAGTAATTAAGTGATTTTGCATTATTAGAGGTGGATGGATGCCATCTTTAGATTTTTTTACATAATGATTGACTCAGTTTTGAGAGGATTATAGGTAACCATCCACTTTTTGGCCCATGATTCAGTGTTTTTCAAGTCAGTGTTAAGTATAATTGCTGATTCTTCAGGGTTGTCTACGGTAACATAAAGACTTGTATCATCGGCAAAGAGACGGGCATTAGATTTTAATTTTATAATAATATCATTTATATAAATCAAAAAGAGCAACGGACCTAAAAGAGAACCCTGAGGAACTCCAGCTTCAATATGTCAAACTGACACAGATGCACCATTTAAAACGACTTGTTGATCCCTATTTAGCAGAAAACTTTTAAACCAGTCGAGAAAATTCCATTTATGCCTATAGCTTTCAACTTTAATATTAAACCTTTATGCCAGACCTTATCAAAAGCTTTACTAATATCACAAAATACTATCCTGACTTCTTTACCCTGGTCAACTATTTGACAATATTTTTGATAAAAGTAAGTCAATTGATTAGTTGTAGAGTCACCAGGAATGAAACCAGATTGATATTCAGTTAGAATGCCATGAAACGAAATATGTTGAAAAACATGTTTGTAAACAGCGCGTTCAAATACTTTACTAATTGTGCTCAATAACGATATGGGTCTGTAATTTGAAACTAGGAAGGCATCTACTTTTTAGCTCGACTTTTCGAAGAAAATGAGAGCTTATACTGTCACTCGGGCGTCGGCGTCGGTGTCGGCGTCGGCGTTGCAACACAAGGTTAAAGTTTTTTTCAAACATCAATAACTTAAATACTATCAAAGGTATTCCACCCAAACTTAAAATACTTATTCACCATCATCACTTCTACCTTACTTCTAAGGCCCATAACTCTTGCTGTACTACTTCTTAAGTTATGCCACTTTCATACTTAGAAAACAGCCAAAATCATGGTAATTTTTTACATAGTTGTACTGTCACATGTATTTGACTGAAACTTCAAGTACTTATTCACCATCACTACTTCTGCCTTACTAGCAAGGCCCATAAGCCTGGCTGTACTACTTCTTGAATTATGCCCCTTTCATACTTAGAAAACAGCCGAAATCATGGTTATATTTTTTTTACAAAGTTGTATATTTTCAATACCACCATAACTTGGAATATTACAATTTCAGATTTTAGCACTGGAGTTGGCGGATCAGCACATCACATTCTCAAATTGATTCTGCATGCTAATTTCACCAATTATAAATGTCATATTTGTTTATTGGAGGTGATAGAATAATTTCTACTATAACTAGAATATATCATCATTGATATGTACCATACTATTAAAATCCATAAAACTGTGTCTTAGCAACTGAGAAAAGTCGAGCGCGCTGTCTTATGGACAGCTCTTGTTTATATATAGGACAAACAATAGCTCTTTTCCAAAAGGAAGGGAAAAACCTTTGAGAAATAGACTGATTGAAAATTTGACAAAGTGGAAAAGATATTTCATGAGATAGTTCTTTCAAGATTCTATTGTTTATTGAATCAGGACCAACAGCTTTACCAACCAGAAGAGAGTTTAGAATTGGAAGGGTTTCTTCAGGAGAAAAGTTAATACTAGATAGACTTTTTAATTATAGAAAGGTGGAAGGGGCTTATCTTGTTTTGAAAACTCAAGTTTCGTCTGTGAAACAAAGAAGTCGTTAAAAGCATTGGCCTTGTCATGATCTGAGGAAAGGATATCGCCATTTAAGTGTAAAGGAGGTATAGACGTATTATTTCGTTTTTCATAAACATTTTGATTGTTGACCACCATGACCTAGAGTTTCGATTAGATGTTAGTTTCTGTATAAGATTAGCATAAAACTTGTTTAGCAAGGTTAATTCGCTTGATAATTAGATTGCATAATAGTTTAAAATTGTGTCAGATTGTAAGTTGGTACGCTTACGAATTAGACATTTAATATGAGAAGTTATCCACCTAGGTTCCTATGGTTTGACTGTAACGCTACGATTTGGGATATACCGTTTACATATTTGTAGAAGTGTGGTTGTAAGCTTTTCAACCCAAGTATTGATATCGTAAAGACTATTCAAGTTAAAAGAATCACACTCATGGCGAAGATCTATATAATTACCTTTATCAAAAAGCCAAACGAAACGGGAAAATGTTCTAATTCTAGGTTTTGTAAATTTAAAAATCGCAATTATTGGACAGTGAAAACGGACATTTTGATCCAGGAAGGGATCTGAAACTCCACACTTCAGAAGGGGATGTCTATCACGTAAAAGTAAGACATCAAGAACAGAAGATGAACTCTCAGTAAAATGCGTAGGTTCGTCTATTAATTGCGTCAGACCGAACTGGTCACACAAAGCTTTAAGTTTTGGGGCAGACCTCGGAATGGATGTGTTTAGATTAAAGTCACCCGTTATTATAATATCATTTATCCCGGTATTCATAGCTAAGTCAATAGATTTGTCTATATTTTTATGAGTTTCAGAATTAGTATTGGGCGGACGGTAAAATAATCCTATAAGGAGTTTCTTATTTCTGTGAAGTATTAGCTCAACCCATATACTTTCAGTACCCAAGACTTCGAGATCATGTCTGCGATGAAATGAAATTGTATTTTTTATGTAAACAACAACTCCACCATAACCATCTATTATTCAGTCCTTACGTTCAGGAGGATGGACATTTGGAATTAGAATTTCACTAGTATTAATAGAGGGTTTCAGTCACGTCTCGGTTAAGGCAATAACATCGAAATTTGAGAGTTCAGCTTGAATTAGGTTGAATTTGTGGAATAAACTTTGAACATTGTAGTGACTTAGAGATAAATGATGTGATAGATCAATAGATGGAGTGCTATGGTCTAAAGAAACACTCGCTTCTGAGTAGGGCCCAGGATTAGGGTGTATGTCACCTGATTTAATTAATAAGATTATCAACCATGTTAGGAATACAATGAAACTAAAAACCAATGAAGAGTAAATTGTAAATTCTAGATTACATGTAGCTTTTTTTGACGGGGCAAAGTTCCTAAAACCTTTTTTGAAGGCGTATACCTTTGCGTTAAATAAAGGTATTTTACATTAACGTAAGTTTAATGTTATCGAATGTGAGTTTACCGGAAATCTCAAAAGATTAAAAAGAATCGTACTAATAGTGAGACAAGATATTGTAATCAAGTTTATGACTGACTTCATGTTAAGGTTTTTGAAGAACATTGGGTTATTTGCAAAGATCGAATAAGATACAGCAGGAAGTCAGTCATTTATAGTTTGTTTGTTTTTTGTATGAAGGGGCCCTTATGCCGTACGTAAAACAGAAAGACAATCATCAAAACAAAAAGACATTGTACAGAGACATGGAAAGGTCAAATGGTGGGTTACATACTCAGTGAAGTGGATTGATGATTTTGTCAGAAAACTACTGATAAGAAAAACAGTTGTAAATTCGAACAAATAAAACCCAGACAATAGTAACACGGAACCATAATTGAGAGCACTGATGAAATAGTTATAGGTAGAGCGTCAATACAAAAGTTGAATACACATTCATTTCTGGAAGATTCTAGAATACATTGTGTACATACTCGTATATAAAGAAATGTAATAAAGAGAGAGAGAGATAAAACAATGGGAAAGAAAGAGAGAGAGAGAGTACATAAGAGACTTAACAATATGTGTAAGAAAAAGAGAGTATTTGACAATGAAAGAGAGAGAGAGAGAGAACATTCAATACGAAAATCATTAAATCATTCACATTCTTACAAATATATACGTGTACATGTACATTAGGAGCATGATGTTTTGTACTGTTTGTTATTAAGGAATGCATACACATACATTTCTGGAAGATTCTAGAATACATTGTGTTCATAATTATATATAGAGATGTAATAGAGAAAGAGAAAGAGAAAAAGAGATAGATGAAGAGAGAGAGAGGGGGGGAGAGAGATAAAACAATGGGAAAGAAGGAGAGAGCATATAATCATTCATGAAGAGATTTACAATGTGTGTGTGAGAGACAGAGAGAGAGAGAGAAAGAGAGAGGATTTAACAATGAGAGAGAGAGAGAATAAACATGTGGATATTTAAAATATTACATCAAATAAATCGAACTATCATGATTTATGTAATAGTATATGTGTATATACTTTTTGTAGAATAATTATTTCTTTTTCTAAGCAGCTCGTTCACAGATGAGCGGTAGAAATAAAAACTGTTTATTCCTCTACTCTCCTTTATTAATGTTGGTGAAGTCTTTATTTCCAGACAAATAAACTTGACAAATGCACGCGAAAACGCTATTTTCGTAAACGCCAAATTCGGGGAAATCGGTTAAATAAAGATTACGGTATCCCCACAAGCAGGTGTTTGCGATTCCGCAACATGACGTCTTCAACAGTCCCATGTACCGTATTAATCAGTGAATATGGTCAGTCATTTGACGGCACGCGCAAACAAGCATTCTGAATATAGGTTTTATCATTCTAAATATATATCAAATACCGGTCGTAATGCTATTGCCTGTAATGGAGAATCCACCCGTTTTTCTTACAATCACGGCATGTTCCATAAGTTCCATAATGGGTGACCATGCGTCTGTATATCCGTAATGATAGACGTAATACAAACAGATAGTTAAAAAAGTGCAATTCTAAGTAAATGACCATCTGTGAACGAGCAGCTTTGTGTTGATTAGCTATTTGTTAAAAACGGTTATCGTGGATATACGAACGGAAAAAAAAAAGACCTGTCATTTTTGTCTTCAGCACATTTTGAAAAAGAATGTGTGAAAATCTGACAATTCAATTAAAGAATAGTTTCAAAGTTTATTTGTATAATCAGGCCTCCGGCCTATACACAGATAAATTACACAATATACAACATATTCAAAGGCAATGGAGTTTGTAGAGTACAAATCATATGTAAATTCTTACATTACTTGTATGATACATTGTCAGGTAATACATACAATCTGTTTCGATATATATTAAGAATAACAATATAACATGCTGACGATATCTTTTCTTATCCAAACAATTACTAATATTTTCACCAATGTATGTATATACACATACAACATTTACATACATCAAACATTATTACATATAATATTGCAATGTGCATCAAATTCAAATTTCTATCTTTGTACACACATGTATAATTGTACACATACATAAGCCCTCCTGCATACACAATATATACATACATATGCGTACAATTTATTGACTACCATACAAGAATTCTAATCTTATCTCAAATGCATAATATATGTACATAGCAATATCCCGTATAGTTTTTTCGTTTGTTGATGACATCAGATTACAGAAGTTGAGATAATTTGCATTTAATATATAAAAATTGCTGATATACCTTTCACGCACTTCATTATATAACGGACAAATAAGGACAAAATGAAACTCATCTTCCAAACCACTCTCACAAAACACACACATCCGATCTTCCAACATAATATTATGGTGCCTACCTTGTTCAACCATTAAATTGTGACTTGAAAACCTAAAAGAAGCAAGACACTTTCTAAATTTACCAATATCTATTATACTAATATATGGTTCAATGCAAAATTCAACTTTAAAATCTTTATAGGTTCTCAATTTTCTACTATTTACACAATTTGAACGCCAATTTTGGATATACTGATCCTTTATTCGTTGCGTGTAACTCAACAAAAACGTTTTGTCATTTTGAACCCCTTGTGCTTCCCATATATAACCAAATCCATTATTATAAAGATGTTTCCTAACTTCTGTTACCCAGTTTGTATATCCAATTGAATCATAACGTTTCAACATTTCATAACATAACTTCGGGAATCTATCCTTTGGTAACTTTAACAGTCTAAGCCAAAACTTAATGCACCTTTTATAAGAACTTACATACAACGGATATCTACCAAGATCACCCATAACTGCATAATTACAGGATGAAATATTTACATTTAAAAATTTCTTACACGCAAAAATATGTATATTTTCAATGCACTGCATTTGTTTTATACCCCATATTTCCGAGCCATATAACAAGATTGCACTTATTTTTGAATCAAATACCTTAAAAAATGTTTTAACTGGAATGTAAGATAAATCAGAGAAAGAAGAGAAAATTTGCGCGAGTACTCGTTTTGCTTTCACGGCCATGAATTCTGCCATTTTGTATAAGGATAACCTATTAGTAAAGTGCACACCTACATATGTAAAACCATTTACTACTTCCAATGCCTGCCCATTATAAGCCCATGTTTCTCTTCTAGACGGTACACCACCTTTTTTAAAAACTAAAACTTTCGTCTTATCTTTATTTACTGTAAGTTTATTTTTGTCACAAAAACTCTTTAAAGTATTCAACTGTTGTTGTAAACCACATATTGTATTGGATATAAGACCTATATCATCTGCAAACATTAAAAGAAACATTTCTGTTAAATCTGGAAAAAGCTGAACCTTTAAGTATTTATGTATAAGTCGAATAATACCGGGCTCAATTTACATCCCTGCCTCAAGCCAATTGGACAAGAAAACATATCTGATACATTATCATTATGCCTAACGCATGCTTTAACCGAGTTGTAGATAGATAAGATAGCCTTATATAAGTTTCCTTTTAGCCCATCATTTCTCAAGATGTCATATAGTATACTCCTATCTACACTATCAAACGCCTTTTGAAAATCAACAAAAGCTACATATACAAATTTTCCCTTCATACACAAATACCTATTTACAATGGCATATAAAATAAAAGCATTATCAATAGTAGAATACCCCTGTCTAAAGCCAGCTTGAGATTCATGTAACTTATTATATGCATTGCTAAAAAAGGTTACTCTTTTTGTTATAATTGAGATATAAACTTTACTAAAAACACCGAGTAGCGATATTCCCCTGTAATTTCCAGGATATAATTTACTTCCTTTCTTATGAATTGGAATAATGATGGTTTTAGCCCAATTGGAAGGAAATTCCCCTTTACTAAATAAACGGTTGAAAAACTTTCTTATATATGGTAATAAAATGTTAACTCCATATACAAAATGACGGGCTGTTAAATTGCCGGACGAGGCCTTTTTGCAGTTTAATTCTTTAATACTTGAGATTATTTCTTCATCTGTAATTGGCGAATTGAAAACTGAATCCTCAATTTCATTAAGACTTACAATATCATTACTATCATCGCTTGAATCATTATATTCATCCTCCCCATTTTCAAATTCACCCATACCTTCTCTACCTTCTAAATTCATTGATGTATCATCATCATCATCATCATCATTATCCGTGGTACTTTTACAACCTAATAGCTCTCTGAAATGCTCAAACCACTGATCTAAAGTAATACTTGTTTCTGCATATTTCTTACCTTTCAACATATTTATCTCTCTCCAGAATTCTTTAGAATTATTTACAGAGCTTCCAATTCTATTTAAAAACTGACTGTCGTATTCATTTCGTTTTTTCTTTCAGATTAGTTTAAAGTCTTTCTTATCTTTCAAGTACTGTATAAGATTATCGTCAGATCGGCTTAACCTAAATTTTCTAAGACTTTTTTGGGCTACATGTTTTTTATCCCGGCAATCTTTGTCAAACCATACTTGTTTGCTCTGGGGCTTCTTTTTGAAAACTTTGAAGCTCTCAGACACATCAATAAGAAGTTTTTCAAATTCATGTTCAATTGAATTTATATCTGCATTACTATCATCTATCATTTCATTAAGAACATCAAAATATCCATCCAAGGCCCTTTCCGATAAGGCCTCTGTATATTCTATCTTATTCTTATCATTGAGTTTGTAATATGCCTGTTTTGTTCCGTCCCTATCCATTCTATTTGTATTCTTTTGCGCTAGACCTATCTTCAAATATAAGGGCATGTGACTACTCTCTGGTTGAGAAATGATCTCGAATTTTTCTATACAAGCAAACAACTCTTTTGATACTATATAATAATCAACAATGCTACAACCTTGTTGGCTAATATATGTATAACATCTACTAAAATCAACAAACCTTCCATTTACAATATATAATCCGAATGACTTACAAAAAATTATCAATTTATGACCAAACGAATTCAATCCAATGTCATCAGATAAACGTTTTACCCCTATATCACCATCTAAAATCTCAGAAAATTCTGATAATTCTGGCACGTTATTTACATGCATAGTATGATCTAATTCCATTCCAGTTCTTGCATTAAAATCTCCGTTCAATACAGTCAGTTTATTTAATAGACCACTATTAATTAATGTATTATCTAGTATGTCAAACACTGGGACGTCTATATCATAGTAAAATGGTGAGCCCTGTGGTGGTATATATACTGTACAATATAAGCAGTCTGTACTGAACCCTGTTAGTTTCCTGTCGATATTTATAATAACACCAATTTCAAAATTTGCGAATAACCTTGAGATGAATCGGTTCAAAGACTGCCTTACTAAAACCCATACACCCCCCATATGACGCCTGTCACGCTGTGATGGCTTTGCACTCCTGTCAAACAAAACATAATCTCCAAAATATTTATCGGCCATGCTTCGATCGATACACCAAGTTTCTGTTAGGGATATAATGTCAAAATTTTTAACACCTATTCTATAAAATCAGAATTTGTGAGTCTTTTTAGTAAACCTTCAACATTCCATGACAAACAATTTAGAGCTCCAACAGTCTGTGTTTGGCCTTGGCCACACCCCTATTTAGCATGATTAAACTGACGCCTTTCTGATGTTATATCAAACTCTCTATTGTCTGCTTGCTCCTTTTCACGCCGCTGCAGAGTTTCTCTATTGCGGTCGTCGAGAGTTCGAACACCTTGCTTTCTCACTCGCTTATTCGGTTGCTCTGGTTTTTGTTGAGTTATAAGTTGGCCATTTTTAAAGTATCCAATGCACCCGCGATCGCGCACTTCTTTTAGTTGCTTTCTTTGCAGGAAGCTTAAATCGTTAGAGATGCGGATATTACTTTTACGAAGATCATCTCGGTATCTGAACAGCTTCATTTTATCTTCAAAGGCTTTGAATTTGATCAAAACCATTCGCGGCTCATCACGGATACCTCTCTTTTCTCCGATTCGCTTGGCATTAATAATCACGGATTCATTTAAGTTTTCTGTTTTGTCTGCTTTACTGAATATTTCATTGGCTATTAACGATAATAAATCTTTGTCATCTGATTCACTTTCGGCTAAACCAAAAACTCTCAGGGAACACTTCAATGTTTCGCTTTCGATGATATTTAACTGACTTTCGATATTTTCAAGCTTTTCGGCCAGTTTGTCATTTTGCATTGACGCCATATCAATATCATCAAATGCCATATCCTTGTAAAATTCCAAATCATCAAGCCTTTGATCAATGCATTGGAGTTTTGTTTCTGTATTAACTTGCCTTTTCTGTATTTCATATATGCTCTCTTTTAATGAATGTAGATCATCCTTTACACTACTTATATCGTTACAGCTTTTCGTTTAATGATTGTATTGCATCGAGAATCACTTGTGTCTCCGCAGGCCCCGGATTCAACTCAATATCACCCGCCAGTAACAATAGGTTTATACGTTTTGGCATGCAATCCTCACCATACAGTGTACAAAGATGAGATCTAGTCATGATGTGTGTATCAAAGATCGGATGCGATATGTAACAATCAGGTATATGTTCGGAGACCAGACTATGCATAAGATACTCTTTAGTTGCGATGAGTGTATAGCTACACAGCACAAGGAACAACAGGTACGATCCTACCATGCAACTTCTAAAATGCACATCTGTGCTTCTACCATATGGGCTGAAAGTGCCGTCTTTTATCTTTCGGTGTGATCGACATAATCTACATGCTGTTGAAGCAAAACGCCCAATGTGGCAGCGGTATAGCTCAATATCAATCCCCATTGTAATTTTATGGCAATTTCAGTCTTCCGTAGAATTTCAGCCGTTAGCAATCAGATGTACATCAGTGCACAAGTGTACAGGTAAAGCGCGAAATCACTCGGCTCAGTATTCAACTCAGTCAACTCAGTATTGAATATATACAGCGGTCAAGCCCCGCGGGACACAATGTCACAGGTAAACATCAATCACGTGACCATGCAATTAAATATTTATCAATATAGAAAAAAAAATGCTCTCTTGGAAAGACAAAAGCTTCATACCGATCATATGAATGTCCATCTGATAGGCCGATCTTTACACTTTATCCTGATATAACTTTTATATCCCAATATCCATTATAACATGAGAAATTTGACCATTTCATCGCCTCCGAAAATGCACTATTATTATATAGTAAAGAAAACAAACTGAAGTAAACGCCCTTAATGCAAATATTGTAAATCGTGCCTTGACTTGGAATAAATATGTACCTTGAATTGGACGGTGGTCCTCGGATAGTCGCAATGTTTCTATATTTATTATACAGATATAAACATTTACAATCTGACTAAAGTACACGATCTTCCTACGGTAAGATCTGAAGACGACCCATTCGGTTTGTTCTCCAATGAGATCAGTAACATCTATTTATATCTCAGCCAATCAGAGAACGTCTTTCAAAGGATATATAATTTATACATGATTGATTGAAAATATCAAAATAAAATATACAATATGTCATATGATGTTCATGTAAAATAAAAGAGAATGTGAATAAAACAATTAAAATATGTTTTGCTTTGTTTCTTGATGAATTTATCGAAATTTAGCCCCTTTCCGGTATTAATGGTACTTTTTATTCTTACTGTATTTTTTCAGTCCTTGTTGAAAGCTAGCGTTTATTTTTGGACTAAAGCATTCTGCTATATTCTCTATGAAATCTTCACAGGATTTACAAAGAAAGCTAAAGCATGTTTTGATGAACTAGTTCGTTACAATGAACTGTATTATATTACGAGTTTAATGTAGATTTTCTTTCAGATTTTTGACAATCAACATTCATGTTTTAGGCCATTCTGAGTGCGACATTTACATTACACATTTATTCATTAAAATGTAAAAAAGATGTGGTTGTAATGGTTTTATTGGCACACATAAGTCAAATATATGCTTTTCAGTCTTATGACAGAAACCTTTCAATCCAATCGATTAAAACACATCGTCTTCATAGTGTAACATGCAGACGACTTTGAAGTGATAAGCAAGTTAGAGGATTACAATAGATTCTGAACTCTTTTTATAGATAGAAACAGTGGTAAAATTTTGATTTTTTTTCTCTTGTTTAATCAATACACAATTTAGTCCATTAATCTGCTACTTGTGTCATAATTGATGTCATCATGAATTTCTTACTTAAAATGCAGTGACCCCGTATAATGAAAGAGGGTCGTTTCAAAAGCATTTTTCAACTGTTCATATGAACAAATTCCAAGGTAGCAAAACTGTTTTAAGTCTTATTTCATTGTTATTAAAAAAATGAATCTCTTAGTTCATATTTAATTAACTTCAAAATAAATTTGATTTTTAGATATTTAGCTCTAGACTGCAGTAAAATGAACATGTTTTAGAATATTAATTGACATATATACCAATGAAAGTTTTCTGTAAACTTTGATATGTGTGCATAAGACTGCATATTAAATACCAGTTTGCTGTTGAATTTAAACATATTTTATTGTTGAAAAAAAGAATTATAGTCTTTATTCAGTCAAATTGTGCTTAGTCGTGACCAAAAATGCCCAGTTCCATCTCCATTTTGTTTGGTAAAACGGGCCTTTTTTCAGGTACCTTGTTTGTGAGATATGAAAAAAACCTCTTTGAATATGTCTTTTCTTCACGAAGAATGGATAAATTTAGAAATTCATTCCATAATTTCTTGCCTTCCTGTTAAGGGGAAAATTAATGTGATATTTGAAATAATTAACTTCTGTTTTTAAAAAATGCATTATTTGTTTCAGGCTAAAATCAAGGTTTTTGATGACAAAACCATAGTGTAATTTGCCACAGCAGTGTCATTTTGATGGTAAGTTAAAAATGAAAAAAAATTAATAAAATGCATTGGTCAAGAAAAATGAATAGAACAATTAACATTTTGAACAAGTGCAAAAAAAATGTAAATAGTATAGAATGCATGCCTCTAAAAATAATTGTTCAAAAAATTATATAAAAATGTATAATTACAAAAAAAATTTAAAAAAATTTTTAAAATTTTAAAAGCTTTCTTTGTATTGGAAGAAAGAAATGATTAAATCAAATTTAAATGTAATGTACTTATTATGAGAAATTGTTTTCTATGTTGGACAAAAAATATTTCAAATCAGCATCATTAAAACCACCTTTCATTAACAGTCACAGTTGTATGAAAACTCGAAATCGTTGAATGATAATTGTGGAGAATAATATATTAGAATATTACAAAAATATGAAGTTATTTAACCTCAAAGTGTTGAATTTTGAACATGGTACATGTATTCTGCTTGGTTTTGAATTTATAATTCTGTCAAAAATTCATTTGTCTTGAGGATTTGAGCATGCTATAATATTCGTTAAATGATCATTGTTACTTTTTTCAGATTGCAGTTAGCAGACATAGAATCGGAATTGGAATAACGGTGTCTCATTTCATATTTTGTTGGAATTATCATTAAACAACTATAAAAGCATATATATGTTATCATTAAGTTTGTGATTGCGTGTGAAGCATGTACTGTAAGAGATTTAAATTATATAAAAAAAATCTAAAAAATAAAATCAAAGTTGAACACATTGTCTGAAACATGTTTAAAAGTAATTTGATCTTGCAATCACTCATCTAAACTATTATGATTTCTTATGTATATGAAATCTACACAATATGAAAAAAATACTAGATAAAGACATACTTTATAGTTTTAAAAAATTAGTTTAATCTTATTTACTTTACATCAATTTGGAAGTTATTACAACTTATACTGATCCCTATCTACGGTTCATGGATCAGTACTTTGTGGCCGGGAAGTTGCATAGTTTTAGTATATGAAAATGATACTGATTGCTCTCCCTGTATATTTTTTCATTCATATGTGTAGAGATGCCAGATATGACAAACTCTTGATCGGAGTTCATATATTTATTGGATTTTATATATTGAAACCTGGAAGAAATAAGACAATATCTTAGAGTGAACTCCACCATATCAAATTCAATATAAATATGCAAAGGATACAGAATACATTTCATTATCATCATTATTATTTTTAAAATACATTTCTATTGATTTTATATAATACTGAAAAAAAATATATTATTAAGTTGAAAGAGAAAGGTAAATCAACACATACCAGACGCATTCTAGTAGACAGCATTAATACATACTAAGGTTCAAACCAAGAACCAAGAGTTGACTGTAAGAGTCCTGGTGAGAGAGAGATGGAAGTATGTGCATTGTGAAGATGGGAGTGTTAGTATATATAGGGATATATGGGTACTCAGTCACTCGCAATTAATAAAAACATCTGTGAGCAGAATATGTCAACTGGGTATTGACATGCAGAAAATACCAATTTCATAATATTCCTGCCTGTCACCCAGTGACCATTCCTAATGTCACATGGCACTAAGCACTGGTCAGCTGAATGCTCAAGCATATCATGACTACTAAATAAACATTATTACAATTGACCTGTCTACATATGTACTAAGCACTGGTCAGCGGAATACTCAAACATCATGACTACTATATAAACATTACTATTATTATAATTGACCTGTCTACATATGTATGAACAATTATTTTTGCTGCTTTTCACTGCTGTTGGTCTCTTTTATATTCACAATGACATCATCATCATCATCATCATCGTCTGAAAATATCATTATCATTTTAAAATGACATCAGCATCATCATCATCTGTCTCTTTCTTTGTATTATGAAATGTGTATTTGAATGTTTACATGTTTTTCACTGATTGCAGTGCTTTTAAAAGTCTCTACATAAATACGTTTAGTATTAAGAGACCCTGATTTAACTAAATTACGATTCGTTAAAATAACATTTCAAAGTAATAATTGTATCCCATATTTGTCTTCATTTAAGTGTAATGTAGCTCCAGGGATTGTATATAGAATCTCTGGTGGCTCTTATCAAATTGCAGCATTACAAACAATCTTTCTCTCTCTCTCTTTAACTTTTATAACGTCCCTCGCTGAATACACTCTGCCGATTCGAATTTTGTAACCGTTTTAATTTCATCAGGACGCGAGGACATTGGCTAAAGATAGACAAGAGTGTGTCAAGCACCCTAGTTGAACTAGTCACTTTATTTTATAAATTGTGTATTGTTTATTAAAAATTAAAGATGGTAAAACTGATCTGAAAGATGAGCCCCGTCACGGTCAGCCAAGAAAAGCTACTACCAAAACTAATGTTGCTGCTGTGGAAGATCTAATCAAACAAGATGCAAGGTTCACGGTTAAAGATATTTCAGATTGGTGTGTCCTATATTTTGGTGGAAACTTCATAAGATTTTAACTAATCAGTTGAAACTTAGGTTTGCGCAATATGGGTTCCACATCTCTTGACCAAAAAACAAAAGGCCACCCGTGTAAAAATGGCGAAAACTCTCCTAAAAGGGTACAGAAATTGTAACAATAGTAAAATATCAAAGCTGTTTACAGGTGATGAAACCTGGGTCTTATTTTGAGCCCCAGAGACTCATCAATAACAAGCAGTGGCTGCGAAAAGACCAAACAAGCCCGGTCATTGCCAAAAGAATTAAGGTCCATGCCTTGTTATTCACTTCCGGTAAAGGTATATGCCCCATAATAACCACCAAAGCCATGCATATAATTTCACATTAAAAGCTTTTAATTTGTCAAACCATGGAAATCTTAAAGGCAAATTGACATGTAATGACATATGACAGAAATTCTTTTATAACGTCCCCTTAATAATTTTTGTTATCATGAGTTATCTCCTCTGAAAACTACAAAAAAGGATTGTCTCCATTTTCCTACGGTAAGGTTTAGATGTGTTCACGAAATTTGAATCAGAATCATATAATGCATATTTCTACCGTAGGTTTTCCTCGAAAATCAAATTCAGTTTTCATATTAACAGAAATTATATATTTTCCATAGACTTCAATGTTAACTTAAATGCAGATTATCTCCCCTACAACTAATAAAACCTGGAAAACTCTCGGTGAAACATTTTTATTTTAAGATGTTTTCAAAGTGACAAAGTTCCATAGAAATATTTCCATCCAGTGGCAAGATATGGAATATTGATATTAGGGGGGTTATCCCTTAAAAGCACGGCAAATGTTCTGTATGCGGTATATTTTAATTGCGATGGACCCATTGTTCAAATTCCCGTACCGATTGGCAAAAAATCACATGTAAAATTTATAAGAACAGTGTGTTGTCAAAAGTAAAGGCACACTATGAAAAACGTAGACCTGCAACCAGTTTGAGAGATTTATGTCTTATGCACCGTTCTTGTCCTAGACTTCCTGAAAAAGGAAACGGTAATTCAGCTCCGTCATCCACCTTATTTGCCACAGTCCCTACGACATTTTCCTATTTCCTTTATTAATGAAAACCCTCTCTGGGCGTCGTTATGAATCCCGAAGTGTTCTTGGTAGTGCAATTTACCAGTGTCTCCAGAGCATTCCTAAAAAGGCCTACTTCTCTGCCTTTACGGAATGGATTTCGAGACTTGAAAAGTCTGTTTCCGTCAAAGAAAATTCTTCGAAGGGTTAAAGTAAACGAAATTTGAATGTGATCAATATTGCGCCCTGTAGAACCCTGATGACAAAATTAAAAGGAAGAGCCCTCGTAGTGTTAAGTACATACACTGATTCATTCCTTTGATTTCTCTGGTTCTTTTCTGTAGGCCTCCCTTTTTGAATAGTAGTATTTCCTCTCCAGCCTAAAATATGTCAAAATCTATATTTGATTTTTGTTTCATTTATATAGTTGTTTAATTTGTTCTCCATAAGAGTGAACAAAACACTTCTTGGGTAGTTGCTAATACTGACCAGTTTGCTTGTTTGTTTGTTGGGTTTAACATCCCACTGACAGTATTTTAGTCATTTAGAAACTATGTATTCTTGAGACAGATAAAGTGCTGACACACTGCCGATTCCACGGTACATAACCATATCGGCGGGCTCTCTGCGAAATCGCTTTATCGGGAGGCTATCTGCGTTTGCATCGGTCATTCTCTGCCATAAACACTAGCAAACGCTGGACGGAAGGGAAAGTAACAGACCAATGGTCACTTTTCAAAGGTGAGTTGCTCAATATAAAGTATTGCACGGCATATTAGAGTATCTTAGCTATGTATATGCGTGTACAATTTTCAATTATCAGCGACTGCGACCTGAAACTCGGCCAAACAGTTAAGTGATTTACCAACTTGGAACACAACCCCGGCAATTTCTACAGTCTTCAGCGGGTTATTGCTTTGATAATGTCTATAATATGACCATCGAATGTATTTTTCAGTATATTCCTCAAGAAGATACCGATAACATGGCCGATTGTAATGTAAGTTTCCTGAAAACCCCCTACTTTCGGTTTTGTCGTTGCACGGGAGGTCTCTCTGCACATCACTTTTTGAAGCACAGGCAGACTCTGCATTTACCACGGGCAGGCTCTCTGCATTTTGCCAGCAATATTTTTTTCAAAAGCATACTGCTAGCGTACTTTGTGTTTTATTGTGAAAATGCTTTTTGCCCTTCCAGTGTTATTTTCTTCGTTGGGGGGGGGGGGGGGGGGGGGGGGTCCGGGTCCAAAGGGGTTGAGGGGATGAGCTTTAAAAGGGGGATTTTTCTGCTATGTATACTGTAAGCCTTTTATTGTATTTTACTCTTATTTAATGATGTTTTATTGCTTAAAATATAATAAGACCAATGATACAACATGTTTGAACAGTTTTATTAAGAATATAAAAATTTTAAAAAAAGCGTCAGTGAGTTCATGCACACAGTGGTAGGTAAACTGCCATAGTTATTGGGGTGGGGGGGGGGGGTGAAAGAAAATAGAAAATGGGGAGCGGAGGATGCCGCCTATATTCTCCAAATATTTTGAACAAAAAAAATCTATCGGTATCTTCTTGAGGAATATACTGAAAAGAATACATTCGATGGTCATATTATAGACATAATCAAAGCAATAACCCGCTGAAGCCTGTAGAAAGTGTTCCATACTGGTACATCACTAAACTGTTCGGCCGAGTTTCAGGTCGCAGTTTAAGTTTACACGCATATACATAGCTAAGATACTCTAATATTCCGTGCAATACTTAATATTGAGCAACTTAACTTTGAAAAGTGACCATTGGTCTGTTTCTTTCCCAACCGTCCAGCGTTTGCTAGTGTTTTTGGCAGAGAATGACCGGTGCGAAAGCAGAGAGCCTGCCGATATAGCGATTTCCGCAGAGAGCCCGCCGATATGTTTATGCACCGTGGATTCATGCCGTAGACATGAACACTCTTACTACTCTGCCACCATGACCGGTCTAAGTAATACGTTTTAGCTTGTTCATATTAATCCATTATCAAAAGTTTGACTTAATTTGTTTTGAATGGGAAACAAGTTCATTACTTATCATTCTAAGCAGAACAGTCCCTGAGTAATCAAAAATAAAACAGAATACTTAACTTCATTTGGATAATTTTCAGACTTAAACTATTGTTAGTATATATATATATATATATATATATATATATATATATGTGTGTGTGTGTGTGTGTGTGTGTGTTATTGGAATTTTTCTCAATATGGTATCTGAGTTTGTGTCTAAGGTCGTACTTAAACATTTATTGAGAATACACGTTTTGAGCTTGGTGTATTTTCCTAAAGCGAGGTTTTAATTCACAGCCAAATTCCCAATTTTACCCACTGTCCAGATGTTATGGAACTGGTCTCCAGAGTTCTGTACACGTTTTGATGTTTGATTCAAATTCAAACATTCTAGCTTTTTAACCCAATTAAAGAACATACATGATTTTGAAAAAGACATTTACAATCTGTCTATCTATCACCTTTGCTATCTTCCAGGTTGTGAATAAATATAATCTGTCATTAGACTTTAAAACCGAATGTTTCTTTAAACTGTAAGCATAATTTCATTCATTTATTTGTAATCTTTATATTATATTGCTTTGATTAATACATACCATGGTCCTATTTCTAATTAAGGTTATCCACTTTCTCTTTCCCACTCTTTCAAAGATTATTTTTAGAAAATGGGATGTCATATTTACCAGGAAAGGGTATGAGTAATATAGTGGGGGGATTGATAATCAACACCAGCAGTTTACTTGACGGTTATAAATCAGAAACCTAAAATGTACTTTAAAACATTTCGTTGGACATAGTTTACAAACACAAAGTAATAAATACTAAATAGATCGAGGATTTCCCATATCATCGCGAGAAATGCTCAACGCGGTAAATACATATGTTTAAATTAATTTAATACAAATATTTACCAACCAGGCACGTCTGAATAAACTTATACTTCAATACAGGAAATGTTCAAAGGTAAGAGTGACGTAAGATACAATCAATAACAAATGATCAGTAATCAACTTGCGTTGATGGCGATCTGTCAGTGAATGATTAATATGAAAGACGGGGACTTTTGAGCGGTAAAGGGGCCAAAGAAGCAGGACAAACCAATCGGGGTATTTCCTTAAAATAAAATTCTCACAGTTTACATACAGACTCTTTCATACAATTACAGACATGTACATTGAATTACAAACATGGAGTAAACAAAGGCATGTGTACTTACAGGACAAAACAATACAAAGGGACAAAACTGCACATTGCTACACACCCCCACTCATCGTTGGAATGTCTCCGACATTCGTGATCTGTAATTATCATTAAAAATGGAATATCTGCTATAGAGAAATATTAAAATTTTATACTGCCACTTTCAATGTACATCTGAGAAAAATATGAATTTATCTCAAACAAAAAACGTGGTGTACTGCTATGCAAATCTTGCCTAAATCATGAATAGAGAAAATATCAATATTTATTGTTAAATACACGAAGGCTAAAAATTACGTGCCTTCAATCGCACCTTGCTACACTAAGAATAAAGAATCAATGAAAGTGTAGAATACCATAGTTCACATGGCTGTGCAGATATTCAAGCCAGTATACTGTTCACACATGTATATATTAATTTTGTGACTGTTTAAAATCCTGATTAATATTGGTTTTTGAGGCTCTTGATGTCACATATTGTTTTAAGACAGTGAGAAAGAAAAAGATACCAGAGTTTAAGAAGATTCTACCAAGATCTGATACAAGTACAAATAACCCCTGCTTTTTCCTGTGTTCTCTTTCACCATTTTTTTATGTGAAGGGAGAAGGGGGGTCCTGTTTTTTTATTGTTGTTTTTTGCATTTATTTTATTTTTTATTACATCATTTAGGAAAATAATTCTGATAACTTGTACTACCTATACTAATACCTCTCAATGGTTTCTGAATTTGACCAGTACTTAGCGCTTGGGATTGTCCTGAAAATCCCTTTAAAAAAATGGGATTTGAAACCACAACCTTCCGATCTGGGTCATGGCGCCATTGTTTTCATAATAACATAAGGTAATAATCAATTTTATTTTTGATATATGATATATATGAATTATTCAGTATAGTGCCAAAAGTAATGAATAGTTCTACTTTGTTAGCCTGAACAACATAAACACTCTCATAGTGCTGTAAACCATGGTTTTTACATGGCTTTTACATTCTATACTTAACACTGATGTATTCATGTACAAAAAAATAATTAACTAGAGGTCGTTTGTGTAAGATACAAACGAAGCGGCTTTCCGTTTGCTTATATCAAAGGTATTGAATATATAAGTTAATACAAAAAAAAATGGAATAATGATGCATAATAATGTATGATTTAATGCGGAAATCATTTTTATCATAAATATATACTTATGTTCAAAAATAAGCTTTAAATTTTTTTTTTTTTTTTTTTTTTTTTTTTTCATTTTCATCTTCTTAAGAAGATATTGAGAATGCATAAAAATAGATCTTATTTGATTACGCATCCGTTTACTATCATGCAGAAAAAAAAACAGGAAAATTTTAAGATGATAATACTTTCCTCAAGAAATTTTTTCTCACGTTATTCAATCGATTTTTAAAGTTTTCATTTTTTATTTAATATCTATTTCTTCGTAAGTATATGACTTAACAAATATTCATTGCAATTTGATCAAACATAATTGAAATTGTAAGAAACAACAAAAATATTTTGAAATCAATGACTTTTAACCTTTAAATTGATTGAGATTTATATTTGCAAAGATAGATGGAAACAAGGGCAGAGGTGTAAGCAAAATCGTGAAAATAATTTCTTATTTCTATGTAATTAACGTTATTAACGTCTAGAAACTTTCAACAACTCATTTGCTTTATATATTTGCTTATTTTTACAGATTTAGAAAAAGAAACCGTAAAAACATTTAGAAAACATAAAAAATCGATAGGTAGAATTACATGTATTTGTCATTTTCTTCAGGTTTGCGTAAAGCCGTGATAGTAAATGCAATAAGTTTTACGTATAGGTTTTCTGGCTCTAGTATAACTATACTAATTCATCGTAAATGCGACTCATTTACTCAAAAACGTATCACAATTCAATATTCAACGCAGGCACTCTTTCCTGCAAAAGGACGGTCGGCTCTTGCTCAACCAACCCAATGACCGCTTTCATTTCTTTCTTCAAATTAATAGATTTTCATTATTCAGCCCTTTTACGAAAAACATGAATAAGTTTTGATAACGTAATCACTTGAAATTTTCTGGACTTTTTGCACATGTTAAGGTTCGACAATATTTCATATTTAAAGTAAATATATCCAATCTTATGATCTTTTTAATATATCACAAATTAATGTTGTCATAAACAAGTGACACAACATAAAATCCTTAAGGTATGCTTAAGATTGGCATTAATACTCATGACGCTGGAGCGTGAATACAAATTGAAATGAATGATTTTTATATTTCAAGTGACTAAAAAATATCTTTTTTGCAATGACATATTCATTCTAACGTTCTATTAATCCAGAAAAAAATATCTTCGACAATGCGAACAGGTTTTTTTTTTACACATTTTTATGTAGGCATTCTATAAAACATGAAAAACTGCCATGTTTGATGACGTTATCACTTGAAATTTTCAAGACCTTATGAACGTACTAAGTTTCGAAAAAAAAATTAAAATTTTAAGTTCATCGGTCTAATTGGCGATTTTATATGATTTTTTAAAATAATTCTTGCTTTAGTATGCATGACATCATAACCACGAGACAAAACAAACATTTCTTGCAGTATGCATCATTTCAATTTTAACTATATCAATTCTAAAGATTTAATTAAGATTGACTCAAAATTCATGATACCAGAACGAGAGAAATCTTTAAAAAGAAATGCATTTTGTCTTTTTGATGACGTCATAACCACGTGACTTAAGAGAAAATCATTCAAAAAATAGAATGTAAACCTCTATGCCGATATGCTGCCCAATTTTCATGCTTCTAACACATCAGGGGGCTTTGTAACATTTAAAATTAATTTTTGGACCAAAGTTCGAAACTCGAAATTGCCATGAAATCTTATTTTTTTTCGAATTTGGAAATTTGAATGCCAAGGTGCACATCTACATCCTAAAATACATCTTCTGTTAAAATATCAAGATAATCGAACCAAAATTGAAGGCTCTAGAGCGCAAACAAACTTTTGAAGCTGACGTCAAATCTGACGTCATATGACGCCAATGAAAATTGAAAATGATCGAATGTATAAAAAGAAAAGCCCGATATATATCTCATTTGAAAAATTGAAGAAGATCCGCCTGTTATGAGATTGAGTGATTTTAATTTAGTAAATTATGACCCCTTTTGAACTTAAGCATTTTGATTAAAGTTAAGCGTCAATAATAAGCTTTGGAATAGTCTAGTGTGCTGTCTTACGGACAACTCCTGTTGTTCTTTGCAAATATTATTTATATTCATAATTCCTTGATTACTTACCCGCATCATTTGGCTTTTCATGTATTAGTAGCATGACAAGTTATCATCACTCCAATTGTATATCAAGTCATATGAAGCACTATAACCTTTCGTATTTCACCTGAGCACAACATGCTCAATGTGAGCTTTTGTGGTCACCTTGCGTCCGTCGTTATGCGTCGTCATCAATTTATTTTAAGACATATCCTCTGAAACCACAGGGTAGAAATTGATGAAACTTAGCATGACTGATCCTTGGTAGGCCTTTTACCAAAGACGTTAAAATGAATTTCATCCATTTAGAACACTTGCTGCCATGGCAACCAACAGAATTTTATCTTATACACTTAAAAGTGTTTCTCCTTTAAAACTAAGAATAGTAAGAATTTAATGTCGCTTGGCACAAATGGTCACCTCTTAGTGCTCTAACAAAATTTAAGAAATACAATTAATAACTTGAAAAAAGAGGACTGCAGGGGCTCGACCCATTTCCTTTTATACTCTGTACAGAACATTTCAAATATTTTTCTATCAACCCAAATAAACTTGTCATTGAAACTCTATATAGAACATTTCAAATTTGTTCTACTAACATTGCTTAAATAAAGTTGATTCCTTAAATTAATTCTTGAGAATTATGTATATGAAATTTGAAGCAAAGCTGCTGAAGCTTACAAGGTAAAATCAAATGACCTGAATTGTTTTAATTATGCTAATGATACTCTAGGGCCACCATGGCCATTCTTTCATGGTCAGATATAACAAAGACAAGGTGAGAATCGGGAGTATTAGTTGCCTTTAGTGATAACTCTAGCTATCGTCAGACATTATTTTGACCTAGCGTTTGGTGCACGTTTGCAAAACAAAATCTCATGTTACCGGAATAATAATACTTGTAAAGGTTTAGTGATATTTCAGAAATCTATGCTTTTATTTATAAACAATTCCATGACATGGCGTTAACTTATGCATACGCTTGCAAAACAAAACTCTCATATTACATAAATACTTTTACGGGTCAGGGTACTTTTCTATGTGTCTCAATGCTTCCCTGCCCAAAGGAGACTGAAATACTCTGGTATTGTAATGTCAATATAACCCACACATACTGCATGCTCATGTAAACTTCCTGTTCATTTAGAGATATATATCTTAGGGTAACATTTTACTGGCTCGTGATAGCAACCCAATCTTGAAATTTGGTTCATCTGTAAAATGTAAAAAACAAAACAAACAAAAAACGCATTGTATTGTTCTATGTGGTGGTTAATGGTTATATTGTTGTTGCTTCTATATTAAACAACGATGCTTACCTTAATATTTTAAAATTCTGGTAACAATAAATTCCTTTTTGTACCATCAGTGCACTAAAGAATACATGATTTTCAATATTACTTTTTAGTCATTAACGGAACGATGATGACCTATCAGTGCATGTCTTAATGGTATCCTTGGGTGTAAATACAATGTACAATGTACATACATTCTGCCATTTTGAAATATATGTCCTTGCTCGCCGCAAACATACGTGTGTATTTATTTCATGATTTGTATTGTACGTATGCATTTGTTTCCACCCCAGAGACCCCTGGAGATTATGTACAATCAAGTTTGCACTATATGAATACATTGACACTGTAACGTATCCTCGCTGTGTATTATCAAATTATACGTAATCGTGACTGCACGTTTTTAAGGAATGTGAATGCATTTCGGTCATATGGGCCACAAAAGATTTCACTTGTGAAATAGTACAAGAAATGAGTCAACGTCGCCGAGAAAAATATGTCAAGGAGAAATATGCAAACTGGAATCGATTTTAAAAAAAAAATTTATTCTTTATTTAATATCTTTTTCTTCGTAAGCATATTACTTATAAACTTTAATTGCAATTTGACCGACCCACAATTGAAATTGTAAAGAAGAAAAAAAAAGTTTGAAATCCATGACTTTCAACCTTTAAATTGATTGAGTTTAAATTTGGAAAAATACATGGAAAGAAAGGCAGAGGTTTAAGCAAAATCATGAAAATACTTTCTTATTTCTATGTAATTAACGTTTTAAACGTCTTGAAACTTTCAACAATTCATTTGCTTATTATATTTGCTTATTTTTACAGATTTAGATAAAGAAACCGTTATACATTTAGAAAACATAAAAAATCGGTAGGTAGAATTACATGTACATGTATTTGTCATTTTCTTCAGGTTTGCGGAAAACCGTGATAACAAATGCAATAAGATATCCGTTTAGGTTTTCTGGCTCTAGTATAATTATATTAATTCATCGTAAATGCGACTTATCTACTGAAAAACGTATCACAATTCACTATTCAACGCAGGCACTCATTCCTGCAAAAGAACAATGGGATCTTGCTTAATCAAACCAATGACCACTTTCATTTCTTTCTTCAAATTAATAGATTTACATGAATAAGCCCTTTTACGAAAAAGTCATGTTTGATAACGTAATCGCTTGAAATTTTCTGGACTTTTTGCGCATGTTAATGTCATGAGGTAGTCCTGGGGAATTAGAGGACTCCTCGGACATCTATTAATTTTAGGGATTCATCTGAAAACTAGAAGACGAAATATCTTTTCAGTATTTTCTATACTTTATTGATATAATTATTTTAAAACAATCTATAATAAATACACATACACGGCAAAAACATTTTACACTAAAAATAATATCTAAATTGCATATAAAGATATGAAATAAAATTTTAAAATTATTACCATTTCTTAGCATGAATAATATCATGAAAGAATATTTAAATAGAAATTAAGTGACAATTATCAATAAAATATTCAGCATACAAAATACAATTAATAACAATATTTCCCTGCAAAAACACAATCTTAATTAGTAATAAGAGACAAAAATAATATTTTGAATAACCTTAAATATCCCTATAAATAATATAACCAGTCAGTTAAATATAAGCTAACATAAATACGCTAAAACCCAAAAGTTAATTTAGAAAGTGCGGCAATAAATAAATAAATTTAGCTTACCTAGAAGACGAAATATCTTTTCAGTATTTTCTATA
>CM037781.1:64494497-64540020 GCA_021229015.1 Solen grandis | reverse complement strand
TCGATTTTGGCTGATATCGGACCATTAGGTATTATATTATTTAAAAAAGTCAGATTGCACTTTGTTTGCACTCTAGCATCTTTACTTTTTAGGTCATTGTCTTTAAATTTTATAACAATGTTTATAACCATCAAATTTTGGCTAAGTTGGATTATGGCTGAAATTGGACCCTTAGGTCAGGAGTAATGCCCCTTTTAAAATTGAAAAAAGCCAGATTTCACTTTGTTAGCCCTCTTAGAAAAACCTTGTGAACACTCTAGAGGCCACAGTTTTGGCTCAATCTTCATGAAACTTGGTCAGGATGTTTGTCTACATGATATCTCAGATGAGTTCGAAATTGGGTCATGTGGGGTCAAAAACTAGGTCAACAGGTCAAATCTTAGAAAAACCTTGTGAACACTCTAGAGGCCACAGTTTCCCAATCTTCATGAAACTTGGTCAGGATGTTTGTCTACATGATATCTCGGATGGGTTTGAAAATGGGTCATGTGGGGTCAAATCTAGGTCACCAGGTCAAATCTTAGAAAAACCTTGTGAACACTCTAGAGGCCACAGTTTTGGCCCAATCTTCATGAAACTTGGTCAGGATGTTTGTCTACATGATATCTCGATGTTCGAAATTGGGTCATGTGGGGTCAAAAACTACGTCACCAGGTCAGATCTTAGAAAAACCTTGTGAACACTCTAGAGGCCACAGTTTTGGCCCAATCTTCATGAAGGTTTGAAAATGGGTCATGTGGGGTCAAAATCTAGGTCACCAGGTCAAATCTTAGAAAAACCTTGTGAACACTCTAGAGGCCACAGTTTTGGCCCAATCTTCATGAAACTTGGTCAGGATGTTTGTCTACATGATATCTCGGATGGGTTTGAAAATGGGTCATGTGGGGTCAAAATCTAGGTCACCAGGTCAAATCTTAGAAAAACCTTGTGAACACTCTAGAGGCCACAGTTTTGGCCCAATCTTCATGAAACTTGGTCAGGATGTTTGTCTACATGATATCTCTGATGAGTTCGAAATTGGGTCATGTTGGGTCAAAAACTAGGTCACCAGGTAAATTCGGAAGGACGAACACATCTACATGATATCTCGGATGAGTTCGAAATTGGGTCATGTTGGGTCAAAAACTAGGTCACCAGGTAAATTCAGGTAGGATCAAAATGTAGGCCACTTAGTCAAATGTTAGAAAAACACTTTAGATGCCAGATTTTTTGTCATTTTGCCTAACACAGCCATCTTAATCAGGTGAGCGACACAGGGCCATCTTGGCCCTCTTGTTAAAGTTACACACAGGTCATGAGTTAACTTCATACAGCATTGCAAACACTATAAATGTTAAATATTGGAAGCACTGTATTCATTATCCATAAGAGAGTAGCAGTTTATATCATGTATGTCTTTACAGCTAAGAGTATGACTAAGGCATTGAAAGTGGTAAAAAAATGTTGCATCAAAAATTAAGGTATGTTCCTTTTTTGCAGGTTTGAAACCAGATGTGGGATTTGACATATTTTCAGGAAAAAATATGTTGAACAATGTTGGAAGGAACACAAAAATTTTTTCATTTGTCGTCTCGCTGTTTTTCTGCACTGATCATTTTAACCTTCATTTGTCATTTCTGTTGAACTACAGTATGGAAACATATATTTTTAAAATTAGGGTTGGAAATCTTTATAAGAAGGAAACGATATGGGTATGATACCAGTACAAATGTACTTATGAAACGATACAATATTTTAACGGTACTGACAACAATACATTTGGTGTAAAATGAACCCAGCAATTACCTAATTTATAAGTATTTAAACATCTGTTGAATTAATGTCTTTATGTATAGAAATGATACGAAAAAACTGCTGACAATATGTCGTCTGAGAATGCGAATGGGGAGTTCTCGACAGTGATCTCCCCTGCCGTATTGATATTTAACTGAAGTTTGCATACATAAAATATGATTGTTTTAGTTTGTCTCTCTCTCTTTCTTGGTTTTTTAAATTGAAAAAATCGATAGATACTGTTAATTTTTTAAAAGGGTATGCACTGGTAATTTACGAAAGGAGTCTCAGTACTGTCCAAGTACCAGTTATTGGTATCCAACCCTGGTAGTTAAAATTATAGTTTTTTATACACAACAATATAAACGAATGTCAATACAAAAAAATGCTGCAATAAGTATATTAAAAAATGGTAAAAGAATCCGGCAATGAGTTATGCCTAGAACTGGAATGCTGACGGTACGCTTCTTACTTCTGATCTGAACTCCTTGATAATAACAGATTGGCATTTTCTTGCACGGGATGGGAGTATAGCCTGACCAGTATTTTCCAGGAATGATAATTTATATGAAACAACCAGCCTGTTAAAACAGGTTTTTGTTTTCCTTTTTTGGAAAACCATGTTAAAACTGCAAACAAATAAGGGACACCTAAGTCTTGGGTGTACTTAATATTGACTTGCTGTTAGGCTTTTAATAAATGACATGCAAGTGCAATACTACTCACCATCAGACATTTTACTGTGGCAAATGTTACAGGAAAGTTACCAAAAATCACCTGCTAGAAGGATAGGCACTCAATTCTATTCTTTCTTCATATGTCTAATCCATCTATTTCGTAGCATATTAAAAGCTGCTACTGTGTTTTTTTTATGCCCGCACCAAAAATGGGGGGGGGGGGAATTGCCTTTGTCTGTCCATACGTACGTCCGTCCGTCCCAAAACTTTGTGACACGCCTAACTCTGAAAGTATTTATATTACAGACTTAATACTTATGGATATATTATTCAGGACATGAACTTGCACACCTGGGTATTTTCATCGAACCACCATTGAAGTTGACAGAGTTATGGGCCTTTGTTTTTGAAAAATATGTAATTTTATGCTTGTGACACGCATAACTGAAAGTATTTGTTTAACAGATTGAAACATCATCAATATATTATTCAGGACATGAATTTGTGCACCTGGGTATTTTAATGCCCCCTACCAAAAAGTGAGGCATATAGATTTGCCTTTGTCTGTCTGACCATGTCAAAACTTTGACAAAGGTAACTCTGAAGGTATTTGTGCTCTAGGGCGTTGACCTTTGTTTTGGAAAATGCGATGGGTGGGGGCATCTGTGTTCTCTGGACACATTTCTAGTTTTACCAGGTTTTTCTTTTTTTCAAATCATGGCTCTGGGGTGAAAATTGACCATGACCAATATTCATTTGTTGTTACATAGACATATATATAGGGAGCCATGACCCTCAGTTTTGGACTGCTAGCACTAGTACTGTTTTGTGTACAGAATGGAACCTAAACCTTTGATAACCTTGATCATGACCCACTGACCTACTTTGTGACATCTTATGTTTTGGCCTTCAAATTTGTGCCAAGATTACAGTTTTGTGTCTGGCATGAAACAACCATGACCTGGTGACCTTCTTTTGCATTTTTAAGCTACACTCTTCAAATTTTGACCATAGGTACTGTATGGTGTGTAGAATTGAAATGGTCTTGCTATACGAGATTAAATTTTCTGCATAATAAAAACAAACTGCTGGGACATTGAAAATTTTACCAGCTGACAAGCATATCTAATGCTGTTCCTGAAAAGTTTAAATTGATACTTCCAAATGAACACATACAATAAACCTTTAAGGAAGCAAAGGTAACAGCTCATGGAGCACTTCTTTGTCTCATGATGTCTCGTCATTTACAGTTTTTCAAAATATTCTCCACATGAACCACACACTTACGGTGGCCTTCAACCCATTGTATGAAAATCTGTCCATATCAGTCTTTCTCATACCACGCAACTGTTCATCTCACTGCCATGCGTAGGTCGTTTAAGTCTTCAGTCTTCACAGAGATTAGTAACTTGTACATGCAATAAAGGCAATATTTCTTAGGTGAGCGACTTCAAGGCCATCTTGGCCCTCGTGTTTTTTAGCTCACCTGAGCAAAGCTCAGGGTGAGCTATTGTGATCCCGTGAGCGTCCTTCGTGCGGCGTCAACAATTTTTAGTGTTTACATCACCTTTATTTCTTAAGCAATCATCTTCAAACTTTAAGACAATGTTTATGACCATAATGTCTCGATTGAGTTTGATTATGGCTGAGATCGGTCAATTAGGTTAGGAGTTATGCCCCTTTTAATATTCAAAAAATGCCATATTTCACGTTGTTTACACTCTAGCTTCTTCATCTTTTGAGCAATCATCTTCAAACTTTATGGCAATGCTTATGACCATAAGGTCTCGATTGAGTTCGATTATGGCTGAGATTGGTCAATTAGGTCAGAAGTTATGCCCCTTTTAATATTCAAAAAATGCCATATTTCACGTTGTTTACACTCTAGCATCTTCATTTTTAGCAATCATCTTCAAACTTATGCAATGCTTATGACCATAAGGTTTGAGTTCGATTAATGCTGAGATCCGTCAATTAGTTCAGAAGTTATGCCCCTTTTAATCTTCAAAAAATGTCATATTTCACTTTGTTTACACTCTAGCATCTTCATCTTTTAAGCAATCATCTTCAAACTTAATGACAATGCTTATGACCATAAGGTCTCAATTGAGTTCGATTATGGCTGAGATCCGTCTATTAGGTTAGGAGTTATGCCCCTTTTAATATAAAAAATGCCATACTTCACGTCGTTTACACTCTAGCAGCTTCCTTTTTTTAGCAATCATCTTCAAACTTTATGACATTGTTAATGACCATAATGTCTCGATTGAGTTCAATTGTGGCTGAGATGGGCCATTTAGGTCAGGAGTTATGCCCCTTTTAATACAAAAAATGTAAGATTTCACTTTGTTTATTCTCTACCAACTTCATTTTTTTAACAATCTTTTTTAAACTTTAAGACAATGTTTATGCCCATAATCTCACAATCGGGTTCAATTATAACTGATATTGACTTGTAAATTTAGAAGGTATGCCCATTTCACCATAAAAAAAGCCAGATTTCACTTTTACACTTAAGCATCTTTATTTCTTAAGCAATCATCTTTCTCAGGTGAGCGACCAAGGGCCATCTTGGCCCTCTTGTTTTTTTTCCTGTTTTTTTTTCTGCTTTTTGGGGGAAAAAATCCCTACCTACCCTATTTTTTTTCAGCATTGAATGTTTCCTGAACTGCACATATATATATATATATTTTTTTTTTTTGGCCTTAAAGGCTATAATGCACTATACAGATTGTTTGATATTTTGATTACATTTATATATACAGAAAATATTTGTTTGCATAAATGTAAAAAAGTATAATTTTTTTTCACAAAAATTGACAAATTTGTATAATGTAATGAAATAGGTCATCTGGCTTTGTTTTATTGTGGGAATAAGAAGACGCACTGCAGAACAACATACTAAATGACTAATATCAAATTTGTTTGTACGAAGTTAAGTGAAACAGGCACCAGTTGTTGATCTCTTGCTGCAACATTCAAGATAAATGTCTTTGTCTTTAAAACCTGGAAATGTTAGTAAATAGTAATTAAATGAAAACTTTTGAGCAAGGATCAAATGCATAACCATCAGTGAACACTTTCCCTGGACCACCTTGTCCTTTTATTTTCACATCTAAACCTCACTGCTTTATTATAATCTCTCATGTATGTTTTTTTTTTTCAGCCTGTGAAATATCAAGATGTCATCTACATCACAGAAACACAAGAACTTTGTTGCAGAACCAATGGGTGACAAATGTGTGACTGAATTGGCAGGAATTGGACCGGTTCTTGGGAAAAAGTTAGAAGGAGAAGGATTTGATAAGGTAATACACTTTCATGCTGATTGAGAAAACTTTGGATACCTATATCGAGATAATTTTTTTTTTCAGAAAAATATTTTTATTTTTCTTATTGTTTAAATATTAGTTTATTTAGGAATACAAATGACATTGTTGGTAATCATAGATGTAGGTGTATAATATTTTGTTCATTTTTTATGACCCAAAGGGAGGCATATAGTAAATACACTTTCCATCTGTCTGTCCCACTTTTGACTTTGTGTCCGCTCTGTAAGACCTACGTGCTTGAGTGGATTTTGAAATAACCTGAGATGTGTCATGATTTAGACCTGGGTTTGTATCTCAAAGGTCATACCGTCAAGGTTACAATCTGTGTCAAAAGTTAAAAAGAAGAATATTTTGTTGTGTCTGTGCTCTAACTCCATTATATATTGATGGATTTTGAAATAACTTGGCAAGAATGTTCTTCTAGAAAATACAATGTGTCCTGCTCAAGACCCATTTTGTTGTGTCTTGGCTCTAACTCCACCATGCATAGATGGATTTTGAAATAAGTTGAATGTTCTTTTGGAGAAGACAATGTGTTGTGCTTAAGACCCTGATCTGTAGCACAAAGGTCACAGTCTTGTGTCAAAGGTCAAGGTCATAATCACAGATCAAGTGGCACTTTTTTTTCTGTGCCCAGCTCTGAATGTTGTTTTAAATATTAATGCAACACCTTTCTACTGCAGGAATTTGTTTCAAATTTACCTAATTTACTCATCTCTACTGAGATCCGCTCAGGTTATTTTTTTTCATATTGGCCAATAAAAAAAAAATTAGCGGAGCGGATCTCAGTAGAGATTACCTAATTTACTTGCATTCATATTTAGTGGTGCACTAAGACAGGATTTTTGAGAGTTTAGGCCCTTTCTCAGTGTGATTTGCATTGTGATAAAATCAACAAGTAAAGTAACTGGTGTTGCACGCAACACATGAGTCCCATATCGGTGAGGTGCATAATTTTTCTTTTACCATAGTAACCAGAATTTTGGTCCAAGAAAAACAAAAGTGATGTGCAGAATCTCTATACCGCCATCTATTCATATACCAATTTTTAAAATACATGTATTATCTTAAATGGTTTCTTAGTTATCGCAGGATCCAGATTTCAAGAGCAAACCTTTAGTCCTCTCCTGTGTAAACACCAATAGGGAACTAACAATTCACAAATACACAATATTTATGATGCCCATGGTTAGAGCAACAGCCTTGGGAGCAGAAGGTCTTGGGGTTGATCCTTAACCCTTTCCCTCATATAGACTCATTTTGACGCACTCAATAGGTACCACATAAAGCCTGATCTGCAGAAAACCACAGTTAAACCTTATCAAATTTACAAAATTCTCATTTCCAGACCACTGAGGAGCAGCGAACAGCATAAAAATTGATCAGCATGCGAGTTACTCGCAGGCTGATCTGGTTTTATGCTGTTCGCATAGGTCTTTTCATGGTTTCCTCTATGAGGGAAAGGGTTAACTTCAACAAACCAAAGTCGTGAAAAATGGTACTGGTATAAATCCCTTGCTTAATGCTCAGCATATTAAGGTGGTTCCAGGACTGGGGGCCCAGTGTCATGATGATGTGACTCAGTGTGGTATCATGCCACATGTCTACGATGTGATACTGCAGTGTGTTAGCACTCCATCTATCTCAAATAGACATACAGGTCTCTAAATGACTGAGATGTTCAACCCAATAAACATTAATTATTTGTGTGTGGCAATTGACAACAATATTGAACCATACAACCAACAATGGTTCTTAACACTGCAAAACCTTCTGTTCAGGCATATTTCCATGCTTTCAGATGCTCTTATTATCTCTGTAGCCTGGTAAAGATTTCCTGGAATATTAGGTTTTGTATGTAGGATGTATCCCGGTACTGGAAATTACACATTTGAAATCCAGTCACTATAATGCAGCTGACATTTAATTGAAGCAAATAATAAAGCAATAGCAGGAAAACATCACAAGTTCATTTAACATATTTTGCACATTTATTAAGGATTGCTATAATATTTATGAGTATAATTTTTTTAATTACTTGATTTTCTGCCTCATTACAAAATCTGGAATATTTGAATGATAGATATCTGGTATGGAACCATATTCACTATGAATAAGACTGAGATTTTATTTTCAGGCCTATGTTGTCTTGGGACAGTTCCTTGTTTTGAAGAAGGATGAGGAGCTTTTCTGCGAGTGGTTGAAGGATCTGATCCAGGCCAACAACAAACAACAGAAGGATTGTTTTGATTGCCTTAATGAATGGTGTTCACAATTTTTATAGACACTTTGCTCGTTTTATATTTATGTGTTTTACCCATAACCAGCTGTTGTTAGTTTTATGTTAAAATATTGATGAAGATAAAATTGGTTACATACATACTTAAAACATATTGTAACATGAGAGTTCACTCTGAATTTTCTGTTTGCCATTAAACAAACATGGTAAGCAAATGGTGGTACTTGGGGGGAAAACATTTTTCATTCTTAATAGCTTTGTAGAAATACTTAGCTCATCATCATATCTGTATATGCTTAATTATCAAGTAATTATAATTATCAAGTAATTAAGTTTAATATATTTTTCATTCTTTATAGCTTTGTAGAAATACTTAGCTCATCATCCTATCTGTATATGAATAATTATCAAGTAATTAAGTTATTATTTTCCTTTTTTTTGCTTATTTTTTTTAAGTGTATGAGATTTTAAAACAAACATGATGTGAAAAGTCTGTAACAGTTAACACAGAATTTAAATCTGAATTCTTATATATATCGTATTTGATCATTTGATACACACACCAATATTGATTCACTAGGATATTTCCAGATATTACGATTAGTGATTCTTTCTATTTTTATGTCAATATAAAATGTTTTTAAGTTTCTTTAATATCGATATGAAAAGACATTGGAAAATATGTGTAAATGTCTCTGTACAGTAAATGTTTGCTTGAAGTTGAGCAGTTATAATGAATATTTGTAATTGATATTTAATTAATATGTCTTTATAGATACCTGCAATGAATGTGAGTCTGTAAGGTCTATTAATTCAGGTTGTCTCTATACGTACAGCAGGTGGGTTGAGAAATATCATGATGTATAAGTTACTGTTTTATAGGCATTCATCATAATCAACATTCTTCAGTAGATTCTATATTGGCATGCTTTCAGGTTCTTATGTTTAGAATTTATGTTTTTAAAATGTCCTCAGATGCTTGAATAATCGAAATTATGTGGTTCATATGCAATAAATAAAAGTATGAAATAAATTAGTCTTGCCTTTAGTCTTCTAACTGCTTTATGAAAAATTGATGGTCCCTGATTAAAAGAGTGCAACATCTCTATATAATTTGCTGGTGCATTTTCATGCTCCCGAAAAAAAATGGAGTAGGGGCATATAAATGTTGCTTCCTTTGCCTTTCTGTTCCATCCGTCTTACTTTTCTTAGCAGTCACAGTTTAGAATTCAATGAAACTCCATCAACACACTCACACTAACCACTCACTCCGCACCTTACCGCCTTGGTTCGAATCCCGGCAGGGTCATTCGGATTTTCATGTGAGGAAGCCTTCCAGCTGGCTTGCGGTAGGTCGGTGGTTCTACCCATATGCCTCCGTGCATTCGGGGTCTTCCTCCACCTGTAATTAGCTGGACGTCGCTATATGACTGAAATACTGTCGAAGCGACGGTAAACTCAAATAGTCGAGTCTCACTAACCCAATATATGAAGTTTTGAAGGGGGGGGGGATTATCATAACGCTATCCTGGGCACTTATTGGAGGACTTCCAACTTTTTCAGCTCACCCGAGCACAATAAGCTCATATTGCGAGCTACAAGGATCGTCCTGTGACTGCCGTTCATCATCAACAATTTCCTGTAAACATCTAAACCACTGAAAGGATTTTGAACAAACTTCACGGCATTAATCCTTATGAGACCTGCTTTTAATATGTATCAAATTGTACTGATGGTTAAAACTAGTGATGTTCCGATTGTCGCTAGTCACCGAAGATCAGTTACTGAAGAGCGACAATAATCGATTTACATATATCCGATCTGCGACGTCGTACAAATTTATACCATACCCTGTCATGTATTTTCTGTCTAGTGAACACTGTACATCTATCTGGAATCGCTTGATTTTACCAAACCCTTTAAATATCCCCTTTTGAACTATAAGGCACAAAACTGAATATCACCTTTTAACTGCTCCAGAAATTAAAAAGCTAAAACTGTCGAAAACTTCATGAAGTTCATGGAACTGTGTATACATGTAATTAAGTGCCTTGCTTGAATGTTACTTCTGGGTCAAGCGATAATTAATCAGAAACTGATTATTAACTGTGACAAATATCAACCGATTTCTACCACCAGTTAAAACCTCAAGGCCTAGAGCTTAGAGATTTGGTTTTTAACAACCTAGTTGCCCTCTACAAAATTTCAAACATGACACTGGAAGACAAAATTGTCTCAGTCCCAGTGGTTACGAGATTTTACATAGACTTCCATAGAAGAACTTCAAAAATGTTCTTATCTAAAATTACAAGGCAAAGAGCTTAGATATTTGATGTACCGGTATAACATGGCCTAGTGGACCTCTACCAAGTTTGTTTAAATCATAGCCCTGTGGTCAAAATATTGCCCTAGGGTTCTTGGTGTGTGGAACTGACATGATCTTCAGTACGACGAAAGACCTAAACCCAAAGATAAGCAACTCATATAAGCGTGTGAAGGAAATCTCGTATATCCTCGGCGCTACCGCGATATTGTGAGAAAAGACTGTGCCCTTGTACTGAAGTAATTATTGTATGGAGTTGTGTTCCGACGCTATTCGAAAGCCTACAATGATCATCTACAGCATAAGGTGCACGTGAATAACATGGTAAACTTAAGCTGATTGTAACTGGTATAACGGCGGACACATTAAGTAAAATAATGACTGTTTAAATCCGAGAGTAATCATTATAAGGTCTTAATGATTGATTAAGGACTGGAAGGGAAATATTTCATGAAGGAAATAATTTAATCAATGAAAAAAGATAATATTTGCTAATATTTCGGCAAATATTGCCTTTATGACGAAAAAGTGAAAATAATGCTCCAGCGTTTATGTTTGTACTGCTACAATATTTTTTTTATTTTTCCTCTTCATAAAGGCAATATTTTTTTAAGGGAGTTACTTTATCTATTTACTAGTATTTAAATGGGTAGAGCGTCAGCCCTGAAATCGAAAAGTCTTGGGTCCGATCCCGGCCGCGACATACCAAAATCGTAAAAAATGGGACCCTTTGCTTGACGCTCATCATATATTTAGGTATTTCCAGAAATAGTTTACCCAGTGTCAGAATAATGTGACTAGGTGTCTACAGCATGATGCTGCAGTGTGGGAGCACTGCATCTGTCTCAAGCAGACATAGTCTCGAAATGACTTAAATACCGTCGGTCGGACGTTAGATCCAACAATCAAGCAAACTAGCATATATTTATTTTTATTGGATTATTTTCTATTACAAAACAAAAGTGCTCTAAGTCTTTAAAAATTATCGCATAGACGGGACACTCTCCGCAACGCTTATACACAATTTGGCATTATTGTGGATTATTTTGTGTAACAAACGCTACGTTCGAATGAATTTCCCCCCTCTCCTCTGATTTTAAAGTGTTGGTCTGTCAAAGTTTTTCTATAACAATGGTTATCTTTATATTTTGAACAAGCGCTATGCTCGAATGCTCCGCAAGGGCCTTAAACCTTTGGGTTCAAGGTCAATTGATGAAGGTCAGGGTATCTAACTGGTAGAGTTTATCAAGGTGCATGTACCTGTAAAGTTTGAAGGCTGTTTGATATGGAGGCTATTCGTTGTCAAAAATCCAGCCTTGTAATCATGACAATTTATACTTCGGTTCAGCTCGTAATGTGCGTTTTGATTATCTCGATTTAACTAGTAACGATTTTACTTCTAGAATGTAATTTGGTAACACGCAGCTAAGATAAAATGCAAATAATATTTATAATTTTTCAAACTCAAATTTACGAAATGTACAACGACATACACGACACGTTTTACGCCGTACATCACGACGTTCGAGAATGGAGCCGCATCAGATAACAATGCATACTTGACTTTTACATTTCTAAGCGATTAACATTTGTAGACGATTTTGCAACTTCCATATATGGCAATATCACGGAAATAGGCGAATATTTAAAGGCGGAGCCAAATTTCACGAGCTGAAAATAAAGAGAGGTAACTCTTACACCATGATAAATCGGTAAGTACAGAAAGATTTCGTATTTACCTGAGTCTGAAAATGATACTTTGTAGATACAATAATTTTATATACATCAATTGTTAATCATTATACTTACCTTTGGACTCTTTTAATATATACATGGTAAAATGAAAACGAAAAAAAATATGGTTGAAAATTTTTTTATGTAGATCTATGAAAGGGAAGTTGCTATGTACAGACATTTAAGCTTCATAATTTTGGTTTTAATTTTACTAACGTTATAAGTGAATATTAAGAAATGAAAGCTTTACATTAGAAACTGTATAGGTTTTTTCTCTTTTTTCTTATCCAGTCATACCCTAGTATTAAGGTTATATTTGTGATATAGTAATTAAATGTTACTTAATATTACTGGGAAAGGCAGCAGCCAGAATTTGGCCTGTAAAAATTATTGTATAGATCTATCTGTAGCAAATCTTCCATCTGTTTTGACTTGAAAATTGGACAATAGTAAAGCAGCAACTTAACTGAACATTAAATATCAATTTGACTTATTCCTTCTATAAATATATTTGTTTTGCATAAAAAATCTTGATTTATAGTCAAGCAGTAATTTTTACTGTCTGGAAAAAAAAACCCATTAAGAGTTGGATTAAGACACAGACAGTTGATGGCATGTAACTTTTGTGTATTTTCTTAAAGAAATTAATCAATCTGCAGGTATGAATATGAACAAACACAGAGATTCAAAATAATATTGGAAGTCAGACACTTTTTTTGCATTTAAAACATTAATATACTAGGTGACAAGCAAAGGATCAATCTTTATTAAAGCAGGAGATATCTTATATTTTTATAGAACATCTCCTGATTAAAGACATAATGAATACTTCAACTTGAACTTTATACTGCCCATTGACTACTTAAGGCACCTTAATTTTGGATGTGTTCTTGAATTGTTATTCAAAAAATTGAGTCCGGTACACCTCAGCTCTGTTTGTGAAAATTATGCATTGTTTTTCTGAAAATTGTGAATAAAAAAATCGACTTTTTTTTTCTTTTTTTTTTTTATAAAAGTGGCATTGAGCGCGAATTCACAACACTAATAATGGCAGTGGCTAGATATTAAATTTTGAAAAAAGCTCAATTGTGGTAAAGTGGGTTTTCATATCATGTGGCTTTGGTGGCTCGACTAAAAAAAAAAATAAAAAATCTAAATATAAATTTACGCCATGCTGCACTTATATTGCTGGCTTTACAATGTAGGTGGGGTACGTTTCAAAAACTAATCTTTTTTATATCTTCTGATGTTGATTCAATACCTGCATACAATGGCACTCATGCAACTGAAACACATGTTAGTAAATAATTGTGAAATTTACGAAACATCTCAGGCGAAATAACGAAATTTTAACAGGCGAAAGGACGAAAAGTTTCGCCTTTGAATGTTTCGTGTCCGCGGGTCGAAACCTTTCGTGTTGGCGCCCTTTGTTTGTCGTGTCTTCGTGTCTTCGCCCCGAAACGCGAAAGGCGAAATAACGACAATGTTGCAGATTTCGTGTTGTCGTCCTTTCGCCTCGAAAGGCGAAAGTCGAAATAACGAAAATGACAACGCTTCGGGTTTCGCCTTCCGGAAGACATGCGCAGAACGTTTACACATATGCATACTTGCTGTAAATATCAACAATGCCAGGTGAAGATAGCTTTATTTCACTGCAGCAGAATATATACGCCGATAATATCCTTTTGAGTAATAAAATTGATGTTTTAATACACATTATATGTAGATGCTTACGTATAAGTATAAATTTATGTTAGCTTTTTTTTAAAACATTATAAGTTAATGTGCCTGAACAATAAATAGAGTTTCAAGCGGTTCAATTATGCAACAATTTAAATATGTTTTCACTGAAGCTTCCAGATATATTTTCCGTATCATGGATGTTGTAAATATACATGTATCTCATTTTTGTACGGTTTTGAGTATCCATTAATAGAAAGACTTTGTTTTAACTATTAGATGCGCATGTCTACCGGAAGGCGAAACCCGAAACGTACAGTCATTTTCGTTATTTCGACTTTCGCCTTTCGAGGCGAAAGGACGACAACACGAAATCTGCAACATTGTCGTTATTTCGCCTTTCGCGTTTCGGGGCAAAGACACGAAGACACGACAAACAAAGGGCGCCAACACGAAAGGTTTCGACCCGCGGACACGAAACATTCAAAGGCGAAACTTTTCGTCCTTTCGCCTGTTAAAATTTCGTTATTTCGCCTGAGATGTTTCGTGTTGTCGTGTCTTCGCCCCGAAAGGCGACAGGCGAAATAACGACAATATGGCATGTTTTCGTTATTTCGCCTGTCGCCTTTTGGGGCGAAGACACGACAACACGAAATGGCAGAAATCAGCCACCATACATTTACCTTGAATGTGTAGACCTACACGCTGCAACTCTTCCCTTATTCGTACATGGGAGATAACTACGTGGAGATTTGCCAGTCGTTGTCGGAAAATACCGAAAGTGAGCGGACAATTACGTTTATTTACGATGATGTAGTGGGCGGGGAAATGGGCGGAGCTTATTTATCAACATTGCAAACGTGTAAACCTGGATTAAGCTGAGCCGAATCATGATGGTCGGACAATGTAAAGTTGCGAGCGTTAAAGTAAGAAGGCGTTTTGTAGTTTATCAAAATGTATTTTGTCGAAATACGTATTTACAATGTTGCATCGGCAAATTCAGTCCAAGAATGTATCTCTGGAGTTTAAATACTAAGAAATTCAAATGAATTGTGTATTTTGTCGGAAAATAAACTGTTCAACTCAGATCAAGAATGCTGGATTTTTGGCAAAGAATAGCCTCCATGGTTTGAAGGTGGAATGATTTCCGTGTTATGGTCAAGGTTAAGTTTTGTGACAGACAGACGTCAGACAAAGAGACAGACAGACCAAAACAATATGCAACGATCTAGGATGCGTTGGCATAAAATGAATGTTAAAAGGACCAAAGGATAGGACAAAAAACACCATAGTATTTTTTTTAGTTAAATATTATACATCCAGACAAAAATGAATCGTTGCATTGACCGGTGTTTTGCTATCGCTAAGTAACACAGAACTGGATTTTCCGCTGAATACACCTGCCCCACTCTCGTTCTGGCACGAGAATATATGGTATTTCGCCGAGTTTCTTATCTTTGGGTTTAGGTCTTTGGTACGACTATCCTATAATATGTAAAGGCAATGTTTCTCAGGTGAGGCATATCTTCCTCAAGGACTTAGTTACTTAAATCATATTGAGCTTCCAAGAGGACGTATATACTATCTTGTCACAGTTTGACGATTTTTTTCCCCACAAAATTATGACACACAATTACACAATGTTATAGAAAGGACGAATCTCAAAATATCTGCAAATATTTGATTTTTCAACATATATTGTCAGTTGTGTCAATTCGTTATGTACGCGAAAATTTGGAAAACGAGATTTTTTAATGCATCTCTACCTAATTTGCTACATAGCGTTAAGTATTTCTAGAATCCGAGCTCAGAAGTGCTCGTGGTGACCCATTTAGACTGTCCACAAGCAGCAATAACTTGACTGTTCCTAGGTGACCCCATTCCAAGAAAAGAGCGTTTGTTTCCATGCAGAAATCAAAGAAAATTCATAGATTCGCTTCATCTGCGGTCCTCATACAAAACGGTAGTGGCTGTAGGTACATTATTAATAAATACACAGCCAAAAAAGATAAGTACCCACTTTTAAGCTTACCTTTTCCAAAGGTGAGCTATTGTGACCGATGAATTTCCGTTTTCCACTGTCCATCGTTAATATTAAACTTCAACGACATCTCCTAAACTACTTGCCAATTTTCATAAAACTACGAAATCTAGTTGCCGTGGCAACTAAAGGAGGATGTGAAAACTTAAAACTCTTCTTGTCAAAAAGTCCACACTGGATATTTAAACATAATTGCACAGATGTTCCTTTGGTCACACTCTAACAAGATTGTAAAAGTCATTTGGACCGTCGGAAAACATGACCGCCAGGGGCGGAGCCCGTTTACCTTATCTGCATGTAGTATACATTTGAAAAAATCCTCTTGCCCAATAGAACTGGCTTGCTTGATTTGGTCACTCTCTACCAAGACTGAAAAAGTATTTTGAGCGGTAGAAAAATGTGACCGACAAGGGGCGAAGCCCGTTTTCCTTATATGTATATTGTTTATTTGGATCCGTCGAAAAGTATGGCTGGCAGGGGGCAGACACAAGTGTGGGGACAGAGTTCATTTTCCATAATATCATAAGATATTTGCTGTTTCTTTACCACCCACTAATACCTGGTTCTCAGGCGAGCGATTCCAGGGCCATCATGTCCCTCTTGTTAATTCTTAATATCTCTTACAACTAACAAACAATGTACATGTAGTCGTTGGAGTACCTGTTGACCTAAGTTTAGACAGTAGTAAACCATGCCCTTCGGTTAAAGATCATATTAAGTGTTTTTGCACGTGCGCCTTGTGCAGCACTAGTCGATATCCGGTGGGATCTGACTGCACCGACTGGCCGGAAATGTCAAGTCAAGATTGAATAAAATCAAGCCAAACGAAAAAAGGAAAAGGCCAAGATTGAATAATGATCAACGAAATGCTTAATTCGGGTACGTTAGCAAATGCTGTATACAAATCGCCCTCTATGCTACTCATATCAGAGATGTAGCTTCGTGTTCATATCGTTCAAATTGTATGTAGTATCGCAACGACTACAAATTTTCACGTAGAAAGAACAAATATAAGATTTAAGGTACTACTTCAAAGTATATAGACATAAATGTCTGATGGGTACTTTTTTGCTGAGAATATTGGTACTATATGCTAGTCTTGGCTTTAAGAGTTCGAGAACGCTAAAAGTTCCCGATTCTTTGGAAATACTGCATATCTGACAAGAGAATCCATAGGGCTAAAAGATTGGAAACTAATTGAAATCTTACAAAAGCACGTAAACAATTGTCCCATTCACGCAAAGTCACGTTTTCAAATATCTCCTTTTCTGTTGAAGATAAATTTTTTTCCTACATATTAAATTTAAAAGAATTTTTAAAATGAATCAAACAGAAAATAATTCCCAATGATTATTTCATAATTAGATTACATTTTCCTTTGTGATTTTTACATACTTTTTCGAAAGTCATTATACAATGATCTGCTCTGTGCCAAAACAATATTTTTCACTGGCTTTTACAGAACTGACTATGTCTATGATAGGGCCCATGTGTAGGTCAGAATTTTCCGCTTCGCATGCGCTATATTCCATTAAAATGGATGAAGAAATGAAGTCCTAGTCTGAATCAGATTCTGCTTGCGACAGTTTAGAATTGAATATTATTTACATGTTGCCCTAAAATTTGTTTATTATTCAGTAATTCTTGCGGTCAGGTTGTTTGTCTACATGATATCTCGGATGGGTTTGAAAATGGGTCATGTGGGGTCAAAATCTAGGTCACCAGGTCAAATCTTAGAAAAACCTTGTGATGAAACGTGGTCAGGATATTTGTCTACATGATATCTCGGATGAGTTCGATATTGGGTCATGTTGGGTCAAAAACTAGGTCACCAGGTAAATTCAGGTAGGATCAAAATGTAGGCCACTTAGTCAAATGTTAGAAAAACACTTTAGATGCCAGATTTTTTGTCATTTTGCCTAACACAGCCATCTTAATCAGGTGAGCGACACAGGGCCATCTTGGCCCTCTTGTTAAAGTTACACACAGGTCATGAGTTAACTTCATACAGCATTGCAAACACTATAAATGTTAAATATTGGAAGCACTGTATTCATTATCCATAAGAGAGTAGCAGTTTATATCATGTATGTCTTTACAGCAATGAGTATGACTAAGGCATTGAAAGTGGTAAAAAAAATGTTGCATCAAACACAAGCTAATCTTTACAGCCATTGTCTGCAATGTTATAAGGTATGTGCCTTTTTTGCAGGTTTGAAACCAGATGTGGGATTTGACATATTTTCAGGAAAAATATGTTGAACAATGTTGAAAGAACACAAATTTTTCATTTGTCGTCTCGCTGGTTTTCTGCACTGATCATTTTAACCTTCATTTGTCATTCCTGTTGAACTACAGTATGGAAACATATATTTTTAAAATTAGGGTTGGAAATCTTTATAAGAAGGAAACGATATGGGTATGATACCAATACAAATGTACTTATGAAACGATGCAATATTTTAACGGTACTGACAACAATACATTTGGTGTAAAATGAACCCAGCAATTACCTAAATTTATAAGTATTTAAATGATATTCAAAATATTTACCAACATCTGTTGAATTAATGTCTTTATGTATAGAAATGATACGAAAAAACTGCTGACAATATGTCGTCTGAGAATGCGAATGGGGAGTTCTCGACAGTGATCTCCCCTGCCGTATTGATATTTAACTGAAGTTTGCATACATAAAATATGATTGTTTTAGTTTGTCTCTCTCTCTTTCTTGGTTTTTTAAATTGAAAAAATCGATAGATACTGTTAATTTTTTAAAAGGGTATGCACTGGTAATTTACGAAAGGAGTCTCAGTACTGTCCAAGTACCAGTTATTGGTATCCAACCCTGGTAGTTAAAATTATAGTTTTTTATACACAACAATATAAACGAATGTCAATACAAAAAAATGCTGCAATAAGTATATTAAAAAATGGTAAAAGAATCCGGCAATGAGTTATGCCTAGAACTGGAATGCTGACGGTACGCTTCTTACTTCTGATCTGAACTTGATAATAACAGATTGGCATTTTCTTGCACGGGATGGGAGTATAGCCTGACCAGTATTTTCCAGGAATGATAATTTATATGAAACAACCAGCCTGTTAAAACAGGTTTTTGTTTTCCTTTTTTGGAAAACCATGTTAAAACTGCAAACAAATAAGGGACACCTAAGTCTTGGGTGTACTTAATATTGACTTGCTGTTAGGCTTTTAATAAATGACATGCAAGTGCAATACTACTCACCATCAGACATTTTACTGTGGCAAATGTTACAGAAGAGTTATCAAAAATCACCTGCTGGAAGGATAGGCACTCAATTCTATTCTTTCTTCATATGTCTAATCCATCTGTTTCTTAGCATATTAAAAGCTGCTACTATGTTTTTTTTATGCCCGGGGGGGGGTATAAATTGCCTTTTCCATACGTACGTACGTCCGTCCGTCCCAAAACTTCGTGACACGCCTAACTCTGAAAGTATTTATACTACAGATTGAAACATCATCAATATATTATTAGGACATGAATTTGTGCACCTGGGTATTTTAATCAAACCTTTATTAAAGTTGATAGAGTTATGGGCCTTTGTTTTTGAAAAATAAGGAATGTTATGCTTGTGACGCACGTAACTCTGAAAGTATTTGTACTAAAGATTTGAAACTTCATGGAAATATTAATCAGGACATGAACTTGCACACCTGGGTATTTTTATCAAACTGTCGTTGAAGTTGACAGAGTTATGGTCTTTGTTTTTGAAAAATATGTAATTTTATGTTTGTGACACACATAACTCTACAGACTTGAAAAATCATGGATATATTAATCAAGACATGAACTTGTGCACCTTGGTCTTTTTATGCCCCCTACCAAAAAGTGAGGCATATAGATTTGCCTTTGTCTGTCTGACCATGTCAAAACTTTGACAAAGGTAACTCTGAAGGTATTTGTGCTCTAGGGCGTTGACCTTTGTTTTGGAAAATGCGATGGGTGGGGGCATCTGTGTTCTCTGGACACATTTCTAGTTTTACCAGGTTTTTCTTTTTTTCAAATCATGGCTCTGGGGTGAAAATTGACCATGACCAATATTCATTTGTTGTTACATAGACATATATATAGGGAGCCATGACCCTCAGTTTTGGACCGCTAGTACTAGTGTTTTGTGTACAGAATGGAACCTAAACCTTTGATAACCTTGATCATGACCCACTGACCTACTTTGTGACATCTTATGTTTTGGCCTTCAAATTTGTGCCAAGATTACAGTTTTGTGTCTGGCATGAAACAACCATCCATTTTTAACTACACTTGACCATAGGTACTGTATGGTGTGTAGAATTGAAATGGTCTTGCTATACGAGAGTTGTCTGTAAAGTTTTGAGACTGCATAAGTATAAAACAAACTGCTCATGGGAAACATTGAGAATTTTACCAGCTGACAAGCATATCAAATGCTGTTCCTGAAAAGTTTAAATTGATACTTCCAAATGAACACATACAATAAACCTTTAAGGAAGCAAAGGTAACAGCTCATGGAGCACTTCTTTGTCTCATGATGTCTCGTCATTTACAGTTTTTCAAAATATTCTCCACATGAACCACACACTTACGGTGGCCTTCAACCCATTGTATGAAAATCTGTCCATATCAGTCTTTCTCATACAACGCAACTGCTCATCTCACTGCCATGCGTAGGTCGTTTAAGTCTTCAGTCTTCACAGAGATTAGTAACTTGTACATGCAATAAAGGCAATATTTCTTAGGTGAGCGACTTCAAGGCCATCTTGGCCCTCGTGTTTTTTTTTTTTTTTTTCCTGTTTTTTTTCTGCTTTTTGGGGGAAAAAATCCCTACCTACCAAATTTTTTTCAGCATTGAATGTTTCCTGAACTGCACACACATATATATATATATATATATATATATATATATATATATATTTTTTTTTTTTTTGGCCTTAAAGGCTATAATGCACTATACAGATTGTTTGATATTTTGATTACATTTATATAAACAGAAAATATTTGTTTGCTAAATGTAAAAAAGTATATTTTTTTTTTCACAAAAATTGACAAATTTGTATGATGTAATGAAATAGGTCATCTGGCTTTGTTTTATTGTGGGAATAAGAAGACGCACTGCAGAACAGTATACTTAATGACTAATATCAAATTTGTTTGTACGAAGTTAAGTGAAACAGGCACCAGTTGTTGATCTCTTGCTGCAACATTCAAGATAAATGTCTTTGTCTTTAAAACCTGGAAATGTTAGTAAATAGTAATTAAATGAAAACTTTTGAGCAAGGATCAAATGCATAACCATCAGTGAACACTTTCCCCGGACCACCTTGTCCTTTTATTTTCACATCTAAACCTCACTGCTTTATTATAATCTCTCATGTATGTTTTTTTTTTCAGCCTGTGAAATATCAAGATGTCATCTACATCACAGAAACACAAGAACTTTGTTGCAGAACCAATGGGTGACAAATGTGTGACTGAATTGGCAGGAATTGGACCGGTTCTTGGGAAAAAGTTAGAAGGAGAAGGATTTGATAAGGTAATACACTTTCATGCTGATTGAGAAAACTTTGGATACCTATATCGAGATTTTTTTTTTTTTTTTTTTTCAGAAAAATATTTTTCTTATTGTTTAAATATTAGTTTATTTAGGAATACAAATGACATTGTTGGTAATCATAGATGTAGGCGTATAATATTTTGTTCATTTTTTATGACCCAAAGGGAGGCATATAGTAATTACACTTTCCATCTGTCTGTCCCACTTTTGACTTTGTGTCCGCTCTGTAAGACCTACGTGCTTGAGTGGATTTTGAAATAACCTGAGATGTGTCATGATTTAGACCTGGGTTTGTATCTCAAAGGTCATACCGTCAAGGTTACAATCTGTGTCAAAAGTTAAAAAGAAGAATATTTTGTTGTGTCTGTGCTCTAACTCCATTATATATTGATGGATTTTGAAATAACTTGGCAAGAATGTTCTTCTAGAAAATACAATGTGTCCTGCTCAAGACCCATTTTGTTGTGTCTTGGCTCTAACTCCACCATGCATAGATGGATTTTGAAATAAGTTGAATGTTCTTTTGGAGAAGACAATGTGTTGTGCTTAAGACCCTGATCTGTAGCACAAAGGTCACAGTCTGGTGTCAAAGGTCAAGGTCATAATCACAGATTAAGTGGCACTTTTTTTCTGTGCCCAGCTCTGAATGTTGTTTTAAATTTTAATGCAACACCTTTCTACTGCAGGGATTCGTTTCAAATTTACCTAATTTACTCATCTCTACTGAGAAAACCGCTCAGGTTATTTTTTTTCATATTGTCCAATAAAAAAAAAATTAGCGGAGCGGATCTCAGTAGAGATTACCTAATTTACTTGCATTCATATTTAGTGGTGCACTAAGACAGGATTTTTGAGAGTTTAGGCCCTTTCTCAGTGTGATTTGCATTGTGATAAAATCAACAAGTAAAGTAACTGGTGTTGCACGCAACACATGAGTCCCATACCGGTGAGGTGCATAATTTTTCCTTTACCATAGTAACCAGAATTTTGGTCCAAGAAAAACAAAAGTGATGTGCAGAATCTCTATACCGCCATCTATTCATTTACCAATTTTTAAAATACATGTATTATCTTAAATGGTTTCTAAGTTATCGCAGGATCCAGATTTCAAGAGCAAACCTTTAGTCCTCTCCTGTGTAAACACCGATAGGGAACTAACAATTCACAAACCACAAATACACAATATTTATGATGCCCATGGTTAGAGCAACAGCCTCGGGAGCAGAAGGTCTTGGGGTTGATCCTTAACCCTTTCCCTCATATAGACTCATTTTGACGCACTCAATAGGTACCACATAAAGCCTGATCTGCAGAAAACCACAGTTAAACCTTACCAAATTTACAAAATTCTCATTTCCAGACCACTGAGGAGCAGCGAACAGCATAAAAATTGATCAGCCTGCAAGTTACTCGCAGGCTGATCTGGTTTTATGCTGTTCGCATAGGTCATTTCATGGTTTTCTCTATGACGGAAAGGGTTAACTTCAACAAACCAAAGTCGTGAAAAATGGTACTGGTATAGATCCCTTGCTTAATGCTCAGCATATTAAGGTGGTTCCAGGACTGGGGGCCCAGTGTCATGATGATGTGACTCAGTGTGGTATCATGCCACATGTCTACGATGTGATACTGCAGTGTGTTAGCACTCCATCTATCTCAAATAGACATACAGGTCTCTAAATGACTGAGATGTTCAACCCAATAAACATTAATTATTTGTGTGTTGTAATTGACAACAATATTGAACCATACAACCAACAATGGTTCTTAACACTGCAAAACCTTCTGTTCAGGCATATTTCCATGCTTTCAGATGCTCTTATTATCTCTGTAGCCTGGTAAAGATTTCCTGGAATATTAGGTTTTGTATGTAGGATGTATCCCGGTACTGGAAATTACACATTTGAAATCCAGTCACTATAATGCAGCTGACATTTAATTGAAGCAAATAATAAAGCAATAGCAGGAAAACATCACAAGTTCATTTAACATATTTTGCACATTTATTAAGGGTTGCTATAATATTTATGAGTATAATTTTTTTAATTACTTGATTTTCTGCCTCATTACAAAATCTGGAATATTTGAATGATAGATAACTGGTATGGAACCATATTCACTATGAATAAGACTGAGATTTTATTTTCAGGCCTATGTTGTCTTGGGACAGTTCCTTGTTTTGAAGAAGGATGAGGAGCTTTTCTGCGAGTGGTTGAAGGATCTGATCCAGGCCAACAAGAAACAACAGAAGGATTGTTTTGATTGCCTTAATGAATGGTGTTCACAATTTTTGTAGATACTTTGCTCGTTTTATATTTATGTGTTTTACCAATAACCAGCTGTTGTTAGTTTTATGTTAAAATATTGATGAAGATAAAATTGGTTACATACATACTTAAAACATATTGTAACATGATATTTCACATTGAATTTTCTGTTTGCCATTAAACAAACATGGTAAGCAAATGGTGGTACTTGGGGGGGGAAACATTTTTCATTCTTAATAGCTTTGTAGAAATACTTAGCTCATCATTATATATATATGCTTAATTATCAAGTAATTATAATTATCAAGTAATTAAGTTTAATGTATTTTTCATTCTTAATAGCTTTGTAGAAATACTTAGCTCATCATCCTATCTGTGTATGAATAATTATCAAGTAATTAAGTTTAATGTGTTACAGATTTATTATTTTCCTTTTTTTTGCTTATTTTTGTATGAGATTTTAAAACAAACATGATGTGAAAAGTCTGTAACAGTTAACACAGAATTTAAATCTGAATTCTTATCTATATCGTATTTGATCATTTGATACACACACCAATATTGATTCACTAGGATATTTCCAGATATTACGATTAGTGATTCTTTCTATTTTTATGTCAATATAAAATGTTTTTAAGTTTCTTTAATATCGATACGAAAAGACATTGGAAAATATGTGTAAATGTCTCTGTACAGTAAATTTTTGCTTGAAGTTGAGCAGTTATAATGAATATTTGTAATTGATATTTAATTAATATGTCTTTATAGATACCTGCAATGAATGTGAGTCTGTAAGGTCTATTAATTCAGGTTGTCTCTATACGTACAGCAGGTGGGTTGAGAAATATCATGATGTATAAGTTACTGTTTTATAGGCATTCATCATAATCAACATTCTTCAGTAGATTCTATATTGGCATGCTTTCAGGTTCTTATGTTTAGAATTTATGTTTTTAAAATGTCCTCAGATGCTTGAATAATCGAAATTATGTGGTTCATATACAATAAATAAAATTATGAAATAAATTAGTCTTGCCTTCCAGCTGCTTTATGAAAAATTGATGGTCCCTGATTAAAAGAGTGTAACATCTCTATATAATTTGCTGGTGCATTTTCATGCTTCCAAAAATAAAAGGAGTAGGGGCATATAATTGTTGCTTCCTTTGCCTTTCTGTTCCACCCGTCTTACTTTTCTTAGCAGTCACAGTTTAGAATTCAATGAAACTCCATCAACACTCTCACACTAACCACTCACTCAGTCCCTTACCGCCTTGGTTCGAATCCATGCAGGGTCATTCGGATTTTCATGTGAGGAAGCCTTCCAGCTGGTTTGCGGTAGGTCGGTGGTTCTACCCAGATGCCTCCGTGCATTCGGGGTCTTCCTCCACCTGTAATTAGCTGGACGTCGCTATATGACTGAAATACTGTCGAAGCGACGGTAAACTCAAATAGTCGAGTCTCACTAATCCAATATATGGAGTTTTGAAGGGGGGAGGGAATTATCGCAACGCTATCCTGGGCACTTATTGGAGGACTTCCAACTTTTTCAGCTCACCCGAGCACAATTAGCTCATTGCGAGCTACAAGGATCGTCCTGTGTCTGCCGTTCATCATCAACAATTGCCTGTAAACATCTAAACCACTTAAAGGATTTTGAACAAACTTCACGGCATTAATCCTTATGAGACTCGCTTTTAATATGTATCAAATTGTACTGATGGTTAAAACTAGTGATGTTCCGATTGTCGCTAGTCACCGAAGATCAGTTACTGAAGAGCGACAATAATCGATTTACATATATCCGATCTGCGACGTCGTACAAATTTATACCATACCCTGACATGTATTTTCTGTCTAGTGAACACTGTACATCTATCTGGAATCGCTTGATTTTACCAAACCCTTTAAATATCCCCTTTTGAACTATAAGGCACAGAACTGAATATCACCTTTTAACTGCTCCAGCAATTAAAAAGCTAAAACTGTCGAAAACTTCATGAAGATCATGGAACTGTGTATAATTAAGTGCTGCCTTGCTTGAATGTTACTTCTGGGTCAAGTGATAATTAATCAGAAACTGATAATTAATTGTGACAAATATCAACCGATTTCTATCACCAGTTAAAACCTCAAGGCCTAGAGCTTAGAGATTTGGTTTTTAACAATCTAGTTGCCCTCTACAAAGTTTATTTCAAACATGACACTGGAAGACAAAATTGTCTCAGTCCCAGTGGTTACGAGATTTTACATAGACTTCTATAGAAGAACTTCAAAAATTTTCTTATCTAAAATTACAAGGCAAAGAGCTTAGATATTTGATGTACCGGTATAACATGGCCGAGTGGACCTCTACCAAGTTTGTTTAAATCATAGCCCTGTGGTCAAAATTGACATTGCCCTAGGTTTCTTGGTGTGTGGAACTGACATGATCTTCAGTACGACTACCCTATAATATGTAAAGGCAATGTTTCTCAGGTGAGGCATATCTTCCTCAAGGACTCAGTTACTTAATACTATCTTGTCACAGTTTGATGATTTTTTTTCCACAAAATTATGACACACAATTACACAATGTTATACAAAGGACGAATCTCAAAATATCTGCAAATATTTGATTTTTCAACATATATTGTCAGTTGTGTCAATTCGTTATGTACGCGAACATTTGGAAAACGCTACATAGCGTTAAGTATTTGTAGAATCCGAGCTCAGAAGTGCTCGTGGTGACCCATTTAGACTGTCCACAAGCAGCAATAACTTAAAACTGTGGCCTCGCAAAGATTTTCACTGGTGACCTAGTTTTTGATCCCACGTGACCCAATTTCGAACTCATCTGAGATATCATGTAGACAAACATCCTGATCAAATTTTATAAAGATTGGGCCAAAACTGTGGCCTGTAGAGTTTTCACAATGTTTTTCTAAATTTTTAACTGTGACCTATTTTTTGACCCCACATGACCCAATTTCAACTCTGAGATATCATGTAGACAAACATCCTGACAAGTTCTGAATTGGGTTAAAACTGTGGCCTCTAGAGTGTTCAAATTTTTCTAAGATTTGACCTGGTGACCTAGTTTTTGACCCCACATGACCCAATTTCGAACTCATCCGAGATATCATGTAGACAGACATCCTGACGAAGATTCATGAAGATTGGGTTTAAACTGTGGCCTCTAGAGTGTTCACAAAGTTTTTCTAAGATTTGACCCGGTGACCTAGTTTTTGATCCCACATGACCCAATTTCGAACTCATCCGAGATATCATATAGTCAAACATCCTGACCAAGTTTCATGAAGATTGGGTTAAAACTGTGGCCTCTAGACTGTTCAGAATGTTTTTCTAAGATTTGACCTGGTGAACTAGTTTTTGACCCCACATGACCCAATTTCGAACTCATCCGAGATATCATGTAGACAAATATCCTGACCAAGTTTCATGAAGATTGGGACAAAACTGTGGCCTCTAGAGTGTTCACAAGCAATTGTTGACGACGGACGACTGACGACGCACGACGGACAAAAGGCGACCAGAAAAGCTCACCCGAGCACAAGTGCTCAGGTGAGCTAAAAACAAAGGCCTTTATATTTCCAAGATTTCACGTGTTTCATATTTCAACTTTTCTGTTACGTGCTCTAAGATATAGAAAGTTATTTTTCAAAGAAACGGCAAAAAAATTGGCAAAACGATGTTCATGTCTATTATTGCCCTTCGACAAATAACTTTATAATTAATGGTCCGATTATTAAAATCTGCATACCATTAGAACCGCATTGCATCACGCTAATAATACTGTTCTTTATGTTATTTTCAAAAATTAATAGTTTCTTAGAAAAAAAAAACAATCAAAAGATAGGGACTAACTGCAGAAATGCATGAAAGAACGGTTTAAATGAATTCTTATTTCTCATCTAACTTCCTTATAGGATATCCGATGTCCAATTTTCAAACGCAAGGTACCATTAGAAAGGCCTTTAAATTTCCAACATTTCACGTGTTTCATGTTTCAACTTTTCTATTACGGGCTCTGAGATATAGAAAGTTATTTTTAAAGAAAACGGCAAAAATCGGCAAAAAGATTTTCATGTCTATTATTGCCTTTCGACAAATAGCTTTATAATTTATGGTCCGATCATTAAAATCTGCATATCATTAGAACCACATTACATCATGCAAAAAAAATAAAAATAAAAAAAATTGTATGTTATTTTTAAAAAATCATTAGTTTCTTCGAAAAAAAGGAATCAAGTGATCGGGACGTACTGCGGGAGTGCATGAAAGAACGGTTTTACTGCATTCTTAGTTTTCATGTAACTTCCTTATATTAAGTCCAATTTTAAAAAGCTAGGTACCGTTAGAAAGGTCTTTTCATTTCCCACAATTCCCTTGCTTCATAATTGTATGTATCTTTAAACACTTTGTAGCTACGGGCGTTTAAACCTTGAGCATACGGCAAAAATCGGGGATAAATATGTTCATATCGTTTTGTTTTTCCTTATAACTTAATGAATATTAGGTCAATCTTTAAAATTTAAACACCAAAAGAACGGCCGGGCATTTATCTACAAATTATATTCATACTCTTATTAACAAAAATCAATAATTATCGAGATATAAGTAGTTAAGTGCGCTTGTTGTTGCATTTTTGTTTTTCTGCAATAACTCAACTGATTCAACCCCGATCTTCAAAAACTATAAGGCATTTCAGAGCACTACAAATTTTACGCATAGTGTCTCGATAAAATATTTTTCGTTTTTGAGATATTTAAGGCCGAAGAAAAAACCGATAATTGAAATGTGACCTTGACCTTAGCTATTTTCCGGAAGCGGAAGTGACTGATGACAATAAGAGGCTATGTTGCACCTTCAGTGAAAATTTTATGCAAATCGGTCAAAAACTTTGTCTTCCAGTGCTAAAAAACCGTATATTTTGGATAAAAAATTTGATAACGCGTCATGACGTCATTTTACGTCATACAACGTCAATCTTCTCAGAACTGAAAGAAATCAATAGGACACATATTCTGTCCAAATTTCATGTTTCTAGCTTATCTGATTGCTTCGTAATACATCAATACATTTTCTGGTCCAAAGTTCGAAACTTGGTTCAGCCATAGATCCTTGATCTTTTCAAATATTGCAAAACGTATATAATCCTGCACAACAAGAACATAATATATACATTCTGTGAAAAAATCAAGTAAATCGGTCCAATCATGACGGCTGTAGAGCGCGTACACGCTTTTGTAGCTTTTTTCAGCCCTGACGTCATGTGACGTCACATGAAGAAAAAAATATGACGATCAAAAGCGCCAAAGTCACTGTGCATACTATTAAAATTTCATGCTGCTAGCTCATCCGCAACCTGCTTTAATTTGAACCTCAAAAGGAAGAAAAAAGTAGAATAATAATAATAATAATAACTAGACTTCTTTTGTTTTGAACAAAAGATAGGGCTTTCTGCACTGCAAACCATGACAAACCTGGTGTTTTTCGAATTTTGGCAAACCTATATAATCCTGCACAATGAAGTCGTAATATATAACTTCTGTGAAAATTCCATGCCAATCCGTCCATAAATGACGGCTGTACAGCGCGGATGAACTTTGTTAGCTTTTTTAAGTTTTGATGTCATGTGACGTCATATGAAAATTTTACTCATTAAATCTTAATGTTCATGATTACCTACATAGGACATTAAATTTTCATTGTCTATGAACCTTTGCAACATGAGTAAATTGACATTCAGGAATCGGAAATTCTCTACAATTTGATGACGTCATATGACGTTCATCTTTACAAAATGCAAAGGAAACACAGAGATGTATAAGCTCGCTAAAAATCAAATTTCTATCTCATCTAGAAACGATTTTATACGTATTTAAAATTTGACGTCCTTAGTTCGAATCTTGGATTCGCCAAAGAACCTTAGTTCTTTCGAATCTTGGCAAACCTATATAATCCTGCACAATGAGGTCGTAATATATAACTTCTGTGAAGATTTCCTGCCAATCTATCAATAAACGACGGCTGTACAGAGCGGAAAATCTTTGGTAGTTATTTATAGTTCTGACGTCATGTGACGTCATATGAAAATTTTAAACATTGAATCTAAATGTTCCTGATTATGTACAAAGGATATTTAATTTGCATTGTCTATGAAGCTTTGCAACATGAGGAAAATTGACATCAAGAAATCGGAAATTCTATACAACTTGATGACGTCATATGACGTTCATCTTTACAAATTGCAAAGGAAACACAGAGATATATAATCTCGCCAAATATCAACTTTCTATCTCGTCTAGAAACGATTTAATACGTATTTGAAATTTGACGTCCTTGGTTCGAATCTTGGATTCGCCATAGAACCTTTGCTTTTTCGAATCTTGGCAAACCTATATAATCATGCACAGTGAGATCGTAATATATAACTTCTGTGAAAATTCCATGCCAATCCGTCCATAAATGACGGCTGAACAGCGCGTACAAACTTTGGTAGCTATTTTTAGTTCTGACGTCATGTGACATCATATGAAAATTTTAAACATTGGATCAAAATGAACATGATCACCTACAAAGGATTTTCAATTTCCATTGTTTATGAACCCTTGCAACATGAGTAAATTGACATCAAGAAATCGGAAATTCTATACAACTTGATGACGTCATATGACGTCATATGACGTTCATCTTTACAAAATGCAAAGAAAACACAGAGACGTATAATCTCGCCAAATATCAACTTTCTTTCTCATCTAGAAACGTTTTTTTATATGGATTTGAAATTTGACGTCCTTGGTTCGAATCTTGGATTCGCCACAGAACCTTAGTTCTTTCGAATCTTGGCAAACCTATATAATCCTGCACAATGAGGTCGTAATATATAACTTCTGTGAAAATTCCATGACAATCCGTCCATAAATGACGGCTGTACAGCGCGTACAAACTTTGGTAGCTATTTTTAGTTCTGACGTCATATGACGTCATATGAAAATTTTAAGCATTGAATCTAAATGCTCATGATTACCTTCATAGGACATTAAATTTTCATTGTCTATGAACCTTTGCAACATGAGTAAATTGACATCAAGAAATCGGAAATTCTATACAACTTGGTGACGTCATATGACGTCATATGACGTTCATCTTTACAAAATGCAAAGAAAACACAGAGACATATAATCTCGCCAAATATCAACTTTCTATCTCATCTAGAATCGATTTTATATGGATTTTAAAATTTGGCGTCCTTGGTTCGAATCTTGGATTCGCCATAGAACCTTAGTTCTTTCGAATCTTGGCAAACCTATATAATCCTGCACAATGAGGTCTTAATATATAACTCCTGTGAAAATTCCATGCCAATCCGTCCATAAATGACGGCTGAACAGCGCGTACAAACTTTGGTAGCTATTTTTAGTTCTGACGTCATGTGACGTCATATGAAAATTTTAAACATTGGATCAAAATGAACATGATCACCTACAAAGGATTTTCAATTTCCATTGTTTATGAACCCTTGCAACATGAGTAAATTGACATCAAGAAATCGGAAATTCTATACAACTTGATGACGTCATATGACGTCATATGACGTTCATCTTTACAAAATGCAAAGAAAACACAGAGACGTATAATCTCGCCAAATATCAACTTTCTTTCTCATCTAGAAACGTTTTTTTATATGGATTTGAAATTTGACGTCCTTGGTTCGAATCTTGGATTCGCCACAGAACCTTAGTTCTTTCGAATCTTGGCAAACCTATATAATCCTGCACAATGAGGTCGTAATATATAACTTCTGTGAAAATTCCATGACAATCCGTCCATAAATGACGGCTGTACAGCGCGTACAAACTTTGGTAGCTATTTTTAGTTCTGACGTCATATGACGTCATATGAAAATTTTAAGCATTGAATCTAAATGCTCATGATTACCTTCATAGGACATTAAATTTTTTAATTGACATCAAGAAATCGGAAATTCTATACAACTTGATGACGTCATATGACGTCATATGACGTTCATCTTTACAAAATGCAAAGAAAACACAGAGACATATAATCTCGCCAAATATCAACTTTCTATCTCATCTAGAATCGATTTTATATGGATTTGAAATTTGACATCCTTGGTTCGAATCTTGGATTCGCCATAGAACCTTAGTTCTTTCGAATCTTGGCAAACCTATATAATCCTGCACAATGAGGTCTTAATATATAACTCCTGTGCAAATTCCATGACAATCCGTCCATAAATGACGGCTGTACAGCGCGTACAATCTTTGGTAGCTATTTTTAGTTTTGACGTCATGTGACGTCATATGAAAATTTTAAGCATTGAATCTAAATGTACATGATTACCTTCATAGGACATTAAATTTTCATTGTCTATGAACCTTTGCAACATGAGTAAATTGACATCAAGAAATCGGAAATTCTATACAACTTGGTGACGTCATATGACGTCATATGACGTTCATCTTTACAAAATGCAAAGAAAACACAGAGACATATAATCTCGCCAAATATCAACTTTCTATCTCATCTAGAATCGATTTTATATGGATTTTAAAATTTGGCGTCCTTGGTTCGAATCTTGGATTCGCCATAGAACCTTAGTTCTTTCGAATCTTGGCAAACCTATATAATCCTGCACAATGAGGTCTTAATATATAACTCCTGTGAAAATTCCATGACAATACGTCCATAAATGACGGCTGTACAGCGCGTACAAACTTTGGTAGCTATTTTTAGTTCTGACGTCATGTGACGTCATGTGAAGATAAAAATAATATATTCCAAAAAGCCATAGCTTCAGGTTCTGTTGATAGAATTTCTTTGTCCTATGACCTTCAGCAACTTAGAAATAACAACATGAAAAGGTGGAAAAAAAGAATAATAACTAGATTTCATTCGTTGATACGAATGATAGGACTTTCTGCTAACATTGAAAAAATAAGAAAATCCGATAGAAAGGATATATATTAAAGTCCCTACCTTTTACTTTTTTTTTCGTATGGACTTCTCATGCATGAACTTTTTGAAATAAGCCATATTCCAAAAATAAACAAGTAACTGGTGTTGCAAGCAACACATGAGTCCCCTACCGGTGAGGTGCATATTTTTTCCATTACCACAGCAACCAGAATTTTGGTCCAAGAAAAACAAGACTTTAGTTAAAGTAAATGTAAGGGAATATCTAAGTTATGACCATTTAAGCAAGACTTATATGTAGAGTTGTTGTCTCTGGTGTGCCCACTATACAATTCATGCAAGCAAGACAGATGCAAGAAATAGAATTAATAATAGTTACCTTGCCTGATCCAAAATGTTTTTCTTTAGTCTTTAGTCTTGTTGATGAGAAATGAGAACTTTCACTCTGCATCACCACCCTGACTATATACATGCCTTATAAAATTTATTATAAAGTTATCGCGGTCGCGGGATCCCATTTTTTGCCATATTTTCACTATTTCCTTACATACAACACAATTTTAGTAAGAAAAAAAAAAAAGTCAAACACAATTGCCATCTAGTTACCAAGTTTCATCAAGTAGCTGTTAGTTATAAAGTTATCGGGATCCCTTTTTGCCATATTTTCACTATTTCCATTAACATATCAACAACAATTTTAGTTGAAGAACAAAAATAAAACAACGTGCATAATCGACACATTGCCATCTAGTCATATACCAAGTTTCATCAAGTAAGCTTGCTTAGTTATAAAGTTATCGCGGGATCCCTTTTTTTTGCCATATTTTCACTATTTCCGTTACCATAGCAACCACAACTTTAGTCGAATAAAAAAAAATAAAACAATGTGCATAATTTACACATTGCCATCTAGTCATATACCAAGTTTCATCAAGTTAGCTTGCTTAGTTATAAAGTTATCGCGGGATCCCATTTTTGCCTTATTTTCACTATTTCCGTTACCATAGCAACCACAATTTTAGTCGAGTAAAAAAATAAAACAATGTGCATAATCTACACATTGCCATCTAGTCATAAACCAAGTTTCATCAAGTTACCTTGCTTAGTTATTAAGTTATCGCGGGATCCAGATTTGAGCGGACAGACAGACGGACGGACGGACGGACGGACAGACGGAGGGCAAACCTATAGTCCCCTCCGCTGTGAACACCGGTAGGGGACTAATAAATCTTTATTTTGATATCGCTTTCTTATAACTTGACCAATTTTACTATTCTAGGTACCAAAATAAATGGCCTGAAATTCCATTGTAGCATATTTCGGTCTAGTTTTATAGGTATTCAAAATATAAACAATTAAACTTAAACCTCTTAATTCTGCATATCATTTTTTTTATTATTTTCGTGTACAGTCGCGGGAATGAAATAGTAAATGCTACCATGCGATAGAATCGTCGACGCGAGTAGCCTCGTGAGTAAAATTCCAATAACGCTTGTACATACGATCGAGACGACTGTATTACACAAAGTTACTAAATTTTGCGCTTTTAGCTAATGCCTAGGTCACACATTCAGGATTTTTACTGCCATCCTTGATAGGACCATTCCCGATTAAAATGTGTCAAAAGTCTGATCAAGTTCCTGTGATTCGTGGCTGGAAATTCAAACTTTTATTAAAATTTGTAAAAACATTTATTTAATCACGACAACAATCAGATATTGTTCAGGAGGCGTCCCGATCCAGCCGTTTCCAGCAGAATTCGTCCCGATTATCCCGTTCTCAATCCGATTCTGATCTGATACAACAGAATCTGTCACGACATAGTCACGATTGTAATCCGACTTGACAAAATCGGCTGAGTTTCCCGAATGTTACGGGACGCACCTAACTGTCAGGAGTGCTTGGCCGACCTCTCCGGACCACTCCCGATCCGTAGGACTCTGTTACGAACATAATACGACTGCGTTCAGACAATAATAGGACATTGAGGATAGTAATCCGACTTTTTCGCTTTTCGTGTCTTAGCGCTGTCTGATCTCAAACGGGAGCCATAATCGGCACTGTGTGAACGCCGCATTACAGACAAATTAGCTTGCAGCGTCTTGAACGGATGACATGTGTTGATCATTTTGTTTAAAACGTCTACACTTATACACGCTCATGGTATCTCAAGCTGGCAATTAAATTACATTGTACTATAACATATATTTTCACATAGGTTATCATTTATCATAAATTTGGAATATAGCTTGTACATTTATCGATTGATGCAACAATAAAGTCGGGAAATTGCAATGTTTCAACAACGGTCTAAATGACATGTGTCAAAACGCTCAAAGGATTATGGGTAACACAATGCTGCAACTGATATTCATAAGTAACGTAAATAAAATGATTTGACAAAACATTAAATCATTGTCAACACTTGTTTAATTTGTTTGTTTGTTTGTTGGGTTTAACGTCCCACCGACAGTATTTCAGTCATTTGGAGACGATGTCTACTTAATGCAGTTATAGTGCTGCCACACTGCAGTATCACGTCGTAGACATGTGGTATGATACCACACCCAGTCAAATTATCCTGATACCGGGCAAACCAGTCCTGCAACTACCCTTATATGCTAAGTGCCAAGCACGACTTTGATATCGAACCCACGACCTCCCGCTCCCGAGGCGGACGCTCTAAACACTCGGCCACCGGGAACGGTACACCTGTTTAGCTAGTAATTTCAATATGATATAAGTAAAAAGTTTGTTTTTTTCAATTCATATGACTACTACATATCTGTAAACTTACATTTTTCGAAAATGCTTCAATTAAGGTGAAAGCGAAAGTAGGATATTTTATGAAAATTCTTACAATTGGCTTTATATTCGTATTTTTTATGTAACTTCCTTATTTCTTAACCAATTTCAAAACTCTAGGTGCCAAAATAATCGTCTTAAAATTCTCTACATCTCACTTGCTTAAGGTTTGGACTTATTTCTAATGAGCTTGAGATATTAGCCGTAGAACTTTGACAACACGGCAGAATCGCTGAGATTCTACATGTTTAAATTCTTATTTTTGATGTAACTTCCTTATACTTTGTTCAATTTCAAAACTTAAGGTACCAAAATACACGCTTTATGTTTAGGAATATTACTAATACTTTTTTCCCATTCCTCCATCAATCTTTGGCCAATCATTAAACTTTAAGCATCAAAAGAACGGCCAAACATTGCTCTACAAATAATATTCATCATCATATTTTCAAAAATCAAAGAATTTCGAGATATAAACTGTTAAACACACTGGGGGTTACCAAATTTTCATTTTTCCACCATAACTCAACCAATTCAACCCCGATCATCAAAAACGAAATATCATCTGAAAGGTCTTTCTAAGCACTACAAATTATACGCATAGTGTCTCGATAGATTTTTTTCCGTTTTTGAGATATTTAAGGCCGAAGAAAAACCCGATAATTGATATATGACCTTGACCTTTGGGATTTTCCGGAAACGGAAGTGACATGGCTCCATAGAATCTAATACTGCATCTTCAGACAAAATTTCAAGCAAATCATACAAAAAATAAAGCCTACAGGGATTAAAAACCGTTTTAAAGTTTTAATAGCATTATGACTTTTAAGAAGACATATAGACTAATATTCAATCCAAATCTCAGCTTTCTAGCTTTTCTGGAAGCGATTTTATACGCATCTGAAATTTGACGTCATTAGTTCGAATCTTGGATTCGCCATAAAACATTTGCCTTTTCAAATTTGGAAAAACGGACACCGGGATGCACAACTAGAGCCTAACATACACATTCTGTGAAATTTTGATAACAATCGATCCAGAAATAATGGCTGTACACCGCGTACAAACTTTTTCACCCGACGTCAAATCTGACGTTATATGACGTCGTATGAATATAAAATTCATTGCATCCGAAAGCTCATGGTTTGAAATATATGCCATAAAATTTTCATTGTTCTGAGTCAATGGCAACACCTCGAAATTAACACAAACATAAGAGGAAGAAAAAAAGAATAATAATAAGAAGAAGAAGAAGAACTAGACTTCTTTTGTTTTGAACAAAAGATAGGGCTTTCTGCACTGCAAACCATGACAAACCTGGTGTTTTTCGAATTTTGGCAAACCTATATAATCCTGCACATTGAAGTCGTAATATATAACTTCTGTGAAAATTCCATGCCAATCCGTCCATAAATGATGGCTGTGCAGCGCGGATGAACTTTGGTAGCTTTTTTAAGTTTTGATGTCATGTGACGTCATATGAAAATTTAAGTCATTAAATCTTAATGTTCATGATTACCTACATAGGACATTAAATTTTCATTGTCTATGAACCTTTGCAACATGAGTAAATTGACATTCAGGAATCGGAAATTCTCTACAATTTGATGACGTCATATGACGTTCATCTTTACAAAATGCAAAGGAAACACAGAGACGTATAAGCTCGCTAAATATCAAATATCTATCTCATCTAGAAACGATTTTATACGTATTTAAAATTTGACGTCCTTGGTTCGAATCTTGGATTCGTCAAAGAACATTAGTTCTTTCAAATCTTTGCAAACCTATATAATCCTGCACAATGAGGTCGTAATATATAACTTCTGTGAAGATTCCATGCCAATCTATCAATAAATGACGGCTGTACAGAGCGGACAAACTTTGGAAGCTATTTTTAGTATTGACGTCATGTGACGTCATATGAAAATTTTAAACATTGAATCTAAATGTTCCTGATTATGTACAAAGGACATTTAATTTGCATTGCCTATGAACCTTTGCAACATGAGGAAAATTGACATCAAGAAATCGGAAATTCTATACAACTTGATGACGTCATATGACGTTCATCTTTACAAAATGCAAAGGAAACACAGAGATATATAATCTCGCCAAATATCAACTTTCTATCCCATCTAGAAACGATTTTATACATATTTAAAATTTGACGTCCTTGGTTCGAATCTTGGATTCGCCATAGAACCTTTGCTTTTTTCGAATCTTGGCAAACTTATATAATCCTGCACAATGAGATCGTAATATATAACTTCTGTGAAAGTTCCATGCCAATCCGTCCATAAATGACGGCTGTACAGCGCGTACAAACTTTGGTAGCTATTTTTAGTTCTGACGTCATGTGACGTCTTATGAAAATTTTAAACATTGGATCAAAATGAACATGATCACCCACAAAGGACTTTTAATTTCCATTGTTTATGAACCCTTGCAACATGAGTAAATTGACATCAAGAAATCGGAAATTCTATACAACTTGATGACGTCATATGACGTCATATGACGTTCATCTTTACAAAATGCAAAGGAAACACAGAGACATATAATCTTGCCAAATATCAACTTTCTATCTCATCTAGAATCGATTTTATATAGATTTGAAATTTGACGTCCTTGGTTCGAATCTTGGATTCGCCATAGAACCTTAGTTCTTTCGAATCTTGGCAAACCTATATAATCCTGCACAATGAGGTCTTAATATATAACTTCTGTGAAAATTCCATGACAATCCGTCCATAAATGACGGCTGTACAGCGCGTACAAACTTTGGAAGCTATTTTTAGTTCTGACGTCATTTGACGTCATGTGAAGATAAAAGTAATATATTCCAAAATGCCATTGCTTCAGGTGTCTGTTGATAGAATTTCTTTGTCCTAGACCTTCAGCAACTTAATGAAATAACAACATGAAAAGGTTGGAAAAAAAGAATTATAATAATAAAAGACAGAACAAACCCAATAGGTCTTTCTGCGAAAAGCAGAAAGCCCTAATAATAAAAAAACAGTACAAACCCAATATGACTTTCTGCCTGTAGGCAGATAGTCCTAATAAGAAGAAGCAGAAGAAGAAGAAACAGTACAAACCCAATAGGACTTTCTGCCGAAAGGGCAGAAAGTCCTAATAACAAGAAATATCTTTAAAAAAGATATTCGGCGTAGGATGAAAGAAAAACGAGATTTCCAGTCTTCTAGAACATTCCGAGGAAAAGCGCGCGAAAGACCGACGTACAACAATTTAGTACGCTCTAGAAATAGTTCAGTATTTTTTCTATGAAATATACTTATTTATGGACGGTAATACAAAAAATTATATCTGTAAATAGGCTTGTGTGATATTTGTTCATATCATTATTGCATATGACAATTATGATATAAAATCGTTATTAGTTGTTTTGGTTTTGGCGAATTAATTTTCAATGAGAGCATCTCGGCAGGCTGGAAGAATTCAATATACATAGTAATTAAGGGGTTTCATGTCATAACACGGTGGATTCTTTTTTGTTGTTTTAAATCATTTTCACAAAGTAGCATTCCTCAATTGAAGGAAAAGGATTGTATTTAACTTACTGAAATCACTTTCATGTTTACATCAAAAAGAAAAGTAATAACACCAAGCTGAATGATATATACAAGCTGCACCCCTTATTTACAGTAATTTTATAGTCCATAACGATGCGTTAACCAATAACAGGAGTCCTTTTATTCAGCTTAGAATTATTTACCGCTGTTAGCGTACATTTGATTGGTTTAAGATGCGAGTTGAAATCGAAATTATACAGCTACGCCGAATAAAAGACAGAACAAACCCAATAGGTCTTTCTGTGAAAAGCAGAAAGCCCTAATAACTAGACTTCTTTTGTTCTGGACAAAAGAAAGGGCTTTCTGCACTGCAAACCATGTCAAACCTGATCATACTTATTGAGTTTTCTGAAATACACCATCTTCAAAAATTGAAGAAAATCCGTCCCGAATTGATAGCTGTAGAGTGCAAACATAAAAAATAGCAGAGGAAATCTGTGATGTCATATAACATAATTTAAATTTTAAAGTCATTGCATTCAAAAGGGAATATGTTTCTTTGTTTTCAGTTATAATTTTAATTTTAAAGTGACAATGACAATGTGAAATCTAGCTTTTTTCAATATTAAAAGGGGCATAACTCCTGACCTAATATCAATTTTAATTTAGACTGGGACAAACATGTAGGCCTCTAGAGTATTCACAAGATTTTTCTAAGATTTGATGGTGACCTAGTTTTTGTTCTCTGACCATTTTCAACTCATCAAATATATTAGAAAACATCCTGACAAATTTGAAGATTGGGCTAAAACTGTGGCCTTAGAGGTTCACAAGTTTTTCTTAGATTTGACCTGGTGACCTAGTTTTTGATCCTACGTGACCCAATTTTCAAACTCATGCAAGATATCATGTAGACAAACATCCTGATCAAAATTTATAAAGATTGGGCCAAAACTGTGGCCTGTAGAGTGATCAAATGTTTTTCTAAATTTTAACTGTGACCTATTTTTTGACCCCACATGACCCAATTTCAACCATCCGAGATATCATGTAGACAGACATCCTGACCAAGATTCATGAAGATTGGGTTTAAAACTGTGGCCTCTAGAGTGTTCACAATGTTTTTCTAAGATTTGACCTGGTGACCTAGTTTTTGACCCCACATGACCCAATTTCAAACTCATCCGAGATATCATGTAGACAGACATCCTGACCAAGTTTCATGAAGATTGGGCCAAAACTGTGGCCTCTAGAGTGTTCACAAGCAATTGTTGACGACGGACGACTGACGACGCACGACGGACAAAAGGCGACCAGAAAAGCTCACCGGAGCACAAGTGCTCAGGTGAGCTAAAAACAAAGGCCTTTATATTTCCAAGATTTCACGTGTTTCATATTTCAACTTTTCTGTTACGTGCTCTAAGATATAGAAAGTTATTTTTCAAAGAAACGGCAAAAATCGGCAAAAAGATTTTCATGTCTATTATTGCCTTTCGACAAATAACTTTATAATTTATGGTCCGATCATTAAAATCTGCATATCATTAGAACCACATTACATCATGCAAAAAAAAAATAAAATAAAAAAAATTGTATGTTATTTTTAAAAAATCATTAGTTTCTTCGAAAAAAAGGAATCAAGTGATCGGGACTTATTGCGGGAGTGCATGAAAGAACGGTTTCACTGCATTCTTAGTTTTCATGTAACTTCCTTATATTAAGTCCAATTTTAAAAAGCTAGGTACCGTTAGAAAGGTCTTTTCATTTCCCACAATTCCCTCGCTTCATAATTGTATGTATCTTTAAACACTTTGTAGCTACGGGCGTTTAAACCTTGAGCATACGGCAAAAATCGGGGATAAATAGGTTCATATCGTTTTGTTTTTCCTTATAACTTAATGAATATTAGGTCAATCTTTGAAATTTAAACACCAAAAGAACGGCCGGGCATTGATCTACAAATTATATTCATACTCTTATTAACAAAAATCAATAATTATCGAGATATAAGTAGTTAAGTGCGCTTAGGGTTGCAGCATTTTTGTTTTTCTGCAATAACTCAACTGATTCAACCCCGATCTTCAAAAACTATATATCGTCCGAAAGGCATTTCAAAGCACTACAAATTATACGCATAGTGTCTCCATAAAATATTTTTCATTTTTAAGATATTTAAGGCCGAATAAAAAAACGATAATTGACATGTGACCTTGACCTTAGCTATTTTCCGGAAGCGGAAGTGACTGATGACAATAAGAGGCTATGTTGCACCTTCAGTGAAAATTTTATGCAAATCGGTCAAAAACTTTGTCTTCCAGTGCTAAAAAACCGTATATTTTGGATAAAAATTTGATAACGCGTCATGACGTCATTTTACGTCATACGACGTCAATCTTCTCAGAACTGAAAGAAATCAATAGGACACATAGTAGTTATTTATAGTTCTGACGTCATGTGACGTCCTGTGAAGATAAAAATAATATATTCCAAAATGCCATTGCTTCAGGTGTCTGTTGATAGAATTTCTTTGTCCTAGACCTTCAGCAACTTAATGAAATAACAACATGAAAAGGTTGGAAAAAAAGAATAATAATAATAAAAGACAGAACAAACCCAATAGGTCTTTCTGCACACCGTATTCTACGGCAGTTCAGCAAATTTCAACTTCATACATTGACTTGCCGATTTTATATGAATTTTTTAATATTTCTTGCTTAAGTTTGCATGACGTCATAATCACGTGACCAAACAAATAATCCTTGCAGTATACATCACTGCACTTTACAGAGTGTTAATTCTGAAGAAATCATAATTTTTGACTCAAAGTTCATGAAACTACAGCGTTTCAATTGCGTCAAAAGTACACTTTCCGCCTATCTGTCATAACTCAACCAATTCAACCCCGATCTTCAAAAACTAAATATCACCTGAAAGGTCTTTCAAATCACTACAGATTTTATTCACAGTGTCCAGGTAGAATCTTTCTCGTTTTTGAGATACACCTTGCCGAAAAAAAACAACAACAACTGACATATGACCTTGACCTTTACGATTTTCCGAAAACGGAAGTGACTGAGGTAAATGAGATGCTATGTTGCACATTCAGTGAAAATTTTATGCAAATCGGTCAAAAGTTAAGGCATGTAGTGCTAAAAAACTCTACATTTTGGATTAAAAGTTTGTTAACGCGTCATGACGTCATTTTACGTCATACGACGTCAGTCTTTTCAGAGCTGTAAGAAATTGATAAGACACATGTTCTGTCCAAATTTGAAGTTTCTAGCTTATCTGAAAGCTTCGTAATACTTAAATAAATTTTCAGGTCCAAAGTTCGAAACTTGGTTCAGCCATAGATCCTTGGTCTTTTTGAATGTTGCAAAATGTATATAATCCTGCACAACTAAGTCCCAATCCATACATTCTGTGAAAAAAATCAAGTCAATTGGTTAAGAAATGACGGCTGTAGAGCGCGTACAAGCTTTGGTACCTTTTTTCAACCCTGAGGTCACGTGAGATCACATGAAGAAAAAATATTCTGCAATCAAAAGCGCCAAAGTCACTGTGCATACTGTTGAAATTTCATGCTGCTGCCTTGTCGATAACCTGTTCTAATTTGAAAAAAAAAAAATTTACATTTGTCAAATACTTAAAAGCAAAAAAAGTAAGAGGATATAAAATTGCAGCCTTTAACTTGCTTTTGTATGGCCATAACTTAAATGAACTTTGATAAATAAACCGTTTAACTTGGAGGAAATGGCAAAAGTAACTGAAAATCATTTTTTTATATCGATTTATTTAACTTGGACTATTTTTATAATCTATGTTACAAATCAAATTTATTTAAAACGCTTACAATTCGAATTCCATCCTGTAATAATGGCTGTAGACCGCGTACAAGAGTGTTTAGACAACGTCAAGTTTGATGTCACATGACATCATAGGCATAAGAAAATCAATGAAATGAAATATTAAGTATCTTAAATATATCAAGTAATTTTTTCATGCTCCTTGCAACTTTGCAACATATAGAAATTAACGCGTAGATATATTAACATTCTTTTTGACCTTATGACGTCAAATAACGTTAATCTTCACAGAATATAAATAAGTCTTAAAGACTAAAATTCAGTCCAAATATCAACTTTCTAAATCATCTCGAAGCGATTTTATATGTTTTTGAAATTTGACGTCAATGTTTCGAAACTTGGATTCGCCATACAACCATTGCCTTTTCGTCTTTTCGAATTTGTAAAACAGGACCCGGGATACACAACTAGAGCGTTACATATACATTCTTTGAAATTTGCTGAAAATCAGTCCAAAAATAATGGCTGTACACCGCGTAAAACCTTTTTGTCCTGACGTCAAATCTGATGTGATATAACGTCAAATTAATATGAATTACATTGCATTTTAAAGCATTTCTAAAGTATATACCATAATATTTCATGGTCCTGGGAAGTTAACAACATATTAAATTTACGCTTATATATCAGAAATAATTTTTGACCTTATGACGTCATATGACGTCAAATGACGTTCATCTTCAGAGAATGTAAAGCACTCTTGGAGACTTATTTACTTTCCAAATATTAGATTTCTAACTAATCTGGAAACGATTTTATACGTATTTAAAATTTGACGCCAATGGTTCGAATATTGGATCCGCCATAAAACCTTTGCATTTTTGAATTTGGAAGAACGGACACCGGGATGCTCAACTATAACCTAATATACACTTTCTGTGAAACTTTTATGAAAATCGGTTCATAAACAATGGCTGTAGACCGCGTACAAACTTTTGTAGCATCTGGCAAGTGTAACGTCATATGACGTCATAGGCATATGAAAACTGTAGAATTAAAAATATCAACATTTGAAGCAAAATGTCATATAATTTCCATTTCCATGGACCATTTTAACATATAGAAATTTTCTTGTAAATATTAGAAATAGATTTTCATGTATTGACGTCATCTGACGTTCTTTTTCACAAAATCGTTCAGTCATCCATAATCCTACACAATGTTCAAATATCAATATTCTATCTCATATGGGACCGATTTTATAAGCATTTGAATATTAACGACCTCGGTTCGAATCTTGGATTCTCCAAAGAACCATGGTCTTTTAGAATTTTGAAAAACGGATAGCGGGATGCACAACTAGATCTTAATATACACATCCTGTGAAAATTTTATGAACATCGGTTTATAAGTGATGGCTGTAGACCGCGTACAAACATTTGTAGAATATGTCAAGTGTGACGTCATATGACGTCATATGCTTATAAAAATTATTGAAATAGAAATTATATCGTGTGAAACATATGTCATTAAATTTTTATTGCTCTTCGACCATTTTAACATATAGAAATAATCTTGTTAATGTTAGTAATATATTTTCATATAATGATGTCACGTGACGTCATATTATGCAAATTTTCAAAATATTTTTAAGACTCCGAGAGACCTACATACTGACCAAATATCAACTTTCTATCTCAAATAGACTGATTTTATAAGCATTTGAAAATTTACGACCTTGGTTCGAATCTTGGATTCGCTATAGAACCTTGGCAATTTCGAATTTTGAGAAACGGACACCGGGATGCACAACTAGAACTTAATATACACATTCTGTGAAAATTTAATGAAAATCGGTTTATCAATAATGGCTCTGGACCGCGTACAAACTTTTGTAGCTTATTTCACGGTGACGATATGAAAAAATTTTAATATATTCCAAAATGCCATTGCTTCAGGTGTCTGTTGATAGAATTTCTTTGTCCTAGACCTTCAGCAACTTAATGAAATAACAACATGAAAAGGTTGGAAAAAAAGAATAATAATAACTAGATGTCATTCGTTTAAACGAATGATAGGACTTTCTGCAACATCTGCTTTATATAGTATATATAGAAGATGACATAATAGATAATCTGTCCAAATTGCAACTTTCTATCTCCTCTATTTCTATATAAAACAGCACAAATAGAACACATTCTGTGAATTTTAATAAAAGTCCGCCCATATCTTGCACATGTAGTTTACATACAAAATTTATACTACAATGTATGTCATATGACATGAAAGAAAAATGAAACAGTGTTCAAATGTATGTTTCTAACTTTCATCACACATAGAATTTCATCACTCCAGCTCAGTTGTAACCTTGTTTAATTTTAGCATCAGTAGGAAGAAGTATTGAATATTTGTATAGTGCTATATCCTTTCGACACCTGTAACGTAGTTAAACGTATTTAGCGATTTTGGCGTGTTTGGGCTTCCGTAGTTTTGCCATAAATTCCTGGAATTTCGAACTATGGTGATATTTTGAAAGGTAACATCCCAGCCTACAAACTGATGCAATATGAATATCGTTAGCATAGCAATGCAGTTTTTAGATGGTCTAAAATGTGGCGCTGCGTGTGAATTTTTCAAGGCTTGCAAACTGCTCGCTAGCTACATAGTGTTGCAAATACGGATTTTTGTCTTGTGCTTATTTTGGAAACAGTCAACATTCGACAAAAAACAAAAAAACATAATCAAGATATAGCCCATCAATTGCAATTTGATATTTTTTTTTTTTTTTTAAGTC
>CM037781.1:64444397-64494397 GCA_021229015.1 Solen grandis | reverse complement strand
GCCACATAACAGGTACAAACATACAGTGATATACTGATGTAAGCATAGAAAAATGAACATTGTATATATATGAAGCTGTTTTATTTTTTTTTACTTTTAAGTCTTTTGACTTTTCATGCCTCTCAAGCGTTGATTTGCGAAATTTACGCATCCCTTTACGAATGGATTGTCTTGGCCTGTTTTGATACACGGGTTGCAGTGCATTCGGTCATCAGTAAATTCCAACCAAGAAAACTGCTTTAGCCAAGCAGATTGAAATGATTTTGAATATTTAATACGTTTACTTTTAGGACTAGCCTTTTTTTTTTTTTTTTTTTTCTTTTTTTTTTTTTCAATTTAAAATATCCATATCTTTTAAAGAAAAAATGGACAAACGCTGAATTGAGATTGCGTCCAGGCAGATGCACAATATTTTATTTTGGGGGTCCAACGTTCAGATAATGCGTCTGAGACGCATGATTTGTGCGTCAGGGAAAACCCTGCTTTGTTGCTTAATATTTTTCCTTGCGCCCTTCTAGTCTAGTATTTCATGTAGACTAGTGTACATAAGTTTTGTTAATCTAACCCTTTACTTTATGAATATTGATATAGTGAACTTTAAATTTATATGAAACAATTGATTTTTCTTTGTCATGCAGATTGTGTAGAATCTGAGCTACAATATTGTATGTGCACACAGGGGAAACCCTGAGTAGGCAGCTGCTTAGAGCTGTTGCTCTATTTGCCAGTGTGTCAAAATGAGTCTACATGAGGTGATGGTTTAAGATGCTATTCATTGTTATACTAATATAACCGACATTCTGACATTTTTATATTCATTTTTTTTTCTGTTTGATTATGCAGTTTAACAGTTTTAACTTTTTTGTGTTCAGCTTTTAAATATTTTCTGAGGAAGAAGCCATTTAAACCTAATTTGTTTGTCAGTAAATTGATGTGATAATTAGATTGCATATCCCTGCTTCATAGAAGAGGTGGCTATATATAGAAATCAAGCTTGTTATGTCACGTCCTGTCCATGACATACATTACATGAAGACAGATCGGTCATGCATGGTGGCCAAGTCTGATTAGAGCCGGAAGGTCATGGGTTCGATCCCCGGCCGCAAAATACCAAAGTTGTAAAAAATGGTACTTGTATAGCTTCCTTGCTTGGCTCTCAGCATATAAGGGTAGTTCCTGAGGACTGTTGACCTGGTGTCACGATAATGTGACTGGGAGTAGTATAATGCCTCATGTCTAAGGCATGATACTGCAGTGTGGCAGAATAAGAAACAAACACATGAAGACAAGGTAGGAAGGGAAAGTTCTATAAAAATTATACGATTTTTTGTACTCATCTATGACCTGGTAAAGTGTGATTACATCATATTATGTACATTCAATTCGATGGAAAGAAATGACAGTGTTGTGCGAAGTTAGTCTCAGGTCCCAGCAGAAATTGTTCTTCATTCAATGTATAAAAGATTCAATGGAATTAAGTTTGAATGGAACGAAAGATTCTATCCAACAAAGTAATTGCGTGGTCCGGTGCTTCTTCGTTCTATCGCGAGTTGACCGAGAACCAGTGCTTGCTTTTAGCTCACCTGAGCATGTAAGTGCTTAGGATGAGCTTTTGTGATCAGTATTTGTCCGTCATCAGTCATCCATTGTCCGTTTTCAGCAATTATTTGTGGCCCATCTTCATTAAATTTGGCCAGAATGTATGTCTTCATGATATCTGATTAGTTTGAATTGGATCATCTGAGGTCAAAATGTAGGTCACAAGGTCAAATGTTAGAAAATACCAGAAAAATCTTGTGATCACTGGATGCACCAAATTTGGCCCAATCTTCATAAAACTTCAGAATGTTTGTCTTCATAATATTTTGGATACTTATGAAATTGGGTCACATGGGGTCAAAAAGGAGGTCCCAAGGTCAAATCATTAAAAATCTCGGATAAAACTTGTTAACACTCTAGAGGCTACATTTTTGGCCTAGTCTTTTTAGAATTAGGTCAGGATGTCTGATGGAACTTGGTCAGGTTGTCTGTAATCTCAGATGATTTCGAAACTGGGTCACACAGGGTCAAAATAGGTCAAGAGTGCATATGTTTAAAAATACATTATGATCACTTTTAATGCCACATTTTTGGCTCAACATTGATGGAACTGGGTCAAAATGTTTGTTTTTATGAGATCCCTGTTGGGATTGAAGTTATGTCATGTGAAGTCAAAAAGTAGGTCCCATGGCAAATCTCTTGAAAACCTTTTGAACACTACTGAGTTCACATTACTAGCTCAATCTCCATGAAACTTGGTCAGAATGTTTCTCTTCATGATGTATGAAATAATTTGGTAATGGGTCACATGGGGTCAAAAACAAGGTCACTGAATCTAATCTAATAATCATAAAAAAACTGGGACCTCCGTTGCTGAGAGGGTAAATTTGCTGACTTTAACACTCACTCAGCCCCTCACCACGTGGGTTCGAATCCCGGTAGGGTCATTTGGATTTTCATGTGAGGAAGCCTTCCAGCTGGCTTGTGGTAGGTCGGTGGTTCTACCCAGATGCCCCCGTGTATTCGGGGTCTTCCTCCACTTGTAATTAGGTGGATGTCGCTATATGACTGAAATACTGTTGAAGTGAAACTCAAATAGTCATGTCATAAAAGCCTTGTGAACACTTTACAGTCTATATTTTTGACCCAACCTTCACTGAAGTTGGTCACAATCTTGGTCTACTGGTACATAATATATTGGATGGGTTTGAAACTGGGTCACACTGGGTCAAAAAGTATGTCATTAGGGCAAGTATTTATTTGAGGATTTTCATAATTGAGTTGCAGGTAATTTATGGATACTCAGTTGAATTCAGAGTAAAGGGCAATACCCATTAAACTAACAAAGCTGTTCCCCTGATTAATATCCATGGTATCTTGGTTATGTTAAACTTAGGTGGATGATAAAGTAAATCAAGAGTTGTGGCCCTTTACCTTGTTCAAACACTTATAAGTAACTGTTTCCATTTCACATAGTTTACACTCTAGCTGTCTACCATTCATATTTATTGATCTACTGTAAAATCATTAATTTTCGTTGACATTCAAATTTGTTGATTATGTACCTATGGGAAAAAACCCACTGTGAAATCGAAGAAAATTAGTGTGACCCAGTGATTTTTTTACCTCTGCATCCTGCATCCAGGATGCAATGTTTTCGCTGTGGATGCAATGTTTTCGCTGTGGATGCAATGTTTTAATTTCAATGCATCCACTGGATGCATAAAATATTCAGACAGAAAATGTTATTGAAATCAAAGTAGAATGCATTCTTTGCATATTGAGACTCGTATTTCTTTGGCCTAGTGAGTCCCAGGACTCTTGCTACAAAAGTTGTTAAAATATTATCACTGAGTGTCCAATGAAAAGTAATGATATCACAGTATTAGGGAGACATTTCTAACCTTATTGACAGTCAGGCATTTAAATCCTTATATTATCAAATGAAAGCTGTGAAGAATATTACCCATACAACCAGTATAAAACCAGATCAGCAAGCATATAAAAACATGCAGGCTGGTTAAGTCAGTGTTCATCAATGGTATCACTACTCTGTGAGTACCTCACTGCTGTATGTTTGAATCATGTGGCCTGCATTTTACAAAACATCTTAGCCGGGCACGGCCTTTACCTCATTTTGATACTTTCACAAACAGAACAGACCCCAATGAGACAACCCATCCAGGAGAAGTCTTATTGGTGTCTCTTTTGGTTTGCTTTATCAGGGTCTCTTTAATTGTTTGCTAATGCAATACATGTATTGTTTTGTCTGCATGATATAAAAATATCTGTTTCATATACAAATGTAGCATTTAAGGTTCAGTATATAAATTGGTATTACTAAATTTATATAATTATGAATACTTATTAAGTAAAGGTTAAAAATTGAATTTTCCCTTGAGTTTCCTTACCAGTTCAAAATGAAAGTCTTGTATGACTATTTATTGATCCTTCTAAATGTTGTTATAAATGCATACATGATAATCTTAATCTTTGCAGAAAAGCAAATTGTATTTAATTTATCTACATTTTCAAAATTGTGGTTATCCGGAATAAAACACTTTTGAGTTGAAAAAAATCTCATTTTGAGATCATTTATGACATATAGGCCTCATCTGATTGTTTGTTTGTGTCAGATAGTCATCCAGATGTCTGTGCCTTAAGAGTAATATATATATATAATATATACTCAGGGACCTTAAAAGCACCTCACCTTTGAAAAATGTTGAATATTTTATTTAGTGCTTTTAGATTTTAGATTATTTAGAAATGAAATGGGGCATTTTCAGAAATAGATTGGTTCTTACCTTTAATCCTTTTATTTAATCTCTGAAGAAAATATCAGTAAAATGGAGGGGTCAACCTGTGAAAGAGAATGACATGAAAGTATACGCGAGGCGTATTTAATGTCCTTGAGTATATTTCCCCCTGATTTTTCTTCCTGTAATGAGCTGATGATGCAATAAGACAGAAATGCTGTTGAGGGGACATTTATTGCAATCAATCAATCATCAGTAGAAAGAGAAGGTAATAACCTGCTCAGGCTGAGGTTCAGACTGTCCTCTCTTATGCTCTGTCTGACATGTTGTAAAATGTTGTTTTTTTTTCCCTGTAGCAGATTTGCCAGATATTTGGCTCAGTTACTCCCATATATTTGTTGTGTATGTTTAAAGTGTTGATATAATAAAAGCTGGTGTATATGATTTTCATTTAACTTATAGCTTTTTTTCTCTTTACTCTTGATGGTTTCTGGTTTGGACCAGTACTTAGCGGCTTAGAAGATTATAAAAAAATCTTTGCCCCCATCGGGTTTCAAACACACGTACAGCCTTCAGATCTGCAGGTGGCATCTTACCACTGGACCATGGTGCTCTTGATATCAACTAACTGATCATTCTTATTATGTTGATATAAGCATTTTTTTAAAAAACTCGATATTATAATTTCTTGTTGTCTGCTTATGCCACATTACAATTGACAATAGGAGCACTTGGTACTGATGGCTTTTAAAATTAAACAAATTCACACAGAAATGTTGCAACTGAAAGTAAGATGAGAGATTGTGATAATATTGTTACTCTTTATATTATATATATTGAGAGACCCTGCTTCATCGTGACTCTTTCCAGCTGGCTTGCAGTAGGTCGGTGGTTCTACCCTGATGCCTCTGTGCATTCGGGCTCTTCCTCCACCTGTAATTAGCTGGACATCGCTATGTAACTGAAATACTGTTGAAGCGACAGTAAACTCAATAGTCTAGTGACTTCTGACTCCACAAATAAACATACACAAAATTTCCTATGTACCTAATCAGCAAAAATAAATGTCAACAAAAATATTGATTTTACAGTATTTACATAAAGTATCTTTGCAGAATGAATACTGACATTTAACCCTTTCCCTCATAGAGGAAACCATGAAAAGACCTATGCGAACAGCATAAAACCAGATCAGCCTGCGAGTAACTCGCAGGCTGATCAGGTTTTATGCTGTTCGCTGCTCCTCAGTTGTCTGGAAATGAGTATTTTGTAATTAAATTTGGTAAGGTTTAACTGTAGTTTTCTGCAGATCAGGCTTTATGTGGTACCTATTGAGTGTGTCAAAATGAGTCTATATGAGAGAAAGGGTTAAAGCATAAAAAACAAGAAGACTAAAAGCGTCAAAAATGTACATGAACATTTATTGCAAGAAAGTGTAATATTAGAAATTTGACAGGCTTCATAAAACACGCCAAAGTCTCTGTTGTTGGCATGACATAGTTAAGATATCTTTGTATCTAAATATTCAAACATTGCAAGATTGTCTTTGACAGTTTTTATGAAAATTGAGCTACCAAAGATAGACTGAAATGGCGAATTTCCATTTAGCTAATTAGTTTGTTACAAATTTTCATGCATATAATGTAAGATTGAAGTTTAAGCTAAGTGGTACTAGCAGCCTGTCAAACTCCTGCAGCTTGTGGAGGTTTTGCAATGTGTAATATGTTATTTGTCTGAAGAATACATTGTTGAACTCTCTGAGCAGGAAAGACAGGTCCCCATGGCCGTGTGGTTAGAGTGTCCACACCAGAATCAGGAGGTCGTGGGATCAATCTTCAGCCATGACATACCAAGGTCGTAAGAAATGGTACCAGTAGAGCTACCTTGCTTGGTGCTCAAGCATATAATGGTAGTTCCAGGACTGGTTGGCCCAAGGTCAGGATAATGTACTGGGTGTGGTATCATGACACATGTCTACAGCGTGATACTGCAGAGTGGCAGCACTATATCTGCCTCAAGTAGACATCCTCTCCAAATGACTGAAACCTTGCTGTCGGTGGGGCATATATTCCAACAAACAAACAAGCAAACTGACTAATCATCTTATTTCAATGTTGTTGAGAAACAGTAGCTGAGGGATGAGTTCATATTCTTATTATTATCCCCTGCCGAAGGCCTGTCTGTCCGTCTGTCCATCCTTCCGTCCCACATTTTTGTCTGGAGCATAACTCAAAAAGTATTTGAGGTATCAACTTGATACTTCATAGGTGAATAGATCTCATTGAGGAGTAGTGCAGTGCACAAGAATGATAACTCTACCTTTCATAATTTTTGAATTATTGCCCTTTGTTATTTTTGTGTACCTGACTAGAGTCAGCATTGGCGGCAGCGGCGCTGGCGGCCCCATCTGCTTGTCCGGTGAATAACTTTGTCACCATAACTTGGAATGACTTGAAAATTGATATGTATGTTTCATGCAATGACCCGGAGTGCAGTGCACATGAACCATAACTCTACCTTGTGGGCTTTTTAAGTCCTTCCCCATTGATAGAATTTCCTTGAGCATTTCTTGTCTGGAGCATAACTTTTTCACCATAAGTTTGAATGACTTGAGTTATTCCCCTTTGATTGATTTTATTAGTGTATTCAAGTTAGAATGAGGTGCGTTGTAAGCATGTTTGCATAGGTCATTTTTAGCTCGACTATTCGTAGAATATGAGAGCTATTGTAGTCACCCTGGCGTTGGCGTTGGCGTTGCAGCTTTTGGTTAAAGTTTTGCGTGCAAGTTACTATCAACCTTATATCTCAATAACCATGTATGGTATTGACTTGAAAGTTTATAAATATGTTCAGGGGCATCAGACAACCAAGGTAGATAACTCTTGATTGAATTTAATATGAATTATGGCCCCTTTTTTAACTTAGAAATTTTGGTTAAAGTTTTGCATGCAAGGTACTTTCATGCTAATATCTCAGTATCCAGGTATGGGATTGATTTGAGACATCTTTAATACATTTAGGGGTATCATACTTTCATGGTAGATAACTCTTGATGGAATATGTTAAAAATTATGACCCCCTTTTTACTTAGAATTATGGTTAAATTTTTGCATTCAAGCTACTCTCCAGCTTATATCTCAGAAATTGCTTGTGGAATTGACTAGAAAGTTAAGGTGTGTCTTCAATGGCATCAGAAAACAGGAGGATAACTTTTGGACTGATGCAAATTATGGCCCTTTTCTAACTTGGATTTTTGGTTCAAGTTTTGCATGCACAGTGTTATTGTGCTTATGTCTCAGTAACTAGGCATGGGATTGATTTTAGACATCATAAATATATTAAGGGGTATCAGACTATCAAGGTATATCATTTTTTACTATTACTATGAAGGGCAAGAATTGAAATAGATTTCATTTGATTTACCAACAAGCATTTTGAATAGTCGAGCGTGCTGTCCTCTGACAGCTCTTGTTTATTGGTGTTCCTATCAGGAACAGGGTTAAACAACAAAAAAGTAATCATATTTCATTATACTTGTTAATTTGTTTAAGTTATAATAGTCCTTACATTTTTTATTTGATTTTTATAAGCCCTTCTCTGTTTGATGGCAACATCATTGTGCATTAATACCCCATCCTTAAAAGAAAGTGACAAACTGGCATTTTTACTGTCAACATAAGTCACATCACATCTGACTCGCGGAGTTCTAGTTCAGACTTAATTTTTGTCCAGAGTTCAACTCCACAAAAGTATTTGAGTTTTCAACTTGATACTTCATTGGTGAATAAATCTCATTAAGGAGAAGTGCGGTGCACAAGAATGATAACTCTACCTTTCGTAATTTTTGAGTGATTGCCCTTTGTAATATTTCAGGCTTAATTTTTGTCTGGAGCAAAACTCAAACAGTAGTTGAGTTACCAACTTGATACTTCATAGGTGGATAGATCTTATTGAGAAGGAGTGCAGTGCACAAAAATGATACCTCTACCTTTCATAATTTTTGAGTTATTGCCCTTTGTTATTTTTCAGACTTAGTTTTTGTCACTGTGACCTTGACATTTTACCTGTAGACTTCAAAATAGTGGAATTAGTAGGTCTTCACATGGATTTCACTTCAAACATCAGTCTTCATTACCAAAAATATTCTTTTAAAAATGAAATATTCTACCCTTCAACACATCTAAAGAGCAAGCATTTGGCGGGAGATGGCCATGTCAACATGGCTCTTGTTTTGTCTGGGGGAGACGTTGTTTTTGTCAATTTGTCTGTCAGTCAATTTTTGTTGTCCAGATCATAACTTAAAAAAAAAAGCTATTAATTTGAAACAAAGGGTGCATAGATCTCACAGAGGAGAAGTGTAGTGTACAAGAACAGTCAATCTGGACTCATATTTTTGGAGTTATTGCCCTTTGTAAAATTTCATATTTGTTTATTGGGTTTAAAGTCATATTTACTTTGAAATTTCATAGGTTAATAGATCTCATGAAGCAGAAGTGAAATGTACAAGAACCGTAACTCTGCATATGATATGTTTGGAGTTATTGCCTTTGTTAAATTTCATATTATTTCATATTTAGATGTCTGGAGCATTACACACACATTGAGACATATAATCTTGAAATTTCATAGATTGATTTATCTTCGCAGAAATGCATAGTACAAGAACCGTTACTCTGCACATCAATTTGGAGCTATTGCCCTTTGTTAAAGCTCGTAATTAAGTTTTGTCCGGAGCATTTCTCATGCTCTTTGATACATATTGCCTTGAAACTTCAGGTGGATAGATCTCATTGAGGAGAAGTGCAGTGCATGAGAACTGTAACTTAATACATATTTTTGAAGTTATTGCCCTTTGTTTAATTTCATACAAATCCTGTGAGAAAACAGATCGTGGAGCATAATCTGTTTAGACCGTTATTCGCCTTTTCACAATATTGTGTCCTTAAGAAAATCATGTTCTACTCATGCTATTGACATGAAATTGTATTTATGGAAAGAAATAAATGAGAGAAAGTGTCATACACAAGGTCCGTAACTTTAGCCCCAGTATTTTTGGAGTTATTTCCCATTTTTCACATTTTCTTGACCGCAAGACAAGTCCTGTTCTAGTTTAAAGTTTAAACAAAATTTCAGTTATGAAAAGGAATTGATGAGAGGAAGTGTCACACACAAGGTCCATAACTCTTGCATGATCAACATTGTCAGTCGTTTAACTATTTACCCCATGAATACTGATGACGTAATTCAAGACTAAATGAATATTAAACAACGTGAATTAAAACAATGGGATTTTGCCATGAAATTGAATCAGCCATTTATTCAATTACTGCAAATATCTGCAAACTTTTTTTTTTTTACCACAACCTGTAGACTTTCATCCTGGTTATTCTTGTACATAATGCATTCCCATTTCAAGTCACTTTTTTGCGAAAGTGAGCTCAAGTTTTTGTAACTGAAAAAATTGTAGGTCTACTATACTTTTTCAACACACTGGTGAGAGGGGTCTTGTACATATGTCACTGTGTGCCTCAGTGTATGTGTAAGGGAAATGGAGCGGGATGGGGAGGCATCGGTTTTCTACGAAAATAAATCTAGTTTTGCCACTGCTGTTTTTTCTTTGCAAAGGATTAGTCTTAATCAGTATTTGTGTGTACTTACCAAAACTTATTTTTATTTTACGTCGATTGGGAAACAAGTTCTTGCAATATATACTAATCTCTCTTGACGGTTCCTGGGTTGGACCAGTCCTTTGCATCTGGGAAGGTCATAAATAATCCTTGCCACCAACGGGAATGGAACCCACAACCTACGGTGTAGCGGTCAGATACGTTACAACTGGACGGTGGCCGAGTGGTTAGAACGTCCGCCTCGGGAGCGGGAGGTCGTGGGTTCGATCCCCGGCCGCGACATACCAATGTCGTAAAAAATGGTACTGTTATAGCTCCCTTGCTTGGCGCTCAGCATATAAGGGTAGTTGCAGTACTGGTTAGCTTGGTGTCAGAATAATGTGACTGGATGTGGGATCATGCCACATGTCTACGGCGTGATACTGCAGTGTGACAGCACTATATCTTAAGTAGACATCGTATCCAAATGACTGAAATACCCAACAAACAAACAAACGTTACCACTGGACCACGGCGCCTTTAGTTTGTATATACTTATATATACTGTTTATTATGTTTCATGTTGAAAATATGGTATGATGATGTACAAATGTACAAGTCGGAAATATAATTAATTGCTCTGCTCCAAAACATGATCCTAACTGAGCCTTCAAACGCATCGGAAACCAGTCTACATGTAACTTTAATGCTCTACAGACAAAAACGGATCAAATAACATTATAGATTCCTTGAAGATAATAACTTGGCATTTTTTCCACAATGGGACACCATTAGGGTCTTGTGTAACCAAAAAAAAAAAAAAAAGGGAAAGAAAAAAAGAAAAAAAGAAAGAAAAAAAGAAAAATGTAACACCAGAGAAATGAAACTAGTTTTGAAAGAAATGTAGAATATTTAGATATGCTAAAGAGATAAATTAATGTACGAAGTATTGTTTATTTATATTTTCACAACGCACTGCTACAAACCGCTGTCTTTGCTGGCAAACAGAGGAGACCCAGATTACGGTAGACTGGTCATAAGTTTTCCTCTGTAACAATTAATGTTAATTATTTACATAAGAACTTATTTCAGCTTAGTCATGTACTTGAATATTTCATAAATATAGTAATGATGGAATGTGTATCTACCTAGTTTAACCCTTTCCCTCATATAGACTCATTTTGACGCCTCAATAGGTACCACATAAAGCCTGATCTGCAGAAAACCACAGTTAAACCTTACCAAATTTAATTATAAAGTCCTCATTTCCAGACCACTGAGGAGAAGCGAACAGCATAAAACCTGATCAGCCTGCGAGTTACTCGCAGGCTGATCTGGTTTTATGTTGTTCGCATAGGTCTTTTCATGGTTTCCTCTATGAAGGAAAGGGATAAGATTGAAGTATTACTTAGCGCTAAGTATTGTTGGTGGAATTAGAGCCACTTTCTACACAGTCTTGAAATATAGGTCGCAATATGATACAAAGTTAATTAATATTCATCATATATATTTATACATGAATATTCATGATGTAAAGATTAAGCAGATACCACCACTGTGACAGTAAAGATTATTGTAAGATCATTAATGTTCGTTGACATTTAATTCCGTGGAATATGTTGTAAAGTCAATTTTGTTGGTATGTATATTCGAGGATTCGTGTTCTAGAAAAAGTGGAGTCCATAAAACAGTTTTCGTGGGGATTAATATTCGTTGAAAAAGCTATCCATGAAATCAGAAAAATTAGTCCCCCACGAAAAATAATGATTCTACAGTATTTAATGCTTTGCAGTCAAGCAGCAGATGTATCTAGCTCAGTTAATTGCGTGAGATACAGCAGTCTGGCACCAGATACTGTCAAGTTCAGACAAATTAAAGCCACTGTAATATTACAAACACAGACGGTACTCGACAAATCAAGTAGGCGACAGGGGTTTGACGATCCCTGGCACTGATTGTGTTACAATGGATATGCAGTCCCGGGAATTGTCTCGTACAAAACAAATTTACGATATATTATGTTCATTCCCAAGTAATGTATTTGACGGAAGCTTTTTATATCTGGAGAACAAAGCTATGGGGAGACATATTTAATGGATTCAACTTCCATTCTGCCTTTTGGTAGACACATAATATTGTAGGCTCAGCTTTTCTGCTATTATATGGATTTGTTGTTGGTATAGTTTTGCATATATTGACTGAATATAGCATCAAGTTATACATAAATGTGTTGATAAGTCTGTTTGTTAGTTTTGTCTTTTCATTTGTTAGCTCACCTGAGCACGAAGTGCTCCGTGTAAACTATTGTGGTCAGTCAATGTCCGTCGTCGGTCCCTCATTTTCTTGTGTGCACTCTAGCATCTTCATTTTTTCTTCATCTTCTTCAAACTTTATGACAATTTTTTATAAACATAATCTCTCGACATTTTTTTATAATCATAATCTCTCGGCAAAGTTTGATTTGATTTCTTGTGTACATTTTTTTCAGCAATCTTCAAACTTTAGGACAATTTTTATAAACATAATCTCTCGGCCAAGTTTTGATTTGATTTCTTAAGTACATTTCTTTTTCAGCAGTCTTCTTCAAACTTTAGGACAAATTTTTATTAACATGATCTCTCGGCCAAGTTTGAATATGGCTGATATCTGCCAAGTAGGTTTTGAGTTATGGTCCTTGAATGATAAAAATGCCAGATTTCACTCTGTGTACACTGTAGCATCTCCATTTCTTAAGTAATTTTTTTTAAACTTCATTAAAATGTGTATTAACTTAAATTCCCGGCTATGATCACGATTATTGATGATAGCTGTCTATAAAGTCTAGATTTTTTCCTATGAATTAATAAAACATGCCAGATCAGATTTCACTTTGTTTACACTCTAGCATCGCCATTTCGTAAGCAAGCCATTATCTGATCGACCAGTTCAATCAGGAGTTACGGCACATGTATAGACTTACACAGGAAAATACTTGAACATCAGTTACGATATTTGGTGTGTAACATGACTTGAAACCACAAAACCTAGATCATTGATATTTGATGTGTGTCATTATCTAGTGGTCCTTTACCAAGTTTGTTTAAATCATATGGCCAATGGGTCAAAATTGGCCACGCCCAATGTTCACTTGTATTTTTTATGCTCACCGAAGGTGACGCATATAGTCGCCGCTTCGTCCGTCCGTCCATCCGTTCGTCCGTCACACGTTCCTTGTCCGGACTATTTCTCAGGAACTAACGGCTTGAATTCAACGAAACTTTATGGGAAGCTTTATTACCAAGAGGAGATGCGCATATCCTCAGCATGACCCGGTTCCTAATTTTTTCAAAGAGTTATGGCCCATTGACTTTTGGCCTATAGTACATATGCCGGGCTATTTCTCAGGAACTGTTGGCTTGAATTCAACAAAACTTTATGGGAAGCTTTATCACCAAGAGTAGATACTCATATCGTCGGCGTGACCTGGTTCCTCAATTTTTCACAGAGTTATGGCCCCTTGACTTTTTGGCCTATAGTTCATGTTGCATGATTCTTGTCCGGGCTATTTCTCAGGAACTAATGGCTTGAATTCAATGAAACTTTATGGGAAGCTTTATTACCAAGAGTAGATACGCATATCGTCGACGTGACCTGGTTCCTCAATTTTTAGAGAGTTATGGCCCCTACTACCATGTTGTTGACTGATATTCATGTCATTTGCCTAATTTAACAGGAGATATCATTTAAACAAAACCCCACAAAATTCAATATGCTAGTAATGTCAATCATAATCATGTCAGCTAATTGTTGTTTAGGCCATTATACACTATTTCAAATATCCAGTCATATGTCAAGAGTGTTGGTTAACCTCTTTGATATGAGCACACATTGAAATGTATGACTTAATTTTCAGTAGTATAAAAACTTAAAAAAAATCAATGAAAGATCTGATGAGTAACACGTATTATCATATTAAATAGTAAACTATTACTAAGTCTCCAAATTAGAGTTGGTAAAACATCTCATCTGATGAGGAGAATAGATATGATTTAGGAATGGGGATTTCAACCCATTGACCAAGGCCTTATTTGTAACAATGACGTTCTTCGGGGAGCATCTGTCAGTTCTACTGACTTTCTTGTTTTACATAGGCTCATAAAGGGGGCTATAACCTTTAATTTTGGCGCACAGGTATAATTTTGTTCGTGAAATTTAACTTTGACCATGGACGACATTGATCATGACCTATTGACCTACTTTTGATATTTATACACCCCACAACGACGTTTGGGAGTGGAGGTGTATACTTGAATCAGGTTGTCTGTCCGTCCGTCTGTAGACACAATATTGTATGCACTTTTCTTCAATTTTATTTTGCCAATTTAAGAAGAAACTTCACAGGAATCCTTCCTACTATAGGAACTTCATTATGATTCATCAACTTTTACAGGAGTTATGCGACTTTGATTTTTCCCCTTTAAAGAATATATAAGGAGCAAATATTGTGTGTCTAACTGACCATGGTTCGTACAGGTTTTGAAAAACCCTTGAAAATCTTATTTTGCCTTATAAACCATTGAAGAAAAACCCTTAAAATTAACTGAACCTTGAATTTGAAATTAAAATATTGATCATAAAAAAGTATTTATCAAGTTGTTAAAATATTGAGGATCATCCCATAAAATTTAAAGCATAAGTTGTAGTTATGCAAGTCCTTAATTTTGAATTTTTAAGGCCTTAAATACCCTTGAAAAACTCTTAAATTTTGCTTCAAAAAATTGTATGAACCATGAACTCCTTCACTACTGTTGCGATTTACCCCAGACGTTCACAGATGGACAACATATTTGTGAAGACGTGCACGTGTTTTGGGAATTTTGTTGTTACCATTGTCCTTTGATTTTCTTTTTACATATAACACTCGTATACGGGTAGCGGTCAGAAAATATCCGGATTTATCATGCTCCTGTCTTTCCACGTATATATCTTTATTTCCTCCATCACAGAAGATTAATGCAAAACATACAACTGAGCAAACAAAAAAATACAAACAGAGAGAAAAAAAATATAATACAATAATTAAAAGATTCAATACATAATAAATATTGCTAACATTCAGCAGCACAATACATGGGCATCAATACAAACAATTAACATTCATGTAGTCATTTTCATGCATACATCAAACAAACATTATAAAGATATGTACTTTAACCAAATACCATGAATATGAAAGATTACCATACTAAAGAAATCATTATAGTATTGCTGTAAGCAGTTCATCAAAGCTGTAGAACTGCGCGATCCCAATAGAGTGTTAACGAGTGATGATCTGTCCATTTCATTCAGACAAGACCATACATTGTTATCAAATACGTCTTTAATCTTTTGAGAGAGTTTGACACAAAACCTTTAAAGAATTGCATGGTCTGTTATGCAAATCTCACTGTACTGACCATTACATTTCATGCAAAAAGTGTCAAATCTAGCTAAGTAAGCAATCAGTTTACCAATTGTTTTACAGTACATTAAAAACTGTGGATTTCTTGATGCATACACCCATAACTCACACATTTGATATTGATAATGAATAGATCGAATTCTTCTGAACTCAGCGGACATGATACGAATATGCCAATCTGACGTAACTTTGTTGTATATCATATCTTTTGCTATTTTCCTCCACATTTTTTTATTTGGAAAATTACCAGTCAAGATATATGCATCTAGATAATGTTTCAATCTGTATTTATTCAAAATGTTAAAGATATCGGGAATATACCCCATTATCTTATTATGTAATTGTTGCGAGCAGATTCTTAATAAGAACATTTTCTTCACAGCACAATACCTGGATAGGTTACATAACTGCCCCAGTAAATTAAGTTTTCTTCGATCTATCTCAGCTTCTATTGGAAGACAACACAACATACTAAGGGCAATATCCGTTTTAGTTCTGACATTCATTCCTTGCATACACTTAATACATAATCTATGTGCCCTTTCTAAACAGATTATATCATTAGCAGAAATATTATATAAGCACTCGCTGCCATACAACGCCTTGGGCAAAACAATGGAAGTATATATTTTCTTACAAGTTACAGGTTGTAAACCATTCTCATGTAAACCGTTATTTACCAGACCAAAACATGTTCTTCTTAGTTTATTGGCATACTCCTTGACCATACCTGGTATTTTTTCCACTGAGTAATAGTCGACTCCAAGATGTTTATACTGATTAACTAAAGGTATGTATTCATTTCCTATTGTAAATTTCTTACTTTGACGCAAAGTATACCGTTCCTTCTCATTAAATATCATTACAGCACACTTACCCGGGTTGTACTGAAAACGCCACTGACATGAATAAACATAACATGCATCAATCATTTTCTGAAGTTTATCCATTGATAAAGACAACAAAAGCATGTCATCAGCTACAGTAGGTGCTGAAAAACAGTTGTCCCCTATCGAGAAACCAAATCTCAAATCAGCTAACTCTTTAATTAAATCATTTATGAAGCATAAATATAAATATGGAGAACAGACCCCGCCCTGCCTGGTTCCCTGCAGTACTGGGAACCAGTCTGACTCGAGTCCATCATACATAACACAACTGTACATGTTGCTGTGCAGCTCTACAACAGTCAACCATAGACGTTTGGATAAACCCATCTTATATAATTTGTAAAATAACCCATCATGCCAAACTCTGTCAAATGCTTGTCTAGCGTCCAGATAACATGCAAAAAGCCTGCTCTGGTTTTCCTTACAATGATTTACATACTCTTTTACCATGTAGTTAGTCATATTACAACCCATATTAGCCTGGAAACTCATGAATAGGTTGTACCATATCGTGTTTTAATCTGTTTAACAGTATACATTCGTACAACTTAAATATAGAAGAAGATAATGTAATTGCTCTATAACTTTTAGGATCGTGCTTATTTTTATTACCACCTTTGAACAAAGTTATAATATATCCCATCTTCATGTTCAAGAGTATATATACATGTTTCGCGTGGCCGACCATCAGCAATCCATACCTGTCTATGATGCCTCATAGTGGCATGTAATTCTTTTAATGTATCATTCCAGTATGGCTTCAAATGAGCAGCATAATTTGTTCGAGGTAAGCATTTATCCGAAGCATCATTAATACTAGAAACAATTAAAGAGTATAAGGATTCAATAACAGCATAAGCGTCAGAGCTATCAATAGACTGTATGTTACAATACAGCAATCTCGTTACCTCCGATTCATATGATATCAATTTTTGCACACTAATATTCTGCCATTTAATAGGCTTAAATGGTGCATTTGTCGTTCTCTGTCGAACAAAATTAAAACCAAAAGTTGCAACAATAGGCCGGTGAGTTGACACATTCAAACAATTATCGTCTGATATTTTACATTTCACCAAGTCTATACATTCTTTATTGCAAAGGATATGGTCAATCAAACTCTGATATTTTCCATCATACGATACATAACTGACTGTGCACCTGTACATAATGGTAAAGTATCAATAGCTGTTAGTTGATTCGAGGTCATAAACTGATAAAAATGTTTACCCCTAGCATCTGAGGATATTTTCGAGCATGTATCACCGCAAATAAGAAATATTTAGATCCGTTGTCTGTAAATTATAGATGCACATGTTCTGAAATGTTTTTCCTTATTTAAATTATCCATCGAGAAAATATGCCCTGCGTCTTGTCTTTGATGCTTCGCATCAAACAAAGTCTTTTTTTTCCTTTTTTTTTAAGAAACCAGCTTATAACTTATACAGTACCTTTAGTACAGTTAGGGCACAGTGAGAAGCAATATCTACAAGTTTTCAGAAAGTAGTTAGAAACTATCTACGGAATTCCGTTAGGGCCATCGCCTATAAATGAAATAATCTGAAACGCGAAAACTTAATCACGAAAGTACGATGACGAAAACGCGAGAACACGATGACGAAAACGCGAAAGCACGATGATGAAAAAGCGAGATCACGAAAGTACGATGACGAAAACGCGAGAACACGATGACGAAAACGCGAAAGTACGATGACAAAAACGCGAAAAGCGAAAACACGATGATGAAAGTGCGATATAATATCGCGTTTTCGTCATCGTGGTTTCGCGATTTCGTCATCGTGTTCTCGCGTTTTCGTGTCCTCGCGTTTTCGTCATCGTACTTTCGCGTTTTCGTCATCGTGTTTCGCGTTTTCGTCATCGTAATTTCGCGTTTTCGTGTTTTCGCGTTTTCGTCATCGTGTTTTCGCGTTTTCGTACTTTCACCTTCTGGTATGCATGCGCAGTGTCAGAACTAAGTAAGTCATTTTTCGGGTCTCTCCCGAACAAAGAGTCTATCTTTACCGGTGTGGTTATTCTATCCATTTTAAATATATTTCAGCGAAAAGCGTACTGATATTTAATATATAACAAAACGTTACATATACACAGAATATAATATAAATAAATATCTTAATAGTGACATTTTATGAAATAGACACTTTTAAAAACGAAACTACCTCAGCGCTCACCAATTAAATACCTTCTTGCCCGTTTTCTTGAAACTTGCAAATTTGATTAAACGCCTATTTCTACATATAAATTACATATTCAATGGCGTTGTACTCATCACTTAAAACAGTGCAAAATAGGCATTGAAGTAAAATGACTTCAGTTGTGTTTTGAAGATTTCTACAGATTCACATTGTCTCAGACTAAGAGGTATTTCATTCCACAATTTTGGACCAGTCGTACTAAAACTTCTGTCAGAGAAAGTTTTTTTCTTATTAAAAGGAACAACATAACAACCGTCAAAGGATTCAGATGATCTTAAGGTTCGTTTTGACACTTGAGGAGACAAAAGCTCGGTTTCTACAACTCCACATACCTCATTGGTAATTGTTAAGCAAGTTAAATGCATGTTCGAATTTGAAGCAGTTGAAATTCATCATGTGTGCATTGCCGAACACATTCAATACAGAGTGCTTAACACAACACATATATCATTAATCACTTTATATGCCTAAATAGAATCCATATACATATAATTATAAAAGATCTATCAGTGAATTATAGTAAATGAATGATTAAGATACTGAATAAAAGAAGAACAAAATTAGAACTAAAAAAATGAAAAAATAAAGAAAACTATTGTCACGATATTAATAACTCACAAAAGGGGAGAATCAAATGTAAGCGGCCGGGAACTAAGTCTGTAGAGCATGAAAGAAAAGGGGTTTGGTAATTGATGTTTCAGGCAGAAATTTCCGCTGCACAACATGCATCTTATACAATATGACATCTAGATTGGGATATTTGTTTTATGCTATGTGTACACAGATAAATACCGGATAACTATAATTGTTAACAATAAAATAAATATTGCTCAACACCAACAATGAATAATAAAATTATACTTAAAAAAAAGTATGGTTGGTATTACAAGCATCCATTTACAAGCAAGCAACAAGATACGAGTATTACAAGCTGTTGGGCCCAACACATAGAAAATCATATATCAGAATAAGATAAGTCTAGATATGTGTATCTTGCATGTAAATGTTGAAAAGATACTCATATTTGTTGTATATGTAATGAAGATCGTGAATGCTACATGTATTACCGAATACTATATATTTCAGCCGAAGAGTTCAGTAATACCCTCACCCGCTCTTGTCATATACATGTATAGTTAGCTGAAAATAATAATTGAATATATAAAAGAGCATTCTCTAATAGTAGTTCATGCTGAGAGAGAGAGAGAGAGAGAGAGAGAGTTAAGATTAGTATTAAACTGTTTTTTTTTCCGCTTTATTTTAGTTTATTTCAATATATAAAAAAACTTTCAATTGATATGTAGTTATGAATATATTAATATGACGGGATTTACAATTTCATACACTTTAATTGTCTCGCTAAGCTGATTTCATAATTAGCCGTAAAACATATCTACTTATTCAGTATATCTGTAGGTCTAAGAATATTTAAAAATAAATAAACAAGACGGATATTTCGTTGTAGGCATAGCCTATCTGATACTTTCTTAATTTTGGTACTGCGCATGCAAACCGGAAGGCGATAGTACGAAAACGCGAAACCCGAAAACATCATGACGAAACGCGAAATAGTTTTGCAAAATTATTTCGCGTTTTCGTCATCGTGATTTCGCGTTTTCGTCATCGTACTTTCGCGTTTTCATCTTCGTGAAATTCGCGTTTTCGTCATCGTACTTTCGTGATTTCGCGTTTCAGATTTTTTCACTCAGGCGAATATGAAAATGGCCCTAACGGAATTCCGTAACTATCTCTATATAAGTAGGTCGCATCAAATTATACGATAGTATTGAATATATGACAGGACGTAAGCGAAGCTTAGAGAATTTTACTGAGCCCCCCTCCGATTTAAATTTAGTTATGATTCCCATTCCCTTAAAAATAATTGGGTATATATCTATTTTGATTGAGTAAGTACGCAAATAAGCAGACTATCTGTTCCTCTTGTAAGTATAATCTACTGAAATTATTATTGATTCCTAAACTTGAACACCAGGTGGCCCTATTTCAGATGTCTTCGTACGCAAGACTTCTTTCTACGTGTAAAATTCTGAGATGTAAACGTTAATCTTCTGACGTTTTCTCTACACAAAAAAGAGATAACGCCATGCAATGCAGTGTAATTGTGCTTAATTGCGGAAATAAGAATTTAGTCGACACTAAGTGGAAAAATAGTCTTACATCTGATATCAAATTTGTTTGTAAGGAATTAGAGAAACGGGGATCCCAGCACAGCTGAGCTTGGTTGAAATGGAATTTCGGATAATACTTGATATAGTACTGTTATTTACAGGCCTCTGAGTGAACGTCTGGGACATTAATGCGTATTATTTCAGTGTAATTCAATTTAAGTTTGTCAGTTGAGTACGTTTGATGCTGGTATCTACAAGATCAGGGCATGTCTCGGATACAGTCTAATGCACATTATGCATTCGTTTTGAAATGTAAGAGGCATAAAACATTTTCTGTCAGCTGACAAGCATGCATCAACTAACTCTGACTTGGAAACATTTAGAAAGGTGATATATGAGAATGTCGGTGCTAAACTGTGTAAAATATAATATGCAATATTCATAAAGTGTCGTATTTTCTACTGTCTTATATAGCAGTGTTGAATGTAATGCATGAAACATTTCATTGCATATTTTGTTGTATGTGAATGAAGCAAAAAAAAAATCGAACTTTATATTTATAAGTATGGGATGTTATCAAGGATTGAATTGCATTTTGATGGTTCATTGAGGTTTGAACATGAATAATCACAATTCCAATCTAATCCACATATATATATATGGCCTTTGACTTTATTCTTTTACATTTTATTCCCTTTATCGTGAAAATTTAAAGTAGACGAAATAAACTTTTTTTTTTTAAAGTTTCATATACATCAACACAGAAGCAGTTAATAGAAAGATGAATTATGCATATTATTTCCATCTCAAAAGAACAACATGTTCTCTGAAAAGATATTTATATAAACGTTTATTTAAACATTTAGTATACATATTTTTGCAAAAAAGAAGATTGTTGACGCATTTACTTCTAGCGATGAGAAATATATTTTTGTTTTGTCACCGCCCATCTACAATACATTTTTCCGTTCGGAGTCATTATCTCAAAAATAAAATAAAGAGTAAAAACTTGCGATGACAAATGTTTGGCCAAAAAAAGTTCCGTTTTTGGTCTCCAGGAAATAAAAAAAGAGAGTCGGTAGGTCGGGATTTTATTCTTTATATATATTTACAAGAAATCATGGTCATGGTTTTAATAACTATATATAGAGTTATGTAAACAACCCTAATAGGAGAGGGATTTTGGTATTCATTCAGCTCACATACTTTTCTCTGGAGTTATTTCCCTTGATCACTTCCGCATGCGGCCGAATCATGCAAATCAAATTCAATACTGCATGGATTTTTTTTTATTATTTAATTAACAGTTATTTTTAATCCAGACTTCAAATATTTGTAATGCTTATGCTTCCTGTATAGTAAATGGCTGCAGAATTGTACCGTACAATATGCAATGGTTCTTCATATTTGCATTATCTTTTTTCTTTTCTTTTTTAAATGTGTAGAGTATTTAAAGGATATCGCAAGTTCGGATATACATAATGTACAACTAGTTCATTTTCATTGCATTCGGCGGGGATATCAATTTAAAGATTTTTTTTGTTTCATTTACAAGGAGATTTAGTTTAACATATGTGTTATCATGTTTTTTTTGGGTTGTTTTTTTTTTTGGGGGGGGGGGGGGTCGTGAGATAATTGCTATTCGGGATTCATTGTACAACTAGTCTTTCTGCATTGGCGGTCATTTAGTCTTTTTTTTTCATTAAAGGAATTAAACAAAAGTGCTGTTATTCCCCTGATTTAATTTTTTTATCATAAACTAAGAAGATAAGCCGAACAACGTTTCGCAACCGTGATAATGCTTAAACCAAAAATATGGTCGGTATGAAAAAATAGAGTCGGTCGGATTAGCGGAAACGTATTTTATGCCTTTTTGTTAATGCAGTTCCTTCTTCCATCAATTAAAGACATTGCCTTAATTACTGGTGTAGTATCTTTATGTGCTCTGGACCTTGTCTTCCTCTGCAGTCTTATTGCGGTTGCCACCAGTTAACCGATATTTGCGTTTTTGTTTTGTAAACACTAACACATAACCATTTCATTAAAGGTTGAACACAACTTGCGTGTTTTCAACATAAATTGTGTTTACACATAACGTATGGCCATACATATTTAGATGTCAGACTTAGTTGTCTACATTTGGACATTTCAGTTTTCGGATAGTAAATTATCCATCCGTTCATTCGTCTACATTACACGCATGAACTACTAAAGAAAAAACTGTAACACATTTCTCCACGGACTCATAAATTTCAGACAAACTCATTACTGCAAATAGACTTCAAACAAGATATTGGAGGAAAACTTGATCACTAGACGTCCCTTGTTGATCATTTCTGGATACACACTTTGATGAACTGGTTCGTGGAGAAACGAAATGAGACACAGAGCGGCGGAGAGAAAGTTTGACAAATGAGCTTGATGATTTCATCTGATAAAAAATGGTACTGGTGTAGCTCCTATGCTTGGCGTCCAGCATGTAAGGGTAGTTGCAGGATTGGTTGTCCCGGTGTCAGGATAATGTGACTGGGTGTGGTATCATGCCACATGTCCTACAGCGTGTGACTACAGTATGGCAGACATAGTCTCAAATGACTGAAGTCAATTCTGTCAACTGCTTCGTGGCAGCCCATAGATTTTGAAATCCTTGCATTCAATTAAAGGTTTGAAAAGGAATAGGTGTAAAAGAATGAAATGAATTTTTAGCCTGTCAGACATGCATTACAGAGGTATGACATTTCTGGATAGAGACACATAGTTATAAACACATTGAAATTGAGAGTTACTTTTCTTGGTTCAATAGAGGAAGAGAAATATTGTTTCTTATTATCATGCATTCAGTGGAAGTGCGACAAAAAGATGACCATTCTTAAAAAAGTGTTTCTTTTTTTAAGCGGTTGTCGAACCGAAAATGCCCCCTTTTTTTAATCTCAGATAGTTTCAGCTCACCTGAGCATTTGGATGAGCTTAAAATTGTGACTGGTCTGTCAATAATTGCTTGTGGAGGGGAGACATTTTTGGTCTAATCTTCCTGAAACTTGGATTAGAATGTCTACATTATACAGTCGAACTTCGGTGACAATGGCAATTTGTTCTAGTCATCGGTGGTTCGACTCAGCCGTGGTTATAATGATTTACATATGTACATGTATTAAAAATATACGATTGATTTTTAGGCCGACCTTTAGAATTGATCGATTATAGTAGATATCGTATTTGGCTTAACGTCGGCCAAGTAATATTAGAGGTAACATTAAAAAACACAACTTTGTTATTCTTTTAAAACATATATAAATCAATTAAAGAGCAGCTGTCAAGATCAAAGCACAAACATCATTGATGACATACAATTCGTACACATACATCGGCCTACGTGCAAGTCGTAACGTTTCCTGCATTCGATTTATTTTGCATTAAAAAATGAAACACTCTAGAGCTGACTTTTTCGCTCAATTTTCATGAACCTTGGATATACTGTTTTTGTCACGATAACTCGGATAGTTCCAGAATTTGGTCACGTGGGGTCAAAATAGTTGGTCACTAGGCCAAATGGTAGAAAATCTCTAAACACTCTTGAAGTCTCGAATGAGTTAAAAATTATGTCGCGTGTGAAGAAAATGCAGGTCACAAGGGCAGATCTTGGAAAATCTTGTAAACACTTTAGATGTCCCATGTCCGGCCCAATATTTATGAAACTTCAAGGATATTGGTCTAAATGTACCTCAAGAGTTTGAAATGGGCCACGTGGGGTCCAGAAGCAGGTCAATAGGTGAAATCTTCGAAAGTCTCGGAACCCCCCACCAAAAAAAAACAAAAAAAAACCACCAGAGTCCACATTTTGGTCCAACCTGTCAGTGAAATTTTTGTCTACTCGAAATCTCGGATTAATATGAAATTATTTCACATTGGGTCAAAAAGAAAAAAAAAACACGGAGGAAATTATTAAAAAAAAAAGAAGAAAATACGTGAACGCATTTGGAGGCCACAAACATCATTAAAGTAGATAAGATTTTATTTTTATTTATTTTATTTTTTTTAATGAAATTTCGATTGAGTTTGAAGTTATATAACGTGGGACAGGTCAATAGTTCATAAGGTCAAATCTTAAAGAAAAAAAGCAAAAACAAAAACAACAACAACAAAAAAACAACAACAACAAAAAACAACAATGTTTTGAATACTCAAGAAGCAACTTTTTTTTGCTTAACATAGTTTAAATACTTTACTTGGTAATTAGTCTGAGGAAATTGTGATTGAATGAACATCAGGTAATTTGCTATTTATATTTCATCACGAATATATATATATTTATTATAGTATAGCTATAATGAAAACAACAACAACAGCAGCAACAACAACAACAACAACAACAACAACACTTTACTCTTTCCCACTGAGAAAAAAAACAACAACATGGATTTGTAACTGCTAACATATATTCTGAGGATGACCTTTTGCACACAGGATCCTCCGCATAATAAAATGTTTTTTATTGATGTCTGAGCGTATTTTATCATTTTTGTCAATTGCACAAAACAATTTGGCACAGTAGAACATCTTAGAACTCATTTTTTTACAGGAAATTTTAACATAAAATGTCTGAAACATTGACAGAATACCGAATGTTTGTGGTCTATCGTGAGAATACATTTATTTCTTGTTTATGATATTGAACAATAATTGGTCATATCACATGTGTCTTATAGACACTTTGATCATACGAAATGAAGAGCCAAAGTAGATTTTTTTTGGAATTTTCTTGTAACATGATGTTTAATCTATCCTAGCGAAATTATTACTCGAACATGTAAAGGGGAACAGATATACCCTTGGTGGCCGAGTGGTTAGAGCGTCCGCCTTGGGACAGTATAGAAGGTTCAATCATTGATAACGACATTCTGGTCAAACCGTTAAAAATGGTATTGGTAGCCCCCTGCAGGGCTCTAAGCATACACATGTATACAGTACTGCTTTGTTCGGTGTCAGGATGCGTCTCCAAATGAATAAAACGCTCGTTAAACCCAACAAATTAACAGATTGTGTATTTGCGTATTTACGCAAATGAAAATGGACAAGCTATCAGTTATTTCGAAATAATGAGAAACTAAACTCAATTTAAACTTGGGAGACTTAATTAACGATGTAAGTTTTGCGTAGTGTTACTTAATTCTAGCAAATACCCAATAATTTGACATGAACAAATCGTATAAGGCACCGTGTACATAGGATAAATGTTACTTAGTCATCTGTAAGCGCTATGCACAGAGAGATTACTTGCGGAATTAACATGAAGTAGGCGATTTGGAAGTGAAATCGAGTTCGGATATCTATTTAAAATGAATCAAGTTGGCAGAGATGATAGCGTTTTCGATGTCCATGATGTTGGAGGAAATCTGCGTACCCAGAAAAATGACCACAAAATACCTTTTCAAATATAAATCAAAATAACCTAAGATTGAACTGGTGAAAACCAGATTTACAACTTAAAGTGGTGGTTACCACTGCTCATTAAAACAGCTCTTTCAAAGATGGTCATAAAGTATGAAAACTATGAGCATTACATCTATCAATTTTCATTTTCAGAGAATAACATTTCGTGATGGAAAAATGGGTAAATCCCTACCACAGGCTGTAGCGTTCGACCGGTATAAAACATATATTTAGTTATTTTTCTTTTTCATTACAATTTAAAAGCTGACACAAAGATAAAATTAACGATGCATGGTATGAAATTAATGTTTCATTCTGACATGATCGTTTTTATAAAATTCAATTATATATATATATATGGAGTGGAGAGAAATGGGAGAATGATGATATCACTATGAAGAATAAAAATAAACAAATCAAATAAAGGTCAAATCTAAGGTAACATATTTATGTCAGCCACGTACCATCTAGCTAGGTCGAAACATTTCTGAAAAATTACCACATATTCAATTAGTATCTGGCAAGCAGAAAACTTTCGTGTTATTCTCTTATTTATCTTATTAGGACACAACAAGATAACTGTATTTATTTGTTTGTTGGGTTTTACGTCCCAACCGACAGTATTTCAGTCATTTGTAGACGATGTCTACTTGAGACAGATATAATGCTGCCAAACTGCAGTATCACGCCGTAGACATGTGGCATGACACCAAACCAGTCACATTATCCTGACACCGGGCCAACCAGTCCTGCAACTATCCTTACATGCTGAGCGACTAGCTAGGGAGCTATAAGATTACCATTTTTACGACTTTGTTATGTCGCGGCCGGGGATCGAACCCACGACCTCTCGCTCCCGAGGCGGACGCTCTAATCACTCGGCCACCAGGGACGGTAAACTGTATTTGTATTACATACAGTATTTGAAAAAAAACAAAAAAAACAACAACAACAACAACAACAACAACAACATGATATCCAGTTAATTTAGGTGAATATGTGGTTGGCAGTAGTGGGCACTTTTCTACTTGCCAGATAATATCTGGATATGCGACATTTTTTCCAGAAAAGTTTCGACATAGCAAGTGGAGTGGATAAGCGATTGGAAGAAATATGCCACCAAACAAATCACCTTGTTCTGTCAAGATTGCTTATAGCAATAAGATACATAAATATTTAGGTTATTAATAAACAATGGTAGCAAGGTTTTGTTATCGGGTCAACAATATTAAAAAAAAATGCAGATTTGTAATATTTAAATTAAAGAAAGATTTTAAATATTTCGATTTGAATATGTTCACATTATCAATGTACACAAGGTACTAAAAATAAAACATCTGTGAACTATAAATAGATCTGCAAGGTAAAGCAAGTACATGTATGTCAATAAGAGAAATAGACATGAAGCATGAAATAAACATGACTCATATAACAGCATGCTTTTCCACTGCAAGTTGTTTGATTATTCGATACGAGAGAATACTAAGGAGGACCTTCTAGGATTCGTTAAGTAAGTATACTTTTATTACATATAATTGAAGATGTTTAAGATGCCTTAAAGAACACATGTATAAATAGGTGAGAGACATTGTTCAAAATTTTTAAAGAAGTATTTTAATTGATCTTGCCAAATTTGGAAGACTTATTCCATGGTGTTGACTTTTGTATGACTAGTACCATATTTGTTATGAAACTTAATATGATTTATTCAATGAATAGCCTACATAGATGCAAATAACATAGACAAAATAAATCTTTTTATTTTCTAAACCTGATCTGAGTGATACGGAAATAATGGTTCAAGAGAAAAATAGGAAGAAAAAAATGATCCCACTGGGTTATGAATCCACAATCCCAAATTTCAAAGTAGGTGACAATAATTCTAGCCTATTTATATGGATGTTCCCCAAAATGGAGGTAATGTAATTGAATTTCGGAACTCTATTGACCGCATGTACATGTAAAAACGACAGTAGCTACAACGCTTCTACGACAAAATCGTTGCTGAGTCGCTTTTCCTATGATTACAGCCAGACAAACGGCGACCTAGATGTTGTTTCTAATACGTTACCGCTACGATATAAAGACTGAACCAAATGTATTGCGTTATTACATAAACCTAGAGGATTGTAGGCCGATGTCGCTTAAGCTGGTGCTGACATAACGCTTAAAAGTATTATGACTTGTCTATAGAAATCAGGGGTGTTAAGCAATTTTTCCGTTCTTTCTTGGCATCGAAAATGAAAGGAAATGGCTCGGAATAGTTGCCGAGGGTGTTGTGTTTTCATTACGGTCACAGGTGTCTCACCACGATGCCACCACGCTGCTTGTACGACTATAGCGTTCCCACTAGATTCTTATAAGCCCGGCCAGATCACGTATATATATATATATATATATATATATATATCCATCGAGTAGGGTACTGGGTATTCAATATTCAGCTACATTCGAATACCAAGACAGCTGGTAATTAGGTATTCAAATATTTCCAGGTTAAACACAATTCATAGCACAGTTTAAATTCCCAGCTTCAGCCGAATTCCTAGCCAGTTGGGAATTTGGTATTCGCGAATTCCTACTTACAACTCACTTCCCAATAAAATATATCCAAGTATTCAAACCGCGCTATTAATTGTACTTTAACTAAAGTATTTTGAATACCCAGTGCCCAGATAACTTTACAGACCTCTTCCCCGACTGGCCCCGTTCTTTCCAAAGTCAGTATACCATACTATGTGGTATATGACGTCATTTAAAGCTAATGCGAAAAGCATATTTTGCATCGATTCAGAAGGGAAAAAAACCTGTTGTAAGTATTTGATTTCATTATTAATTTTAATGGTATATAGCGCATGCGAAGCGGAAAATCGTGCCCTACACATATGTTACGATGATACTTTTGTCAGATGTAAAAAAATTCTTAACATTCAAGAAAACCTTCAAGATTCGGGCCGAGAGGGTAAATTCGCTGACTTTAACACTCACTCAGCCCCTCACCGCGTGGGTCCGAATCCCGGCAGGGTCATTCGGATTTTCATGTGAGGAAGCCTTCCAGCTGGCTTGCGGTAGGTCGTTGATTCTACCCGGATGCCTCCGTGCATTCGGGGTCTTCCTCCACCTGTAATTACCTGGACGTCGCTTTATGACTGAAATACTGTCGAAGCGACAGTTAAACTCATATAGTCAAGTCAAGTCTTCAAGATTCGAGAAATTTTATTTGCTAACACGTAAAGCACATCACTGATAATGTTTTCCCGAGTGTTAGGAACACTGATCCTCTTACAAAATTTGTGTAGTGCACAATTTACTGCTTCGCATGCACTATATCTCATTAAAATTGACGAAGAACAGCAGTTTTCCTTTTCGAATCTGGGCAAATAATGCTGCATGTGATAGGTTACGATGAAGTCATAATCATACCACGTGGTATGGCGACACTAAAAGTAGTAGAAACGAGTCTATGTGCGAAGTGTGTTACAAAGCCTAGAACCCGCAATATTAGTCTGTCATTATTGATTTTTAGTGTAACTAGTCCATCAGTCACGAATCATTTCCACATCAGCCGATGAGATCTTGATAATAATACCATGCATAATAACACCATGTAGTTCCCATCATATTCTGGTGTTGAGAAGTAGATACACTACTGGGAGTCTGCTCCTAGTCTTTACGGCGTGGAATTCCCTTGAGATGGCACTCTGTCTGTCTCATGTAGACAGTTTCCAGAAATTATTAGAATGCTGTCGGCTGGGCGTTAAAACCAAAGAAAGAGCAATAGTTTCTATTTTTCCTTTTTTTTTGTAATGAGGAAATTTCTGTCTTGCTAATACTCCTTTCAATATGCTCTACCTCTCTGTCGAACAGAGGGCATACAATGATCTTTAAACAAGACAACATTAATTAATTAATTAATTAAACTCTGATATGTGCTCCCGATATGGCATTTATTAAAACGCGCGATTTCACCCCCTAAAAGAAGTGTAAGATTATCTACATTGCGACTAGTTACTATTAAAATACACAGTCTCTCTCTCTCTCTCTCTCTCCTGTTGCGTATATGCTGAAAGGCCCTGCAAAGTACTCATCCAGATCAAGCAGAAAAAAATATTGTTGAAAACAGTAATGAACTTGGGGGAAAAACATATGTAAAGCTGGGAATCAGTTGGGAGCGTACATCATAGCGGAACCGAAGGTTGTGGATTCGAAGCCTGTTAGGAACAAAATATCATTCATGGCTTTCCCGGACGGAAAGTACACTGGTCCCATCCAGAAACCACCGATAAAGATGTTTTTTTTTTTTGTATTACCTGTTGTATGCAGAGTTGACACATAGGGATAACTTTTCCGTCGTCTGTCTGTTCGTCCGTCTGTCTGTCCGTCATTCTTTTCCGTCACGCTTCAGCAGGTGACACATGCTTCAGAGAACACTCTTGTATGTTGAAAGAACTTTCCCAATAGATTCTGAAAGAAAGACGTTTTAAACATTAACACACGTTCGCGCAATTTAGTATAGACTGTAAATTATACTAGGGGCCTCCGTGGCCGAGAGGGTAAAGTCGCTGACTTAAACAGTCACTCAGCCCCTCACCGCATAGGTTCGAATCCCGGCAGGGTCATTCGGATATTCCAGCCTTCCAGCTGGCTTGCGGTAGGTCGTTGGTTCTACCCGTATGCCTCCGTGCATTCGGGGTCTTCCTCCATCTGAAATTAGCTAGACGTCGCTATATGACAGAAATACTGTCGAAACGACGGTAAAATCAAATAGTCAAGTCAAGTCAATAGTCAAGTCAAATTATACTAGTTTATGAATAAGAAATGTCAGTGATACAATAAACATGACCAACATACAAATAATTTAGTACCTATTCTATGTTTGATTAATGAAACGAGCTGTAAGTGAATGGTTATTTATGAATTCTTTTTTTTTCTTTTTTTAATCGTTTTTACATTATTAATTCAAAACATTGTATTATAATGTTTCGGGCGCATGTTTGATGCATTCCCATCTACAGTAGAATAGTTCATTACGATCTCGCTCAGATACATTGCTAATATCTGGCAATATTGTCCCACCCCTCCTCCCCATCCATCCTATCCATCTATCTATTTACATCTGCGTATGCCAGTCCGTTCGACAGACATTCGGATCCGTCACGTTTGTCTGAATGTCTGCCCGCCCGAAAGTCTATTTATCCATCGTCTTCTTTTGGCCATTGTTAGGGGGGAAAAGCCAAATTCGATATGAAGAAGAGCTAGCTTCAATTTAGGGTCGTGCCAGACCGTTCCTATTTTTCCTCACGCTCAAAGGTCACCCTGACACTGATCAAAATAATGTCAATACCCGAGTTTGTCGATGCATTCTCTGTTGCTCGTTTGACAGTATTTGTCTGGCTGTCTAGTCGAGGCCATCATTTCTGTTTAAACCACTTACTCTATTGCTATCTGTTTTTGATAATTTTGTCCATGCGAACAAAATATCTTCGTCTGTTCGACGGTAGGGCATGGACTTTGAATAATATATCAATATCGTCTATTGCGCAGTCAGACTTGTGTCGGTGTATTTGAAACATGTGATATAGGAAAGTAACAAACTGAATATGTCCCGAGGGAAAATAGAGTTTGCAAAGAGACTAGTCCGCTGTGATTTAAGATATTTGTTTTTAATGTGTCTGGTTTTAAGAACTAAAAGAGACCGACTATCTTGTTTTGCATATTGATTATAGTAACCCCAAAAAACAATATCAACAAAATAAATATATGTAGCTAAAATTAATTTACAGTTTTTCTTCTTAATCGTCAAATGAGATGCAAAATTTGACAAACCGTGAGGTCCGTCATGATGTATGTTGCTTTCGTGACATGATGCATTATGGGCGGAGCTTGTTGCGGCGGCGACTGATGACGTCATGTTTTTGTTAGCTAGAATTAAAAATATACACCGCGACAAGCACTCGGAGGCCACGTGAAACTGTCAATCAAACGGGAGACGGTTCATGATCCGGAGTCAAAGGCAAAGCTGTATGGCGTACGTAACAAACTGTAATGTAATCTTTTATAATTAATTTTTAAGTATTCATCGCATCGCTCCGTTTCACGTCGCTTGCGGTAAATTTCATAAAATTTAGAATAAAAACTGTAACTTCTACATAATGCACCACTTGTCAATAGCGAGATACTACAGTTAGTCTTCTCATGTAAACACAGTCCCCAAACTACTGTCCAGTCTAAAAATTAAACGAAGAAGCAACCAACAAATAATCATATCTAAACGAAGTATGCAAGAATAGTAAACACGTATTACGATGTTATCTTATGTTTTATTCGCCAAATGTTGAAGTGTTTATTCATTAAAAAAAGAAGAGTTCATCGACATATTGAACGAGCAATTTGCGCTTATATCATTGGCATTAATTATAAGTTTTTACTATAATCGATATTTTATCGCGATTATTATTAATGATTAATAATAAGGTTTAAAAAAGGACTGAGCTAATTAACCTCTTTCTTCCTATATAAGATTACGAATTTTTAATCTTTCAAGTAGAAGTCTTATAATATACCGGTAAATCGATAAGGAAAACCATAAACTGATTATTTATATTTATTAGGAGGTTCGAGGGGACAATCAATCAGTTGCTCAGCGTCATGCTATGTGCAAAGGTCCCAACCAAAACTAACAAATTAAGCTTTCTTACTAAATATTAATGAAAGTATTATTCAATATTCATAACAAATTTCTAGCATAAACTAAGCGTAGAAGCTCATGAAAGGACCTTTGCACATACAGCTGTAATACCCCACATCTGACTGACCTAAGTAAGACAATAATTAATTTACCAAATCAAATACATGTATTATTGAAGAGTACAGCAAAATACACATTTCACTTCCATAATCTTACCCCCTGGTTTGGCACTGATCGGGCCTGGTTCCCATTCGCAACATTTTAAGTCCACTTGACCAACCGGACACCGGACAAATTGCGACCTTTGACACATCCGCATAGGCCCAAATAGGCAAAATATCAAATATGCCCCAAAGGGCTTCAACCTAAAACATGCCATAAAAGACTTCAATAACTGTCCCAAAAGGCTTCAAATAGGTATGTAATGTTAATTACAAAAGTATTACTCTATGAACAAATTCAAATGCATCCAAAATGACAATTAATTCTGAGAACTATGTTAATATTTTGTTGTCTGCTAACTGGCACCAACTCTGGTCGATTGCCCCCTTTGACACAGCAAAGTATGAGAAAAAGAAAACGGATTGCTGGATGGGAATGGGAACCACCATGCCCCCGAAACATTCTACTTGTAACAAGTAGTATGACCTGAACAAAATGCCCCCAACCCTGGTGAAATCTGATTAATGAAAAAACAAATCCCCAAGAAAGTCAAATGCACACCATCATGTGCATAGAAGCTGTCTGGTAATTCGATTAAATCAGTATGCCGTAAATAAAACCCATTAATTTTCAAAGTAGTTGATGCTACATAACTGTTCCAACGTTTTCCAACATTGCAGCGATATTGGTGGAGTGCCGCCACTTCCTTCTAGGAAGAACTTCAGACCAAATTATCCGAACATTGAAATTGTCATTAATATATTTCACCGAAACGCCGATATAATGACGTAAAGCTGAATTGGAATATGTCTGAATGCCATCTGCCTGCGCGTTTTATAACATCTACAGAACAGCCCTTCATAGCGGCAGCTGTTGTTGTTCCAGTACGAAAGGAATTGGAAGAATAGCTACTGTTAATCTACATGCAACCTGCATAACGAACGCTTTAATAAATCAGTAAATTGGTAACGCGTAAGTGGAGTCCTATCTAAATGACAAAACCGCGGCCCTTCCCCATTAGGGCGCTGTTCAAGGAACTTTTGCATTGTAATCACCGGGCATATGCTCTTGCCGGTACGACAAAGTTTCAAGTGTGACACAAAACCGCACTGATCTGTTTTCGAACGCCTAATCAAGATTGTAATAGCCCCACCATCAGCCTCGAATGAAACGTTTGACAAATGTGACATTCGAATAATTGCTTTTTCTAACAACAGCAAATTCACTGATGCGAAGAAAAGCGAAAAAACGCAAGGCAGTATGCCGCTGTAAATAAACGTATCTCATAGACGTTACTGCAAACACAAGGCAAAATAGCCAAAACAGATTGTAGGATTTACACTGTTATTGGCAAACCGGCTGGACAACGCCTGCCTGACCTCTGGTGGCCATCCAATGATTTCTGGACCACGTAATTGTTAGAAACGTCTTCCACATTCATAACCTTGCAATGAAACCCGATTGCTTTTATGTACAGGTTGAGCCGTTTTTATGTTAATCCCTGTAATGACAACCAAGCTAGGAAAAGGGAAATATTCCCAATGGTGGGAGGCCAGACCTTAGTGAAATGATATTTTGCCCGAAACCTTTCAAAACTATCCATGTCATTGACATAAGCAATCTTGGTATTTTCCGATAAAGAAACATTCAGCAATCGGTCAGACTCAGCCTGCAAATGATTGAGCGAAATCTCTCCGGTATTTCTTATGGGTCTTTGTTTGCAGCTGGAGCCTCTGTCCTGAAGCGGTCCCACTGTTTCCGAGAAATGTAATCAGCAATTGAATTAGAAGTGACATGCATAGCTTTGAATACAACCCCAAACTCCATGGCAAGCAATACAAACTGCCTGACAAGTTGCATCAGACGCTTCGATTTAGTGGTTTGCTATTTATTATTGCTACTAGAACCTCGTTATCAATATATAAGATGATCTTTTTATATCCTGGTACCCCACAGGATTGCTGCAAGAAGCACAGGCACCATTTCCAAAAAGGTAATATCCTTCAAAACTTCCTCTACACACCAATCCTGGGACCACTCAAAGTAGGACCAATGATTCTGAAAATAACAACCACAACCCATTCCTGCTGCCCAAGCACTATCAGTAAAAAGCTGCAAAATGTTACTATCAAACCACCTTTCTGACGGAATACGAGCCACCTCATTAAATCTCTCAATAAATAACAACCACAAACCCAAATCCTGTCTTTAAAAAGTTTGTAATGCGAACCCAATGAATGACCTTCTAACCAGGAACTATTGCCTCATAAAAACGTCTTAAAATGCAATCTGGAGCGAACAGCTCTACTGAAAAATGGAAGTTTGCCGACAAGTGACTGGAACTCTCTTAAGGCAATTTTTCTTCGTACATGAGCGCTTAAAACTGCACCAATTGACTTCTCACAGGTTACAGGCACTTGCAACATGTTACAAACCTGATCGAAGGTTTCACCCGTATTCTTCCCCCCCCCCCCTCAAAAAAAAAAGATCCAGACTATCTATACCTGACAAGGATTTCACTAGCCAGCGCAGGAAAGAAGAACCTTTTTCGAACAAAGAAAATGACACTTTACATCCCATAGGTAATAAAATAATTATTGCCCTCCTCAATTATTAGCCATTGAAAACAAAATTCAGAATGGACAAAAGGCGAAATGCCGACTTAATGTCTCTTTTAGCCATCTCGGCCCCAACGCCGCATTTAAATATCATACCGAAAAACTTGTCGAAAGAAGTATAGCTAATTAAGCTCAAGTCATCACTAATCCCATCATTGACATCACTCCCCTCTGGATGTGATAAATAAGTAAATGCAAACCCATGGGTGAAATTCTGAACTCTTTTAATGGGGCTGTTTGGAATTGGCCTGCAAATCTACTCATGTCCACTTCTTTATTATTGTTTTCTTCAAGTACTCTGGCTTACATTGCCTACAAACTCAAAACGAAAACCATTTAAAAAGCCACCCTTAAGTATTAAAGCAGCCTCCCTATCTGGAAACCTATCCAAGTAGAAACATAAAAACTCGGTGTTAATGGGCAGAACCTCGGTCCCGTGACACGGGGGCTTCTATGACTAAACGCCACTCCAGGGGAAGATACGCCCCAGCGCTGTCCCTGGGCCTACAGACGCCCGCTCTGCCCAAGACTCCCTAGGAGGCAGCCCAAGTGACCGACCAGAGAGACACTACCTAGAAGGATGGAAAGCACTACAATTTAAGCATATATGCTTGAATGGACAAACGACCTAGAACAAGATCGATAATTGAAATCAAAACATTTACGTTTGCTTGACTGGTACAAAAGCCAAAGCTCCAAGTCAATATTGGCAAATGATGTTCCAACCGGGTCAGCAGCTAATCGCAGTCTAAACTGCTTGTCATAATGCTTTCGTCCTAACCCCTGATGGCGCCCCGCTTCTGTTCTTATAGTATGCATATATTTAAGTTACTCCTGTGTCCTGCAAGAAGATGGAAACATATACTAAAAAGGCATCTGTCCATGTTATTAATGGCCATAATGGATTGAGCTTATTTTACTATGATCTCCCCAGTATTGCTGAACTCTAGTTACTTAGCCTTCTGGGAACCAGGCTGTGACACTTATGTTGGGTACAAATCAGCAAACTGGTGACATGCTTTTGGTTTTTACAATCGTGGTACATGAAATCCAGTTTCAGCATGAATGCTGCAAACGGCACACGGCAGCAATGTGTCTGTCATGTAATATCAAAGAATTACCTTGCTTGCCCGTTACACCCTGAGCTGGGCCTGCTACGGGAGTGGCTAATTCAGGAACTGCCATCTCAGGGCCTGTCGACACCTCACTGTCAACGGCAGCAGAGATTGCTCCTGGATTCTGTACAGGTCCAGAAGCTGCAGGGGCAACAGTCCGCTGTCGATGTTTCGTCTGGCTAGCAACAGCTGCTGCTGCATCTCTGGCTGACGGGCGCTTAGCTCTCTTAGACTTGGGCATTGTATTCAGAAAAGACAAAAGAAAAAGGCAGAGTAAGAACCAGAAAATATGTAAACAATATTAAACTGTGGAGAAGAAACATTGGAGAAAGTAGAACATACTAACGATATTAATCTCACCACAACAGATGTCAAAAGTAGTGAGCAGGACTCATTGGAATTACATATTAAATAAAATGTCACAGGAATATCAAAATTATAATTCTGCAATGTAAAGAAACCAATAAAGCAATAATTAACTGTCACAGGAATATCGAAATTGTAATACTGCAATGTAAAGAGACCAATGAAGCAAGTACTGGCCTACTGAAATATTCAACTGATCAAAATAATTTAGAATTAATATTTTTATAAATAAATGATTTATAAATAATGTACCAAATGTGCGAACTCGTTATCATGGAAAATGAACGAAACCTAAGTGGGTCAAAAAACACCGACTTTTCCGGCATTTCAAGCAATCTTATCCGTAAAAGTCTTGAACAAATTCAGTGCATCCGATGAAAGCAACCTAGCGAACCTTTAAATATGTGTTAAGAACATTGTTTAAAAAATGATGGTGTTATAAAGCATAAAGAACTTGCAAATTTTCGATTGTCCCATAACCTACTCGATTTGCTCGCTCAACAAGAAAGGAAGTAACCAAGCGGTGTGTGTTATATTAACACTACCATACTAATCGCCACTTATCAATCATATTTTAAAAGATAAAAAAGGCAAAAGCGAACTCCAGTAACTGCCGGTTATCTTATAAGGATAACTGTTATTATTAAATAATGCAAAGCAATATTTAGATTCAACTTTGTCAGTCAGGGCGTAATCAAACGAATTTATTATTATCTGGCAATATATAATGGCGACTTTCGTAATATAATGCAGCATATTGTAATATATAATCATATTATTTTTTATGCAATGTCTCTCTCAGAGATAAGTACAAGCGCAAAAAATGTAAAGGTTTTATTAATAAATTCCACATTTAAGGAAATATGACACCACGGATGTCAGATATTATTCAGATGTAAATCTAATTTATTGTGTGCTAAAAGTCATATATAATTCAGATATACTGTGATGTGTGCTTAATGCCACTTTGAAAAGAACGGAAAATGAAGTTGAGCCATTGCAGATCGTATATCGAACGGTAATAAAATAATTACCTTTTAAATAATATAAAATTAAAGCAGAAAAAGAAAATCGGCTAACAGCCACCCTAGCATTTATAGTGTCACTAATAAATAATTTATGACAAAACGCATACAGCGTAACCTGGCTTCCAATGAAATAATAATGAAAGTGATTGTTGAGGATCATACCCGTACTGACCTTATGCAGTATATGAACATTGGCGCGTGACAACATCCGGGTTATGGAATCTATTTTTAGATTCTGTTTAAACACATGTTTAATTCATATTTGTTTCATTCACTTTAGTGGATTTATACAGTGATAGTGTTGGTCAGAATTGGAATATGAAATAACGACAAGTTGGATATTTGTTTCGTGTTAAGGTTTGTACAAAACTTATCTGTTTTTTTTTCACGCTGGTTGAGAAGCAAGTTCTAACAACTTAATGTAAATCCTTCTCGATGGTTCCTGGATTGTAGCAGTACGTTGTGCCTTGGAAAGTCATAAAATATCTAGCTTCAATCGAGGTTCAAAGTTCGAATCTGCTATCTTGTACGTTACTAGTGGACCATAATCTGTTTCCTTTTGCACAAATCTTACAGCACTGTTCAGGGTTACAGATAAGGTGCGTATTTGCGTAATTACGCAAATAAGATAGATAAAAACCCAATTCTTTTAAAATCCTAGCGTACCAAAAAGCAATTAAAAGTTTAGATTACTCAAATGTCCAAAACATTAAAGGTACGCAACATTATCAAACCGAGTGATGTTTACAAATACTCGTATATGTTTTACTTACTTTGGTTACTTGTGAATCCGCAAAATAGACTGCAAACGATTTCCGGTAATTTCCTACTTTGGGTCCCATTCAAATAAAACATAAATCCAGTCTGTCTTATTCGTTCATCTGACGTTTTTCTATTCGTTTGCTTCTAAGATAATTACACAAGGCAGGAAAAAAGGGTAAACGTTAAAAAAAACAAAAAAAACTTAAGGAGACCTGACACTGCATGCAAACCAAACATCAGGCATTTGTCGCGAATAATATACGACCTGGAAGCTGAAATCATCTGTAGCGGCACCGAGGTTGTCAGACGAAGTTCTGCAAAAAAAAAGCACGACAGTGGTAGAGTCGATAGCATCCAATTCCATTTTAACCAAACATGTTAGCCAGTAAATAGTTTGTATTTAAATTTAATAGCTAAAAGTGCTAAATGATCAAAAAAAGATTGAATGTGTTCAATTTTAATTTTTGAGGAGCTAATGATAAATCCTGCATATTATAATTGTTAAATGGACATAGTTGCATACAAGAACAGCAGGCGCATATACCAGTAAGTACATGTACTGTTATTTCAATTCCAAATTGAGAAAAACAAACAAACAATTAGCTTAATTTGATGGAGTAACCTTATTTTAATTACTCAATTAAAATGTGAAAACCCAATTCCTTGAACAGTTGATGAGTAAACACCCAAATTACCCAAAACCTCATCTGTAGCCCTGACTGTTATATGTATGTTTATGAGACTTCAATCTCGAACTGCTCATAGTATTTATCTCCAAAATACGCATAACAAAAATGCGAATAATCTACATATAAGAAAAATCATTTATCTCGTATTCTCCGTTGCTGCATCGGGTCTAGGTCTGCATATAGCTCCCTGCAGATGTTTGCATGCGTTAATCCATTCTGTTGTTTACTTTGGTTTCAGTTATTCACGGCATTTTTGAAACATACGGTGCACCATGCCATATAAAGTCACATGATACCATACAGACATATTACTCTGACAGTGGGACTTTTGTCCGAACGATATAGAATGACGTAGTTTCTTTGTATGATGTGGCATGATACCACAAGTGGCATGATACCACAACAAGTGGCATGATACCACAGCAAGTCGCATTATTCTTATACAGGGCCACTACACTCGGTACAGAGCATCTAACACACCTTTCTAACTTGACATTTCAGTTTTGCTAGTAAGTAAATCTCCCATTTAGAGCATTTAATGGTATGCAACAAGACATTTAAGCCTGTCCGTGTTCTACTTTACTTATATACCGGCCTTTGACATCTATACAAACACTCTATATACTCAGATTTTACAGTACTCGGCGGACCCGTACTAAATGAATGATAATTTAGACTTCGACAGTACACGGCGGACCCGTACTAAATGAATGATAATTTAGACTTCGACAGTACACGGCGGACCCGTACTAAATGAATGATCATTTAGCCTTAGACAGTACACGACGGACCCGTACTAAAAGAATGATAATTTAGTCTTAGACAGTACACGGCGGACCCGTACTAAATGAATGATAATTTAGCCTTAGACAGTACACGGCGGACCCGTACTAAATGAATGATAATTTAGCCTTAGACAGTACACGGCGGACCCGTACTAATTGAATGATAATTTAGCCTTAGACAGTACACGACGGACCCGTACTAAATGAGTGATAATTTAGCCTTAGACAGTAACTACGTGGAACCCGTACTAATTGAGTGATAATTTAGCTTAGACGTAAAACGGCAGACCCTAATAAATGAAGAAAATTTAGCCTTAGACAGATACAGGGCGACCCGTACTAAATTGAAATGATAATTTAGCCTTAGACAGTATACGGCGGACCCGTACTAAATGAATGATAATTTAGCCTTAGACAGTACACGGCGGACCCGTACTAATTGAATGATAATTTAGCCTTAGACAGTACACGGCGGACCCGTACTAATTGAATGATAATTTAGCCTTAGACAGTACACGGCGGACCCGTACTAATTGAATGATAATTTAGCCTTAGTACACGGCGGACCCGTATTAAATGAATGATAATTTAGCCTTAGACAGTACACAGCGGACCCGTACTAATTGAATGATAATTTAGCCTTAGACAGTACAAGGCGGACCCGTACTAAATGAATGATAATTTAGCCTTAGACAGTACACGGCGGACCCGTACTAAATGAATGATAATTTAGCCTTAGACAACCTAATTATCTACTGTTGTGACATACCACCGGGACTACCTTCTGACTTTGTGAAATTGTGTATTGTCGCGAAAGGCGTATCACTTATAAATTTTTTCCCGAATGTTAAAAAATTCTTTACATCTGAAAAACTAAGAAACAAAAAATCAATAGGGCACAGTTTCCCGCTTCGTACGCTATATCGCATTAAATTTATGGGGGATTGAAATTTCCCTTAACACTGGTATACACGTGTATTTTAAGTATTTAAAAAAGTAATTTTTAAATAATTTTACAACTATTAGAGAGAAAGCTTCATCGTTTATAAAAATCTTATCTTTGGCTCTACCAGTGGCGGTTGTCTTGTCTTTGGTGTATGGCGAAACCGGAGTACCCGGACGCGTATACTTTCACATGCAACATCGGACCCAACCTGGGATCGAGCCCGGGTATAATTAAAAAAAGTCAGTGCGCCAAGCACTACGTTATTTAGACAGCAGCATTTACAATTAATTATCGTCGTTTGTGTAAAGATTTATAGTGAAAATTACCGGTTTGCAAAACCCTGAAATGTGCAAATTTTAAAAGAAAACAGGTTATTTTTGGTTAATTCAAAATTGATTTTAATAAAAAATGTACTTTGGACTTGAGGATCGTTAATAAATAAATAATAAACTGGGAATTACACTCTCTTTCATATCCTCATTATGATGATGAAAAGGCAACTTTGAAGTTTTAAATAACTAAAAAGGCATTAATGTAATTAAATCATAAAAATAATTTCCCTGCAATCTCAAATTTTCGGCCTAAAATTTCAGTAATTAACGGTGTTAATGTACTCTAACCAGAAATATTATTTGAGAACATTTAGCTTGTATTTGTTATTGGCTAAGATATGGAATGCCTCGGCGTTTAGCAGTAACTATGTGATATATTTATTTTTGCAAAATCGACGTCACGTGGATTCGATCGCGACCGCCACATACCAAAGTCGTCAAAACATGTACTGGAATCTCCCATGCTTGGCGTTCAGCATATTTCCGGGACTGGTTGGCCCAGTGTCAGGATAATATAACTGAATATGGCATCATGTCACATGTCTACTACGGCGTAATTTTGCGGTGTGGCAGAACGATAACTGTCTCAAATATGCATGGTCTCTAAATAATTGAAATACTGTTTTAAGGGCGTTACTCACCCCCCCCCCCCCAAAAAAAAACAACAAAAAACACACACACACAAAAAAAAAACTTTAAAGGTCGAAAGATAAGAGTACATTCTGATGTTACTCATGTCGGGCTGTTAATTTTTTTGCAGATCTATGATAACCGCACTTTTACAATAACAATGGTCTATATGACGCGTTTTGTTCAAAAGATACAGACATGCTTTACAGCATAATAGTTGATTCAGCTTACACATTGAGACGTAACGCAGGTCAATGAATATTTATGAAATGGTGAAATTCAAATACATATTGTATTGAAGATGCAACTCGAATGCATTCAATTGTTAAACGTCTGGACTAGGGATAATAAGAGTCCTTCTGACAAAAGATCGGCAATGTCTAGACAGGAAAATACAAATAAACAACGAAGCTGTAAAATGTGTGAATTTCTGGCGAGTTTTGAACTTACATCGTTAATATAATTTAGCTGAGGTTATAGCACGTTATTGAACATTACAGATGCCTTTAGGAGAGCATTTTATAGATGAAATATAGCAAATCCTGGTCCTGGATATAAGGAGTATTTCGCCATTTAGTTGTTTTTTTATTTCAAATGGTAGAGAAAAGGCATTAAACAATGTTAAGTATGGAGAAAATCGCATTTTTTTACACTGCGGAAAGAGAAAAAAATGGAATTGATAGGAAATTTTGAAGAAATGACATGGTTTCATGAATCTTTATGGAAAGGGGAGAATGCATAATGACGGCGCCGTAAGGAAAAAAGTCTCGTGCTAGGAACAGTTTTAAATATTTTTTGAAACGATGTATTACTGTCAGAGTAGGTCCACACTTTTGTAAAAAGCTGAACACTAAAGGGTTACTTTAACCGTTTCTGACGTATTGAATGTCACATAAAGTTTCTGACCGTCCCCGTTGGCCGAGTGGTTAGAGTGTCCGCCTTGGGTGCGGTGGGTCGTGGGTTCAATCCCCGGCCGCGACATACCAAAGTCGTGGTACTGTAGTAGCTCCCTTGCTTGGCGCTTAGCATATAAGGGTATGCAATTATTGCAGGGTCATGTATCAAGGTAAAATGATGTTTAATTTTAGGTACTTAGCAAATTTGCTGATTATTGAATTATAAAAAACATATAATTTTTTAACATATTTATTCAACAGTTAGATGCTGCAAACTTTGAAGCAAGTCCCAAGATTATTCTTACAATATTATGTTACTGACAATGCGCTTTAAATATTCAGTAGCTGACAAACAAAACATTTTTTTAAGTATGAGTATATAAGAAGAAGTTAAGTATTTGTCTGTGGGCTTTAACAAGGGACCGTGCAATAATGGACATCATAGGAACCATTCGGTGGTCATCGTAAGGTTCTAGGATTCTAATGCTTAATAAGAATCATTAAAACAAAACTATATACCAACGGTCTAATTGACAAACAACGTAAAGTTGTGATGTTTTTAACAATCTGTAACTTAAACTATTGTTAATCTTTGAAACACTATGTTCAGCTTGGTGCCGAAAAATAAAAATGATTTAAAAATACAAAAAATACATCCCCTTTTTCACCATGAAATGTGTTCAACTTTACCAAAATGTGATTTGACAATTCTAGATTTTAAACAAAAACAGGACTGAGGATAAAGAAAACACATTTAAAAACTCTTATAGAAGGTTAGAAAATCCTAAAAAAATAGTAACTCAATGAAGAAAGTAAAGACACCCCCGAGTCACTTAATGTAGAAAATTAAAAAATCATCTAGTCACTCAGTGTAATAAGTTAGAAAATCCTCCAGCCACTCAATGTAGAAGGTTCGAAAATCCTCTAGTCTCTCAATGTAGAAAGCTAAAAAAATCCTCTAGTTACTCAATGCAGAAAGTTAAAAAAATTCTCTAGTTACTCAATGTAGAAAGTTAAAAAAATTCTCTAGTCACGCAATGCAGAATGTTAAAAAAATCCTCTAGTCACGCAATGTAGAAAGTTAAAAAAATTCTCTAGTCACGCAATGCAGAATGTTAAAAAAATCCTCTAGTCACTCAATGTAGAAAGTTAAAAAAAATCCTCTAGTTACTCAATGTAGAAAGTTAAAAAAATCCTCTAGTCACGCAATGTAGAAAGTTAAAAAAATTCTCTAGTTACTCAATGTAGAAAGTTAAAAAAATCCTCTAGTTACTCAATGTAGAAAGTTAAAAAAATCCTATAGTTACTCAATGTAGAAAGTTAAAAAAATCCTCAAGTCACTCAATGTAGAAAGTTAAAAAAATCCTCTAGTTACTCAATGTAGAAAGTTAAAAAATCCTCTAGTCACTCAATGTAGAAAGTTAAAAAAATCCTCTAGTTACTCAATGTAGAAAGTTAAAAAAATCCTCTAGTTACTCAATGTAGAAAGTTAAAAAAATCCTCTAGTCACTCAATGCAGAAAGTTAAAAAATCCTCTAGTCACTCAATGCAGAAAGTTAAAAAAATCCTCTAGTTACTCAATGCAGAAAGTTAAAAAAATCCTCTAGTCACTCAATGCAGAAAGTTAAAAAAATCCTCAAGACACTAATTGCAGAAAGTTAAAAAAATCCTCTAGTTACTCAATGCAGAAAGTTAAAAAAATCCTCTAGTTACTCAATGTAGAAAGTTAAAAAAATCCTCTAGTTACTCAATGTAGAAAGTTAAAAAAATCCTCTAGTTACTCAATGTAGAAAGTTAAAAAAATCCTCTAGTTACTCAATGCAGAAAGTTAAAAAAATTCCTCTAGTCACTCAATGCAGAAAGTTAAAAAAATCCTCAGACACTAATCAATGCAGAAAGTTAAAAAAATCCTCTAGTTACTCAATGTAGAAAGTTAGAAAATCCTCTAGTTACTCAATGTAGAAAGTTAGAAAATCCTCTAGTCACTCAATGTAGAAAGTTAAAAAAATCATATAGTTACTCAATGTAGAAAGTTAAAAACTCCTCTAGTTACTCAATGTAGTAAGTAAGAAAATCCTCTTGTCACTCAATGTAGAAAGTAAGAAAATCCTCTTGTCACTCAATGTAGAAAGTTAGAAAATCCTCTAGTCAATCAATGTCGAAAGTAAGAAAATATATCAAAAGCAGTGTATATTCTTCGGACAGAAAAGCAAAGTGTGTGCTACAGATTTGTTGCGAGATGCAGTCTGTACATACTTGTTGACGACAACATTATTACAATGCACCATTTACTTAAGATCATTCAACTGATTACAAAATTGACTAATTTGCCTATTCTGCAAATCTTAGTAAATTTTCTGACGTTTTCCATATATACCCCACAATCCGTTAACGAATCACAAGTGCATGAATTTATGACGTAGCAGATAAACAAATTGTGATTCGATTTTATATCATTTCCGATTACAGATCGTCTTTGGGCAAAATGTAAACAATGATAGTATTTTGACATTCCTTTAAAACATTATATTGCGTCGTTTGACCAACATTTTCAATGCGTTTAACTGTTATTTTACTGCACATAAAGCACATTTTGTACCATTTGTGTTAGTCTGCAATATGTAAATGCTATATTTTATTTTCTTGTAATGGGCCTTTAAATATAATTTGGTATTTGTCTGTTTTCTATTGTGTTATTACGCAAATACTCAGCATGGTTGTTCCTCTGTCATATCAACCATACGTGACGGTCTATAAATATTACTAACCTTTATGTTGCTGCCTTTGTTAGTTTACTTAAGGAAGTCAATCCATCATTGAACTATAATCATGTTCCTCAAATTGCTCAAAAAGACTTCAGTGCAGATGCAAACATCCAATGTCTTAACGAGTTATTGGCTATTTTGCTTTAAGTCTATAGAGGCTTGCATTTACTTTAAAATTCCCACTATCACTCGCCGGACCATGATCACAATATAATGTTGAATGGATGATTCGTCACTAAATTCATTATGTAAACATGTATTAATTAATGTCAGTGGGCTTATTAAGCATAATAACAGAAATAGTCAGGTTCTGGGTTTTTAAATGGCCGACCGTATTCTTTTAATGATTTAAAAAAATCAAAATAAGCTCAGAGGAACTAGTACTACACATCTATTTTAAAATGTTTCAAGTGAAGTACATCCAATTAAATAAGTTATTTTTTATTATTTCGCCTGTTTCGCAAAAAATGTAGAGCTATTATGATGGCTCAGTGGCTGACTCATTGTCGTTGTTGTCGTCGTGAAAAAACTAAAAATGTAGCCCATCACTCAAACACTTTTAACAGATGAGCGTTGGCATCCGCATGCGTTACTCTTTTTAATGAAATAAAACAAATTCAAATATTCCGGTAATACACATGGTATGGCCTCCACGTTTATTGTTGTGCTGGAGACCACGTGTTTGAAAATGTAAAATTGAAACTACAAATTTAATTCTACAAATGGTATTGCCCATTAAAGACACGAGGTCCTTACAAAATGGTATTTTTAAAAGTGGAAACGTCCTTTAAAATTTACTATTTTCTTTCAACAGAAACTATGAGCGAAAAGAGTTTTCATTATCGTAGACATTTTATCTTAACTGAGACAAACTAATAGACAATTTAAACACGATAACTCGTTTCACCTCAATAAGCGATTCTTAAGGCGGATCGAAAGCCGCGAAGTCGAAATCTAATAGAATGGGTGTATGTGTGGGGATTCACAGCGTCGAAGATCCACGAGCGCTTATTCCGTTCCTTCATACACATGTAATATAGGCAGCCGTGGGTCTCCGACGCTGGGGGATTCAGTTCAAACTCCATCTATTTTGGGGTTTAACGTTCATAACTGAAAAAAAAAAGGAAAGTCGAGACACAAAACCAAACTTACTTAGATACACAGTGCCCAATAGATTTGTCAGCTAGTTGCTTTATTTCAAATTTTGTTATTCATTTACTATAGTCTTTGTAGAATACCGAAATTACGAAATAGTTGCAATGCTGACGAAGTATATATTTGTTCATTTGTGACAACCTTATACTTTTCAGTCCGTATATAGATATATTAAAATAAGTAAGTAAAACTGCATATGCATAGCGTATTATTGAACACGTAAGAATAACGTATTTCGGTATATCTACCCTTAACTGTACCGATTGAAACTGTGTAAATATTTTGAAAACACATTTGGATGTTTAAATCACTTGAAATCTGGTTTTAATGGGACCATAAAGAGACTCAAATCATTCATGGTGTTATTTTGAAAACAAATGTCCTCTTGTTACTTTATAATGGATGTAAAACGTACAGGAAACGGTATTATATATATATATATATATATATATATATATATATTTTTTTTTTTTTTTTTTTTTTTTTTTGGTAGTTGCGAATTTCCATGGCACGCCGAATGGTGATAAAAGAGAAAATCCCAATAAAGCAATCTATCATTTAATATGAAAACAGAATTTATTGCAACGTTTGTTCGTGTCGCGCATGTTTATTACAATATTCTAAATTAAGTAGTTTAGTGACATTGTTTTATCGATGAAACATTGCTCAAAGTAAATCCGGAAATAATTTTGTTGATTTTACAAGCATTAAAACGAACTTTATCTCGCTTCGTAAGTGAACCAAGAAATGATTGTTAGTCTAACGATTCACCGAGTCATCTTGGGATTTAAGTCACATGATACTAAACATAGAGCCACTCTACTGCAGTCACACTCCATTTACAGATGGCTTAATGCCATTGCCATATCAGGTTACACTATCTTGACACTTGGCCAACTGATCCAGGAAATATACCTACATTTGTGCAGAACTCCATTCAAAGAGCCAACAGTACCAGAATGACTCGCGATCCCCGATCCTGGTTCACACCTCTTACTATTCGACCGTCATTGATTGCAGTACTGCTTTGAAAGAATATAAAAAAAAATTAAATATATCATATTTATGATACTCGAATACAATCCCATGGATCCTGTCGTACTGACCTACATTTCATGACCTTTCATGCGCAATATATTTAGTTACGAGTTCCGAAGCTAAATAAATATAATCCAATCAGTTTAGATTGGAGTCTCCCGATCTGAAAAAAAAAAATGATCTTGATTTCCTCCCAACAAATTGCCATTATTTTTCAAATGTTTGAGTATGAACAAATCTGAGCTTTATCGTTTCAATTTCTCGAGAACAAGGCAGGACATTTTGGAAATGGCTCTTATCTGGCTGTTCTCGTTATATATGACTAAAATTGTGTAATAACTTAACTTTTTTGGCATTTTTTGTCAAAGACTCCAGTTTTCAGAATCCTCGTGAGACCCATTTTCTTATGGAATGGTATTGAGAAGTCTCAGATTGTACTTAAAAAATTCGAAAACACGGGACCCTTGGCAGGGCTTTCTCTCTGTTTTGGGGGAACAGTATCTTTACCTTCTGGAGGGGGAATGATTTTTCGAGCCATTTTCTCATGTAGGGGGAATTTTAGGCAATTTTGATGCACGTGCATACAAAAACTGTTTTAATAAAAATGTACAAATAGTCCTGTCTAATAGCTTTATTGATAAAAATGAAGTAGAAATCAACTAGTATACAGTATAGCTGTATTGTACAACAGTCTACCACTTGACCATTCTGGCTATTTATATGAGCTCTTGCATTTTCAACTGCAGGGGGAATTTTGCTTGATAATGGAGAAAACCGCATAATTTTTGGCTAAGGGAATGGTGCCCAACAACTAAAATGGATATCAAGAGCCCTGCTTGGCACTGTGAAAAGGGACACCACTTTTATTCAATCGTATCAGTTGCTTAAAGGAAAAAATTTAAACCAAAATTAAAATGTTTTAAAGAATTTTGTCTGCTCTTTGCATTTGAATGATGCATATGTCATGTAGTGGATTAAAAATTATGAAGGTCTATATCTGAATTATTAAAAATTGAATCATGGCACTATAAGATGAACCATTATTCTACGTTTACACTATGTTCCCGGCGGCCACGACAATCTCGTTTTAACGAAACGTAGTGGGGACTTTGGTCATTTTTACGGTATATCCGTGACGAGCAGTGGAGGGGGATGAGTCCCGGTAGCAACAAGGCGCACCACATTGCGACCCACGGACGACCACGGATGCCAGTACTTTCCTTCCGTTCCCTCCAGGTACGCCACGTTCTGATGGGTTCCCTCACGTTTCTCACGTTCTGATCAAAGTCTGACACGTTTCTTACGTTCTGTCAAGGCTTTCTACGGATGAAACGTGGACGCCGGGCAATTTTGGGCACGTTCGTAACCACGGTATAAATCAAAGCGCCAATATCGCTGAGAGAACATGTTTTAAATGCACAAAAGTGGTTTTTATTCAAATTTTTAAACGATGCCGTAAACCCTATGTTATAAAGACGTTTGCGTTTACCTGGTCGTAACAAAAGGATGAACACACAATTTGTTTTAATTAGCATATTGTCCCTCGTTCTCTCCTACAGGTTATAATATATATATATGTTTTAAATTAAAAAAACAACAACAGCAAATATTAAAAGAAACGGACAATAGTAAATGGCAATGTATAAAATATCTAGTACTGAAACAAAGATATTTTTAAATAGAACCCCTTAAATGAATGCAACACTTCATTACTGCAAGGTGCAAAGGAAAACAAAAATATCAATTATGCATCTATCAATGAAAAAAAAGAAGATTTTTTATACTAGCATATTATGTGGAGATTTTTACAGATTTCCAATGCCCTACGTTTGGGTTTTAGATATGGATTCGAAACCGCAACCTAACTTTTTCACCGCGCTGTATATATCTAGCGCGGCAGGTGATACACTAACATGATTGTGCATATTTATAGGTAATTACAAGTGATGGAATTGCAGTGTCAGTGTTTCAAGTATCTCCTAATTATTTTCGACTAAGTACATTTACTTCTTATTTCCG
>CM037781.1:64394297-64444297 GCA_021229015.1 Solen grandis | reverse complement strand
CACCATTAGGATAGGATAACTCCTAGACCGAGTGGTTATGGTCTCTTACGTGCTATCACTTAGACCCTAGCCGCTGTAAGTTCGAGTCGCCACTCTAATTTGTCGTGTAAGTAAGCGCGGAAGGTCGGTGGTTCTACCCGGATGCTTTTGTGCACTCGGTAATTTTATCCAATAGCCAGACGTCTTTATATGACTTAAACACAGTCATAGAAACAGAAGCAGCAGCAGCAGTAGCACTTTCATCAACACCCTGCTGCTCTCATTTGATTAACACAGCATAAAATGGTATGACCTATAATAATGTTACTAAGTATGATACCACAGTAAAGAAACACTTAAATGTCCACATAGCTTAAGTCTCCAGATAACTGAATACTATGCTCAAGAAATGTACGAGTACATGTATTCCAAATTAATTGATATGCCAGCGGCTTTTAGAATACTTCGTAACACCCTCTAAAACGAAATATCTCCAGGCAGACGACGATGATATTGTAATCAAACGCATTTTACACATGCTAAACGTTCGCTTTTTTCCAATTAGAAAGACTTTTCAGATATGATACAAATAGGATTCATAAAGACCAGTTTGGCAGACCATAATACTTAATCAGAGGCTTAATTAAAAATTAATTTAGAGAGGGTAATACAATTCTTATTCAACTCTTTAATTGCACCGCTATTTTTGTTTGAACTAATTAATGATGTTCTTTATGTTCCGTATAAAGAATAATGCAAATAATCAAGATTGTTTTTTTAAATGAAAAGAATATTTTAACACGATTAATTAATTAAACGCAGCACAGGTTTTCTCTAAAAGTTTTATTACAGTTTTATATATTAAAGTCTTATTACAGTAATGTTTGTTCCCTAACAATATTTTACAGACGCTAATAGCATTTGTATAAAAAAAATTTTATACTGACATCGACCTTTGAACGTGAAAGAATGTTGGGACGAATTATCAGAACAAAATATAGTGTGGCGAATTAACAGAAACGGCTATTTTGATGCAGTTTAAATAATTAAAATTTAATAGATGTTTTTGCTATTTTTTACCTCAAATATTACTATTACCAACCTTTATCTAAAATTTAAATCGGGGCCGCCGTGGCCGAGCGGTTACAGTCGTTGTGGGTTCGAATCCCGGTAGGGATTTTTCATGTGAGGAAGTTTCCAGCTGGCTTGCGGTAGGTCGGTGGTTCTATCCGGGTACCTCTGTGTACTCGGGGTCTTCCTCCACCTGTAATTAGCTGGACGTCACTATATTATGATTGAAATACTATCGCAGCGACGGTAAACCCCATGCAATACAATAAAATTTAAATCATTTTGCAAACGAAAAAAATCTTTATAATAACCTCAAACAACAAAGATTCAAATGCAGCGAAATAGATGCTGAATATAATTGCAGTTGTCTACTTCACAGATATGTGTTTAAGCCTGTGAAAATGAAACAAAATTTAAACATAAAACAAATAAAATAAGTTGGCTCCAAACATCTTGTTCTTCAGCTCTCTCCGTTTAGCATCAGCTTAACTCAAACAACATATGAATTTTTACTTTTACACAAATCATGCGATTGTTAATTCTGAACATAATAGCACCAATCTTCTTGTGATAAAAAGCATACAGCGATTTAACATAGGACATTTGAAACCATCTCAACTATATTTCTGAATAAGAGAAACGTTATGATTATATCTAGGTATTGCGTGCTACATATACCTTTGATTAAAACTACTTTAATGCAAAAATGATTTTATATTCGGAAGGGCGAGAGTCAATGACGGAAGATTAAATTCCAGGTCAGTGGTGGATGCGACGTTCGTGTCAACAGCGAAGGATGTCTATATGGAAGTTGGGTATGTCAAACTATGTCATATCTATAATGGTAATGGCTAAATATAATGGCATTTTCAAACGTTTTTCAACGGAAGATGCTGAGGAAACCAGGAAGGAAGTAGGGCTCATTGTATTCGAATGTGTGGGTCCGATGAATTTCCGAAGGTCAAATAAGGGCAACATATTTGATAATTGGTGCTTATTTAAGAAAACATACGGAGGAAAATGTCACTCGCTGTAAAATGAAAATAATTTAAAAAACATAACGGTTATTTTCATTTCTTTAAAGAATATTTTTATTTGTTATCATTTTTTATTTATTTCATCATAATCAATATCATATGAATGAGAGAAAACTTAGCTGATAAAAAGAAACAACTTTTTAAACAATTTAAAATAAACTACATGTATCTATATCAGAAATCCTGATAAATGCCTACTCATGGTGGCAGAGATATATGCCGAAGAATGAAGGGGAGATAACTGCGCGGAGATTGGTAAAGGGGATTACCTTGAGAAGTAACTGAGTGACATGACGTCCTTTGACGTCATATCTTTTTTAAATGACCATATCCGGCTGTCAATTACAGCTAAGCTGCTGAATTGGTTACTGTATTGTCTTTTGTACTACAGGTATATAATTTACAGATACCATGCAAACAGGGTACTGTATTGCCTTCCTTCCTTGTCGGTATGCCTGGCCGACCCCGGTTGTTTCTGGATCACCCTTCATAAATTTATAAAGAATCATTTGCATGTTTTTATTCCCAGGAGAAGGCAACTTCTCCTGGCCGGATGACATGGGAATGTCACTGGATGTGTTATATCACTTGTTTACGATGCCGGATCGCAGTGAGACAGCTCTGTGTCTGGTATTATACTGGGAAAATATCAACATGCCAAAGTGAAGCTTAAATAAAAACAATCCATTGCCTTACTTAAAATCAGCTCTTTTTAATTTCATGCACTCTATTGAAAAAAAAACAACAAATAAATAAAACATGCGTGATATTTTAAATATGCTAATAATTATATATTGGATCAAATCAATACTAAATGTTGAAAACCTCATTATATGAATATAATTTTGACAACGCTTACTAAAATGTTACACGTACTCATTCTATCTTTAAGGTAACTCTTAAAAAGTACTTTTTATCTTAATCTGACATTTTTGTGCATATTTGGATATTTTTCTTCTCTTATCGATATAGTGTTATTTAACTTCAATAAAACAACTCACATTTGTGCATTTTTATTTATTTATTTATCATTTTATGATGTCATTTAATGATGTTTATTCATTCGTACCAATGATGATTAGTTTATGATTTGCAAGTACCTTGTATGAGTAAAATAGAAAAATGTAATTTCCCCACACGAATGTATGTGCTTCGGTTAAATAAAGTATGTGGATTTAGGGTTAAACATCAATATAGTAGGGTTAGATAGCCTTTTTTTTTCAAAAGTAGTTGGTACTTAACACAAATATTTCGAATTCTGTAAATTCACGATTCAATTTGTTGATTTTCCGTTCCACATATGGATGGTTTGGCCCTCATATGTACCACAGTATATCCACATATTTGTTGAACCGAAGCACACCTCGGGGATCTATATAAGGTTGGTCCCTCGTGACAAAGGATTTCTAACGACAACATGAAAGACACTTGTTTGTGAATTTCCGTTACAAATATTCAGGAGAAAAACGTATTTACTTCTAAAATGTCTTTAGGACACTAAGCAATTAATAATCTAAGTTTAGTTATGAATAATATCACGGTGTAGAAGAATGAGGTTATAGGAGATGAAAGCCAAATATATGTATAAAAATAAACAAGATGTAAATGGTTCGACTCTATAATGCATCTAAATTTGCGAAATGAATTCAATTCAGCAAAGACTAAAACAAAGGAGTGTATGGTTTTGCCTGTAGGAGAACTTTTGTTTAGAATAAGATTTAATAATTATACGTAATTCAGCTGTAATTTCCTTATACAGATTGAAAAATATATATTCTTTTAAATCCGTTTACCTAATCCATAGAATCTGTATTATTCCTTCTGATGTATACACAAACAATTCAAGATATGTGAAACATTTTGTCGTAAGTAGCGTTATTCCTTCTCCAGACTGATCAGCATCTGTAGAACTTCCATGGTGAAGATTGTTATTTGTGGAGATGACAGATTGAGAATGGTAGATCGATCGAGACGTCAATATGTAATTGATGTAATCATTTGCTTATTTTAAGTAAAAGTATGCTATGTCAGTGAAAGGCTTCGACGTAATTCTGAATTGAAAATTCATTAGTAAAAGCAACAAATTGCCAAATGATCTAAACTCTTGAATAATAATAAAAAAAAACGAGAAAAAACGAACATCAATTTCATACATTTCTGACATACGTTTCAAAGCAACCCGAGGTTCTCTTGCAAAAATGTGCAATTCTGGCTCAAGGTATTTTGAAAGGCAGCTGTCAATGCAACCGGACTTTTTCCGTTTGATTGTTGTGATGTTTAGATATTCTTTTTCTTTTCTTCGTATACCTTTTTTTTTTTTTTCGTCTTGAAATAAATTTAAGTGATTGCCATTGCCAGAAGTATTTTTATTGTATGAAGTACACGTCATGAAAAATAAAATTGATCATCCAGAATGCTCTGTTCTTCATAATCTGAAATTTTGTCTACATTATTTGTGTACTCTTTTAAACTTCTTTCTTCCTGTTGCGAACTTCATTGCATTGATCTAGTCATATTTCTAGCGCGCCATCTAATGAGTTGAGTAAATATTTTATAGTTCTGGTAAAATGTGATTTTCACGGTCCATTTCGACTTTCTTGTGCGCTTTTTTACATTTATTTTCACCAACATGTGTGTTTGTGTGTTTTCGTGTGTGGGTTTTAAAACAGTACATACATTGTTTTTTATTTGTCTTAAAATGAATTTGGCAGTGTCAAAAGGATTATATACTGCAATCATTTACCTCCATTATTTGTCATTTATTGATTATGCTATATTAGCCAATATCCAACCAATTGTGTCCTTTAGCTATGAGTGTTCAGTCATGCTCTGTCTATTGTAACTGCATGTGTTGAATTCGTGAAAGGTCTGGTCTGCTCTGGAACTTGATTTTGGGAACTGGTTTAGCAGCTTTCCACTACTTTTTTGTCTTTATCTTTTCAGTCACTCTTCAATCACCAGGTCTTGGACCAGGAAACATCAGCATTTCAGTTTTAAAAGAAACATAAAATATAGCCAGTATTCTTTGACACCACCGACCGGTAAGTTATCAATTAATTTGTATGTAATACTCCTATGAAGTAATACTATTTATTGATTTTGGTGTATGTTATCCTGTTATACCGGCATTTCACTTGTAGAAACTTGAATTGATTCAGAACTTTTTGAATATTTATTTTATTTTATTTTAGAATTATACTTGTTTTATGCTTTTGAGTGGATTATTGTGACATGAATAAAAAATATATTTGATTATTTCACAATGAAAAGTAATAAAAAAAATATGATTTCACTCTTTCCAAAAATAAAATACAAAAACGGGTTTTTGGGGGTTTTTATTTTGGAAAACGCAATATTTTATTTCGTGAACTTTTAAAATTGCATTCTATTTCGGATCTACAGGCCTCGTGCGGATATAATTTTTGAAGTTCAATCGAAGTTCCACAAACACGAACAAATATTATCTATTTTTTCTGTTTTAGTTTTTTTTAACTCAAATTTATATACTGAACCTAAAAACAAAAAGAAACGTAGAGTGAACTTTCTTGGTCTATAATTCATATTTGTATTTTCAACAGATATATTATATAAGTTTAACAAATAATATTTAATCAACAAATTATCTAAATTTCATTAGATTCAAGCAAATTAGGTGCTACCTCTCAAATCACAAAATGAAATCGAATTAACTTGATGCCAAAACATGATTGTATATCTCTGCCCCGAATGTTTGTCGGAGGTTGTTGAACTACGATAACTATTGAAAGCAGGGTTCACGTGCATTTGTTTGTCGAAGGTTTGTACAGCTTTCCACTTTTAAATCGATATGCATATTCATTTCGGGGCGTTTTGGCGTCATTTTAATTACTTTTCAATATCTCATATGCACCCCCCCCCCACACACACACACACACATTATCTCCTATGCATGGAGGTCATAAGTGCATTTATCCTTCTAATGATAATCTTAGTTCGTCAAGAGTAGCGAGGAGATTCTGACGCTTCCTTACCGTGCTGTCCAGACATCAAAAAGATATTCAATTAGGGGACATATCTGGACTGTACGGCGGTCGGTCGAGTGGGTCAATGTTATGGTTTGCCAGAAAATCTCTACAAACCTTGGCTATATGGGCATAGTCATGCTGAAAGATAAGGTTGTACTGTTGCACATTTTGGACTGCATGAGTGCCGTACCATGATAACAAATGATTATATTTAACTTTATATAGCGGGTAAATGTGTATGTCTTAAGAGTATTGCGTGGTATAACAAAATGTGTTAAACATGTTACCATTAGAACTGCGCGTGAGTTTTGCTTTTTTACACTTTTTCAGTAGAGCATTGTGCATCACGCGGCTGAGCAAATTTAGTGGCCAAGTTAATTACACAGTAACCTTGAAAGTTTTATGATCGATTTTCATCATTTAGACCAAAGCATTTAATAATGGTTGCACATTTATGTACCCTGCGTTTATATTTTGGGTTGAGTATGTATACATCCGACAAAATAAATATATATATATATATAGAGAGAGAGAGAGAGAGAGACCCTGAACTCGCTTAGTTAAGTTCATGATTTAATTCAAGATACATTTATACTATGAATACTGAATTACTGATTATTTCCTGTTCTTTGGAACTTTGTAATACAAAATTGGCTAATCCTATGGCTCTTGGTGTTTTGTTTTATAATTTTAATCAAACGACAGGCTCTGAGCACCTTGGAATTAATGGGAAGGTTTTTGCGATATAAGATGCTGACAATATTAACATTTTTTTCATATAGTCTGGTTTTTTTTTTAAAACCAAATAATTACCTTTTTTCTAGGCTGCATTATTAGGTTTTCTTTGAAGGAAAATCTAAAACGTTTGTTTCCACAAAAGATCTGTCTAGATCATTTAAAACCTCGTAAGTAATTAACAGCTTTTGTATTATTAGGTTTTCGTTTGAAAATGTTTTCCGATCGATATAGGTTCTGTTGACCTCTGACACAATATTCCACGTTCTTACACAAGCATCAAATGTGGCACATTTTCATTAGGACCTGCTTTTTTCTTAAATGCTTGGAAGCTAAAATTTGATGCAACTTTATGCCGTTAACTATCCTGGATTATAATCACTTTTGCATACAAACTATACAGTACAGAATTCTGCTTTTTAAACGTCGACAGACTGGTGTTTTGTAAAGACAGATGCCAGATGATAGCAAACCATGTGTTGAAGGGTTATTATAATTAGAAACCTAACTATAAATCTTAAGGTATAGTAAACTCCAATCTCAATTATAGACTAGATGTTATAATATTCAAACACGTATGTTTTTGCTTGATACATATGTTTTTGACGATAACCCTGTCTAAAAGAATTGTGACCTTGACCTAAATGTGACATTACGGTAATCTTTTCCATCAATCATTCAATCCGTCAGAGCACGATGGTAAGGGACGGATCACCATCAGTGAACGCTTTTAATTGGGTTTTTGGTTGTTTGGGGCATTAATTTTTAAAAGAAACTTTTTCAATCAATGTAAGTAAGAAAGTAAATTGTTAATTATAGTGACAGGTGTTACATGTAAAAAAATATATTACATACTGTAACACTAAACTTGAAAAAACTATAAACTTTAGTTTACAATTTTACAAGTGATCACCCGGTCCCATGGGCCTATAAGTCATCTTAAATAAGAAAAATTAAGAACGTTAACATGGAGAATTATACATATAAACATACAGAAAGATAAAATATGATGGCGAAAAGTCAGTTTAACACACTTAATATGTGAGAAAATACTAATTTAAAGAACGAAATAACTATGTATGTAAACTTAAATCACATATATAAATAATTACATCTTATCGTAAGTGCTTTTACAGTAAACTTTGCTGTTTTGCGAGTATAATAATTTAGTAATACATATAATTTTTGTTCAAATGTATTAAATGTTTTGAGCATCCTGATAATGCAAAGAGCTGTAAATGACCCTTAGCATATTTTGAGTAGTATAATTATAAGAATTATCTCCTCGTAAAACAAAAGCAATAACTCAATCACATTCTATTTAACCGACACGATTAATACACGGCCGTTACATTTTGTGAAACCTGACATTAAACGATTAAGTGCTTTTAAATTACCTGCTTACCACTTCGATCAAACTGTCGTCATGTCAGATTTTTTACATAGGAAGGCTTCTCTCGGCTGTAGAAAAACGCTAGAAAAGTCCCTCAACCCATTACTGTCTTAACCATTCTTGCATCGTTCTTATATGATTCACCTTCTCTTTACCGAAAAGAGAAAAAACCTCATTGCTGTTAATGCGAAAATAAAAGAAATCCTAATGACTGATTGGACAAAAATGTTTCACTTAGCAAGAAATTGTGTGTTTAGAACACAGAACAAAGAGTCATTTTAAGATCCGAACAATTTAAACTGACAGTTAATTTGAAAATATTCTTCAGGGTGGAGACATATAATGAAATCGAAGATTTTGCAAAATATAGAAATCAGGGTACATACGTTAAGAATTGACAATGCAAATTATTGTTATCGTTTTGTAAGACCCACTTAAGTACTTGATAAATGATATGTCTTACTCGGAACAAAAACAATTACGTAAACAGAAATAATCATCAAGAGAATAAAACTACGTTTGTGCTTTTAGTTTAATACCATTTTCTCAAACTATCCTTTATGAAATTATCCTCTGAGGGACAGTTGTGATGTAGGAAAAGTAGAAAAAATGAAAAATATTTAAAAATTATAAGCTGAAATAAAACACATTTACTACTTTGAACACTGAGTTTCGATTGACCTTTACCTCATATAGAGGTATTTCGACGCATTGTCAAAGACAGGAAACCCAGATTAGACAGCAAGGAACTGTCTGATCAGGATCCCATATGTTTGCTCATTCAATATTGTAGCCCAATTTCTACACAGTCTGCTTGGCAATGTAACCCATCTATATTTTAATATACCGTGTAAAGTTCAGTAAATTCATTTGCACATGATTTTTTATGAGGCAAAAAGTTAATGCTGTTGTTATTATATAGCGACAATATTTCGGACAAGACAAGGGGTCAACTTTCTATGAATATCACAATCACTCTCGGCAGACTTCGCGAAAGGCTAAAATAAAATTTGTCAGACATTCGGTCTGACAAGAGTGAAAATTTTGTCCGACCGAAATAAAATCTGTTGGATCATAAATAAAAAGAAAAATGTTCAGGTCTGTCTTTATTCGGGTATGTCTTCCTGAAAGCTATACATGTATATCTTATATAGACTTTGAAAGAGTCAAAACGTAAATTCTGATGGCAAAAAAAAACAACATTTTAAAATGCCATTTTAACAATAGAACTGATAGAGAATTTATTGGTTTTAAAAAGCAGACGACATAACGAAATTAACTTGCCGCCAAAACAGGTATATCCCCGTCCCAAAAGTTTGTCGGAGGTTGTTGAACAAAGGTAGCTATTGAAAGCAAGATTCACGTGTATTTGTTTGTCGGATGTTTGTACAGCTTTCCAGTGGTTAAACCAATATGCATATTCATTCATTTTTGGGGCGTTTTGGCGCCATGTTAATGAGCGAAATGCGATTGCTCACTTGGGTACAGTATGGCATCATGTATGGTATGACGTTAATTTTAATGCATGTTTTTGTGCTCTATTTTTACTCTTTTATTCTCACAAGAATTGGATATGGTATATTAAATTTTTGGTTTGGTACCCGTTCCTGACATACCTAAGAGTCTTTTAATGGTTAGTCCATCGTAAAGATAACATGATTATTTGTTGAGTCATGCCACTTTCTATAGCATTATATCACACTGAGACAGGGCTATAACTATCTTATGTAATAAAAAGTCCAAAAATGACAACAGCAACACTTTTAAAAACTTACTGCCCACATTTTATAGATACCAAACATATAAGGTTAGTTCCAAGACTGTTGGTCCGGTTTCAGGCAACATCGAAATACATATTAGAATATAATGAAAAATCAATGCATCTATATCAATATAGTTATCACACGAGTTTATTTTGTTTCTTTTTCAGAAGCTTCTTTGTTAATAGGATTGAGATCGAAGAATAACATTTTCAATTTCTTCCCTTGCTGAACCCGCCAAAACTGTTATGTTGATATTCTAAAAGATTTAAGATAATCTTACTTATCCACACATTGAATAATTCAAATGAAATTGATGTAATGATTGATGGTGTAGTTAAACGCAGAATAAGTTTTCTCTATTTTGTTCACAACCTTAGTATATATAGGTTCAAATAAAACGGAATAGATGCGAAAAATAGCAATACTAAATGTTGAAAACCTTATTATATGAATATAATTATGACAACGCTTACTAAAATGTTACACGTACTATTCTATCTTTAAGGTAACTCTTAAAAAGTACTTTTTATGTTAATCTGACATTTTTGTGCATTTTTGGATAATTTTCTTCTCTTATCCATATATTGTTATTTAACTTCTAAAACAACTCACGTTTGTGCATTTATTTATTTATCATTTAATTATGTCATTTAATGATGTTTATTCATTCGTACCAGTGATGATTAGTTTATGATTCGCAAGTACCTTGTATGAGTAAAATAAAAAAAAAATCCCCACACTAATGTATGTGCTTCGGTTAAATAAAGTATGTAGATTTAGGGTCAAACATCAATATAGTAGGGTTAGATAGCATTTCTTTTTCTTTTTTTTCAAAAGTAGTTGGTACTTAACACAAATATTTCGAATTCGGTAAACTCACGATACAATTCGTTGATTTTCCGTTCCACATATGGATGTTTAGCCCTTATATGTACCACAGATATCAACATATTTGTTGAACCGAAGCACACCTCGGGGATCTATATAAGGTTGGTCCCTCGTGACAAAGGATTTCTAAGGACAAAATGAGAGATACTGGTATGTGCATTTGAGACGCTCCGTTACAAATATTCAGGAGAAAAACGTATTTACTTCTAAAATGTCTTTAGGACACTAAGCAATTAATAATCTAAGTTTAGTTATGAATAATATCACGGTGTAGAAGAATGAGGTTATAGGAGATGAAAGCCAAATATATATATAAAAATAAACAAGATGTAAATGGTTCGACTCCCTAATGCATCTAAATTTGCGAAAATGAATTCAATTCAGCAAAGACTAAAACATAGGAGTGTATGGTTTTGCCTGTAGGAGAACTTTTGTTTAGAATAAGATTTTTAATGATTATTATACGTAATTCAGCTGTAATTTCCTTATACAGAATGAAAAAATATATGCTTTTAAATCCGTTTACCTAATCCATAGAATCTGTATTATTCCTTCTGATGTATACACAAACAATTCAAGATATGTGAAACATGTTGACGTAAGTAGCGTTATTCCTTCTCCAGACTGATCAGCATCTGTAGAACTTCCATTGTTGAAGATTGTTATTTGTGGAGATGACAGATTGAGAATGGTAGATCGATCGAGACGTCAATATGTAATTGATGTAATCATTTGCTTATTTTAAGTAAGGTATGCTATGTCAGTGAAAGGCTTCGACGTAAGAGCATTCTGAATTGAAAATTCATTAGTAAAAGCAACGAATTGCCAAATGATCTAAACTCTTTGAATAATAATAAAAAAAAAACAAACGAGAAAAAACGAGCATCAATTTCATACATTTCTGACATACGTTTCAAAGCAACCCGAGGTTCTCTTGCAAAAATGTGCAATTCTGGCTCAAGGTATTTTGAAAGGCAGCTGTCAATGCAACCGGACTTTTTCCGTTTGATTGTTGTGATGTTTAGATATTCTTTTTTTTTCTACGTATACCTTCTTCTTTTTTTTCGTCTTGAAATAAATTTAAGTGATTGCCATTTTGCCAGAAGTATTTTTATTGTATGAAGTACACGTCAAGAAAAATAAAATTGATCATCCAGAATGCTCTGTTCTTCATAATCTGAAATTTTGTCTAAATAGATTATGTGTGTACTCTTTTAAACTTCTTTCTTCCTGTTGCGAACTTCATCGTATTGATCTAGTCATATTTTTAGCGCGCCATCTTATGAGGTGAGTAAAGGCTTTATAGTTCTGGTAAAATGTGATTTCACGGTCCATTTCGACTTTCTTGTGCGCTTTTTTACGTTTATTTTTCACCAACATGTGTGTTTGTGTGTTTTCGTGTGTGGGTTTTAATACAGTACATACATTGTTTTTTATTTGTCTTAAAATGAATTTGGCAGTGTCAAAAGGATTATATACTGCAATCATTTACCTCCATTATTTGTCATTTATTGATTATGCTATATTAGCCAATATCCAACCAATTGTGTCCTTTAGCTATGAGTGTTCATTCATGCTCTGTCTATTGTAACTGCATGTGTTGAATTCATGAAAGGTCTGGTCTGCTCTGGAACTTGATTTTGGGAACTGGTTTAGCAGCTTTCCACTACTTTTTTGTCTTTATCTTTTCAGTCACTCTTCAATCACCAGGTCTTGGACCAGGAAACATCAGCATTTCAGTTTTAAAAGAAACATAAAATATAGCCAGTATTCTTTGACACCACCGACCGGTAAGTTATCAATTAATTTGTATGTAATACTCCTATGAAGTAATAATATTTATTGATTTTGGTGTATGTTATCCTGTTATACCGGCATTTCACTTGTAGAAACTTGAATTGATTCAGAACTTTTTGAATATCTATTTTAGAATTATACTTGTTTTATGCTTTTGAGTGGATTATTGTGACATGAATAAAAAATATATTTGATTATTTCACAATGAAAAGTAATAAAAAATATGATTTCACTCTTTCCAAAAATAAAATACAAAAACGGGTTTTTTGGGGTTTTTATTTTGGAAAACGCAATATTTTATTTCGTGAACTTTTAAAATTGCATTCTATTTCGGATCTACAGGCCTCGTGCGGATATAATTTTTGAAGTTCAATCGAAGTTCCACAAACACGAACAAATATTATCAATTTTTTCTGTTTTAGTTTTTTTAACTCAAATTTATATACTGAACCTAAAAACAAAAGAAACATATAGTGAACTTTCTTGGTCTATAATTCATATTTGTATTTTCAACAGATATATTATATAAGTTTAACAAATAATATTTAATCAACAAATTATCTAAATTTCATTAGATTCAAGCAAATTGGGTGCTACCTCTCAAATCACAAAATGAAATCGAATTAACTTGATGCCAAAACATGTATATCTCTGCCCCGAATGTTTGTCGGAGGTTTTTGAACTACGGTAACTATTGAAAGCAGGGTTCACGTGCATTTATTTGTCGAAGGTTTGTACAGCTTTTCACTTTTAAACCGATATGCATATTCATTTCGGGGCGTTTTGGCGTCATTTTAATTACTCTCCAATATCTCATATGCACCCACCCCCACACACATACATTATCTCCTATGCATGGAGTTCATAAGTGCATTCACCCTTCTAATGATAATCTTAGTTCGCCAAGAGTAGCGGGGAGAATCTGACGCTTCCTTACCGTGCTGTCCAGTCATCAAAAAGATATTCAATTAGGGGACATATCTGGACTGTACGGCGGTCGGTCGAGTGGGTCAATGTTATGGTTTGCCAGAAAATCTCTACAAACCCTGGCTATATGGGCATTGTCATGCTGAAAGAAAAGGTTGTACTGTTGCACATTTAGGACTACATGAATGCCGTACCATGATAACAAATGATTATATTTAACTTTATATAGCGGGAAAATGTGTATGTCTTAAGAGTATTGCGTGGTATAACAAAATGTGTTAAACAACATGTTACCATTAAAACTGCGCGTGATTTTTGCTTTTTTACACTTTATCAGTAGAGCATTGTGCATCACGCGGCTGAGCAAATTTAGTGGCCAAGTTAATTACACAGTGACCTTGAAAGTTTTATGATCGATTTTCAACATTTAGACCAAAGCCTTTAATAATGGTTGCACATTTATGTACCCTGCGTTTATATTTTGGGTTGAGTATGTATACATCCGACAAAATAAATATATATATATATATATATAGAGAGAGAGAGACCCTGAACTCGCTTAGTTTAATTCATGATTTAATTCAAGATACATTTATACTATGAATACTGAATTACTGATTATTTCCTGTTCTTTGGAACTTTGTAATACAAAATTGGCTAATCCTATGGCTCTTGGTGTTTTGTTTTATAATTTTAATCAAACGACAGGCTCTGAGCACCTTGGAATTAATGGGAAGGTTTTTGCGATATAAGATGCCACTGACATCAATGTGTCATTTTTCTGCATTTCTGCACTGGGAGTGTCATTTGAGGGAAAATCTTAAAAACAAAAAAAAAGTTTGCACAATTTTTAACATCTGTCAAGATTATTTAAAACCTCGCAAATAATTACCATTTTTTCTACACACGGCTGCATTATTAGGTTTTCGTTTGAAGGAAAATCTAAAACGTTTGTTTCCACAAAAGATCTGTCTAGATCATTTAAAACCTCGTAAGTAATTAACAGCTTTTGTATTATTAGGTTTTCGTTTGAAAATGTTTTCCGATCGATATAGGTTCTGTTGACCTCTGACACAATATTCCACGTTCTTACACAAGCATCAAATGTGGCACATTTTCATTAGGACCTGCTTTTTTCTTAAATGCTTGGAAGCTAAAATTTGATGCAACTTTATGCCGTTAACTATCCTGGATTATAATCACTTTTGCATACAAACATAGACTATACAGTACAGAATTCTGCTTTTTAAACGTCGACAGACTGGTGTTTTGTAAAGACAGATGCCAGATGATAGCAAACCATGTGTTGAAGGGTTATTATAATTAGAAACCTAACTATAAATCTTAAGGTATAGTAAACTCCAATCTCAATTATAGACTAGATGTTATAATATTCAAACACGTATGTTTTTGCTTGATACATATGTTTTTGACGATAACCCTGTCCAAAAGAATTGTGACCTTGACCTAAATGTGACATTACGGTATTCCTTTCCATCAATCTTTTAATCCGTCAGGGCACGATGGTAAGGGACGGATCACCATCAGTGAACGCTTTTAGTTGGGTTTTTGGTTGTTTTGGGCATTAATTTTTAAAAGAAACTTTTTCAATCAATGTAAGTAAGTAAGTAAATTGTTAATTATAGTGACAGGTGTTACATGTAACAAAATATATTACATACTGTAACACTAAACTTGAAAAAACTTTAAACTTTAGTTTACAATTTTACAATTGATCACCCGGTCCCATGGGCCTATAAGTCATCTTAAATTAGAAAAATTAAGAACGTTAACATGGAGAATTATACATATAAACATACAGAAAGATAAAATGTGATGGCGAAAAGTCAGTTTAACACACTTAATATGTGAGAAAATACTAATTTAAGAACGAAATAACTATGTATGTAAACTTAAATCACATATATAAATAATTACATCTTATCGTAAGAGCTTTTACAGTAAACTTTGCTGTTTTCCGAGTATAATCATTTAGTAATACATATAATTTTTGTTCAAATGTATTAATTTTTTTGAGTATCCTGATTGCAAAGAGCTGTAAATGACCCTTAGCATATTTTGAGTAGTATAATTATAAGAATTATCTCCTCGTAAAACAAAAGCAATAACTCAATCACATTCTATTTAACCGACACGATTAATACACGGCCGTTACATTTTGTGAAACCTGACATTAAACGATTAAGTGCTTTTAAATTACCTGCTTACCACTTCGATCAAACTGTCGTCATGTCAGATTTTTTACATAGGAAGGCTTCTCTCGGCTGTAGAAAACGCTAGAAAAGTCCCTCAACCCATTACTGCCTTAATCATTTTTGCATCGTTCTTATATGATTCACCTTCTCTTTACCGAAAATTATGAGCAAACAGCAATAGCTCTTGAAAGCGAAAAAACCTCATTGCTGTTAATGCGAAAATAAAAGAAATCCTAATGACTGATTGGACAAAAATGTTTCACTTAGCAACGAAATTGTGTGTTTAGAACACAGTGAATTTGAAAATATTCTTCAGGGTGGAGACATATAATGAAATCGAAGATTTTGCAAAATATAGAAATCAGGGTACATACGTTAAGAATTGACAATGCAAATTATTATTATCGTTTTGTAAGACCTACTTAAGTACTTGATAAATGATATGTCTTACTCGGAACAAAAACAACTACGTAAACAGAAATAATCATCAAGAGAATAAAACTACGTTTGTGCTTTTAGTTTAATACCATTTTCTCAAACTATCCTTTATGAAATTATCCTATGAGGGATAGTTGTGATGTAGGAAAAGTAGAAAAAATGAAAAATATTTAAAAATTATAAGCTGGAATAAAACACATTTACTACTTTGAACACTGAGTTTCGATTGACCTTTTACCTCATATAGAGGTATTTCGACGCATTGTCAAAGACAGGAAACCCAGATTAGACAGCAAGGAACTGTCTGATCAGGAACCCATATGTTTGCTCATTCAATATTGTAGCCCAATTTCTACACAGTCTGCTTGGCAATGTAAACCATCTATATTTTAATATACCGTGTAAAGTTCAGTAAATTCATTTGCACATGATTTTTTATGAGGCAAAAAGTTAATGCTGTTGTTATTATATAGCGACAATATTTCGGACAAGACAAGGGGTCAACTTTCTATGAATATCACAATCACTCTCGGCAGACTTCGCGAAAGGCTAAAATAAAATTTGTCAGACATTCGGTCTGACAAGAGTGAAAATTTTGTCCGACCGAAATAAAATCTGTTGGATCATAAATAAAAAGAAAAATGTTAGGTCTGTCTTTATTCGGGTATGTCTTCCTGAAAGCTATACATGTATATCTTATATAGACTTTGCAAGAGTCAAAACGCAAATTCTTATGGTAAAAAAAAAAACATTTTAAAATGCCATTTTAACAATAGAACTGATAGAGAATTTATTGGTTTTAAAAAGCAGACGACATAACGAAATTAACTTGCCGCCAAAACAGGTATATCCCCGTCCCAAAAGTTTGTCGGAGGTTGTTGAACAAAGGTAGCTATTGAAAGCAAGATTCACGTGTATTTGTTTGTCGGATGTTTGTACAGCTTTCCAGTGGTTGAACCAATATGCATATTCATTCATTTTTGGGGGGCGTTTGGGGGCATGCTAATTAGCGAAATGCGATTGCTCACTTGGGTACAATATGGCATCGTGTATGGTATGACGTTAATTTTATTTGCATGTTTTTGTGCTCTATTTTTACTCTTTTATTCTCACAAGAATTGGATATGGTATATTAAATTTTTGGTTTGATACCCGTTCCTGACATACCTAAGAGTCTTTTAATGGTTAGTCCATCGTCAAGATAACATGATTATTTGTTGAGTCATGCCACTTTCTATAGCATTATATCACACTGAGACAGGGCTATAACTATCTTATGTAATAAAAAGTCCAAAAATGACAACAGCAACACTTTTAAAAACTTACTGCCCACATTTTATAGATACCAAACATATAAGGTTAGTTCCAAGACTGTTGGTCCGGTGTCAGGCAACATCGAAATACATATTAGAATATGATGAAAAATCAATGCATCTATATCAATATAGTTATCACACGAGTTTATTTTGTTTCTTTTTCAGAAGCTTCTTTGTTAATAGGATTGAGATCGAAGAATAACATTTTCAATTTCATCCCTTGCTGAACCCGCCAAAACTGTTATGTTTATATTCTAAAAGATTTAAGATAATCTTACTTATCCACACATTGAATAATTCAAATGAAATTGATGTAATGATTGATGGTGTAGTTAAACGCAGAATAAGTTTTCTCTATTTTGTTCTCAACCTTAGTATATATAGGTTCAAATAAAACGGAATAGATGCGAAAAATAGCACTGCATCTATAATAATATCGCCATATAAGTATCTTTAAGAAGTACGCATTTCGAAAATGAAATAAAAAAATCGCTTCTTAACTTTTGTTTAAATTTAAATTTAAAAAAGATCAATACTTAACAGCTGAATATATGACACGTGAAACTAATATCTGTTAAAATCTCAAATGTCGTTGAGCATCTTGAAATTTTAGAAAAGGTTTCCTATCTTTTAAAATACTTACGTGAAGACACAATATTTTAAAATATAGAGAAATTGTAGACTGTTTAAATACGTGCTATAAACCTGAAAAATTGTATCTTAATTTGCTTACTGAACCGTAAAGCTAAGTGAAATGTATTAACTCCAGCATACTATTTTTCACAGATATGAAATATGCCGAACTTAATCCTATGTGGTCCTGAGAATAGCTACACACACTAGACATAATATCAAAAGAAATATCATTGAAACCTTTAAAATAAAATTTCAGAACAATAAAGGTATTTTTGTATAGTTATCCCCAGCGAAAGTTTCTAAAAAGTCAAAACGTTTCTGAAACTGTCTTCTGAAGAAGAGAGGCTCGTTACGGCATTATGTGATACGTATTCCTTTGAGTTAAACTACGTAAATACGTAAATTAATTTAATAAAGTACAAATCTTCAAGCACTGTTTTCGATCTCCTTTGATGTCTCGATCTCCTTTGATGTCGTCATTTGATAAATCGGAAACGCGCTCAATAGTGTTATTTGTAATCTAATTAATGAGGACATAAAATGATTCCACAGACATCAGCAAGCAATAAAATGCCTCGGGCACAAGTCTTTGATTCGCATCGAAAGTTTTGAAAAGGGCGGAATGGACCTTATTGGCTTCGAACAGATAGGTGATCTATCTTACTCACCGTACATCGCGCCGATGAATTTCCGGGAATAACCGGTGGTAAAATGTCTTGAAGGTCTTGAAAGGCACCAGGTTCGATCCTTTTCAGGAGCTGTCGAGTGAAATGCATCGTGTTGTATCAGAAGAATACAGACATAGATTGGCTTACAATGGATATTACGCCATGGGAAACATATATATGTGAAGGGGATAGCATTGAAAGGTATCCGAGTGACACGACGTCATGTGACGTCCATATTTTGTTAATGAAGTTATGCATTAGAATCTCAGAATCTTATTTAAAACATAATTGAAATAAACATAATTATCTCCTGAAGGAGAAAAACAGTTAAAGATTATGAATAATAGACTCGGGGAAGCATATGAGATTTGATATGCAATGCTAGTACCTTACTCTAACTAGATGGTTATCTTTTATTTCGCCCAGACTTCCATTTAGACTTACATTATATCCAGTTACACCTAGTTGACCCGACATCAAAAGAACAGCGGGGAAAATATCGAGCGTCATGAAAGTCGAGCTTAATGTATGTTACTGGTTAACGTGAACGTGTAATTGTCTGTCGTCTGAAATCATATCCTGTTATATAATGCATTTAATATTGATGAATCCTTTTGTTATGTACACAGAAAAAAGGTCAAGATTAATGAAAACCTTGTCGTCAAGTACATGTGTACTTTCAATTTTTATATTGTATAAGCAAATAGTTTAAATAGATAATGTGCACTTTCATTCTACTACGAACTACTTTTCATTGATCTTTGGCCTTGTGATTTTTCTTTCACACTCATTTTCAAATTAAAGCTTATTGGTTATTTATTAAATGCATGCAGTTATGTTAAATGCATTTAGACTTTCTCGTGCGATGCTTTTACATTTTCAATCAACATATGTGTGAAGAACTGTTTTTCCTTTTGGGGTATTTATGCTGTTTATACTATGATATCAACAACATTCGCTCCGCTTAACCTTATAATTAGGTATGTTGGTATATTTTTGTTCGTTTTTAAAAAGGAAAAAAATGGTGTTGTTAGATATACTGCATACCTTTATGTTATGGATTCTGAATTATTTCCTGCTTCTCTTTGGATCTTGGTAATAAAATGACGGCTAATCCCACGAGACCTACAGTGCTTTTGCTTTATGATTTTAATCAGACAGCAGGTTAGGAGCATGGGGATGGTTATGTGATATACTTGTACAATAAGACAGACTTCAAGATATTATTTTTCTGTTTTTTCTTTCAGGGAGTGCCATTTGAAGGAAAACTTTAAAGTTATACTTCGACAAAAGATCAGTTTTGATGTTATGAAGCCTTGTAAGCAATTAATAGTTTTAATGCACATCGTTGTGCTGTTAGGTTTTTGGTAAAACATAAAAAGGGGAATAAATATTCGTGAGAAAATGTCCTCAATTTCAATCTAATAGAAATAGATCCGCGCCCGCCCATCCGATTTTAGTTCTGTCTATTAGTGACAATGTATTTCAAGTTGCGACAGAAACACAAAATGTTACATTTTTTCTCCAGGACCTATTTTTTCCATATTGCTTCGAAGCAATTTTATGCCTTTTGTTATTCTGATAATGATAAAATTTTAAACATGTATTAAAGTATGGAATTATGTATTATTTAAACGAAAGTCTTCTGTTTCATGAAGATAGAAGCCGAATGATGGCAAAATTAGGATGATTTTAATAAGTTTATTGAATTATTAAGTTTAAATATACTTATTTTCAATTTCTATTATGGACATATAAATATTCAAGCACGCCAGTACTTACATGTACTTACTATCACCGCACATATACAGTTGTCAAAATAACTTTGCCAAAACAAATATTGTGCAAATACTTTAAGAGAGGGATTCACATAAGTCACTAGACTTTTTCCTAATCCTTGATTATCATTTCTTTGTAATTGTTATTGTTCTATTTTGTAACTTATATTGAAATAAATATTGTTTAAACTAAGCACGCCAGTTCGAATGCTTACTTCCAGAAAGAAGACAGTGACCTTATAAACCTTAGTCACCTTAAGGTATTAAGAAATGCTGATCGGCTTTACGACTCATTTTCATATTATCTTCTTTCTTCTTCTATTGTAATGACTAGCAATCATTTTCTGATTATAATGGCAATACTTAAGACCTTCCATTCAAGGGTTTCCCATTTGTGGGTGTCGTTCTTTGCTGAAGAGACAGCAATGGAAAAGGCAATGAAATTCATGAAGACACGGATAAAACTTAAGGTGAAAACTACCCTTCATTTTTGGTATTTAACATAGCCCTGCAGAGTTTAGAATTAAAGAGTAAAGGAGAAGAAAACTCAAAGCAGATAGTGTCTTGTTCCAGGAGAATGCACAAACCTATTTCTCACAGGTTGCAGTAGCTGCAGCAACTGAGTGGGGCTTTGATATCCTGCCTCATTACCAGATTCCAAAACTTAAATTAGAAGTAGGCATTTTGATAACTATGATTTTGTCTTAAAGACTGTTATGGCATTTCAGACCCTAAGCAGATCTTTTGCGATGACGAAATTGAATGGAATATCGCTGAAACAAATAAAATGTACTGGACAATACAAAATTAGGAATTTATATTTGTTTTTAATGTTTAACCAGAAACAATTTCATTTGCCCTCGTTTATCTTTTTAATGACCCGGGAGAGAACCCTCACTCGAAGTTACGGCGAAAGCCTTTGGGTGTAAAAATTACCGTCATATATTCAATTTTTATTTCAAATCAGATTTAGCCTGCATAAGATATGCCAACGCATGCAATACACACATTCCACTGAGGAATACTTTTGGAACGTGTAGTTTCAAACCCGCATGCTACGGTGTGAACGTCTGTGTGAATTTTGTGCCAATCAGTCATTATCTTTATTTCATATCTGTTTTTAGTATGAATGTAAAGTTAGCAAACATATATCCCAAATACTCCATATTGGCATAATTTCTGACATGAGTCTGGATTGAAAACGCAACGCTACGGTGAAAGCTTCTGTCCTGTCTATGGCACATTCAACACGCATCAGCAGCTAAAATGAAATAAAAAATACGGTGTAATTGTTTTATTATTCAGGTTCTAAGGAAATGAAATATGTGGTAAATATATTTCTGAAGAGCCAGAGCCGGGAAAGGGTGATTCTGATGTAAAAAATGCTTGTTTTGCATACTGAAAATGGCATATAAAGAATATATTTTCATGTTCATGTCACGTAAAAAAACGACATCGATCATAAATTTCACATGGCAATTGTAAATATGTGACTTTGCGTATAAATAACGTGATCATATTTTTCACAGGTGTGATGAATGGTGTCCTATTTATCACACTTGTGAAAATGTGATCGATAAAAAATGTGACCCTACAAAGTCCATATGTTTGATAATAAAAGGTTTTCACTAAGCCTTCAAAAATATAATATATGAAAAATGTGTAAATGTTTGAAAAGTCAAAACCGGCGATGAATTTGACGGTCTCCTCAACGTAGAGGATAATCATTCAGAATTGATAGCGCAGCTTATTGTTTAAATGTGTTCGTTTAAGTCTCCTTTACTATTTGACAAATAATTAAGTTTAAATAAAGCAAAAGATCGAGGTTAAAATGATAAATTAAACAGAACTAGTAATCAAGGGAATAAAACTTTGTTTGTGCTTTTAGTTTTAATACCAATGTTCCCATTAAGCAGATTATTACTGTGATTAAATTATCTTAAACCAGTTTTATCACTTCACAAGGAAAATTACTCCAACCATCTCCTCATGGAATGAGGCACTAGGGAGGACAATTATGATGTATGAAGAATAGAATAAGAATATATTTGGCCTTTTTTAATAAAACACAATCACTACAAAAAGCAGAATTATTCAGACTTATTGCTGTTATCATCATGGAGCGATTCACCTGTATGATAGGTCTAGTGCTTTATTCTTTCTCAACATCGCACCGTGAATGTGGAGGATGTAGAGATCCTAAGATATAGCTCTAACTGTTGACCGTCTATCTGCATAAAGCATATCTTTATTTTTAGTCACGCATGTTGGTCGTAGCGATGGTGAGCGTCCACATCTTTCATCGTCTTCACTTGAATTATGTTCTTCCCTAAATGGTATGGCACTTATGCAGGATTGCACTTTCGCCTTACACTTTACACTCCTGATAATATTATTTCTTAATCTTACATAGAATTTTATTATGGCTCTCGTTTCGACGTCGCCGTTTGACGCATTTTTTATTTTTTTTTACTTCTAAAGAAATGCGCTTCACAGTGCAATTTTCTATGCAACATACAAATTACGAGCGTTACATTCTTAAATTTTAGCAGAAAAATCATCATGGCACCACAAAGAGCTTCAAGTCTGATCTATAATGGGATATTGTTTTCAAAGCCCTCGTTGCCTCGGGATTTTACAGAAAACGACGAGCCCCAGATAGCCATGGAGATCATTTTACGCAAGATATGCAGAATTCCTAAAAAAAAAGTTTAATAGACACAAGAAGACTTTACGTGTATCGCTTTTAATATTTGATGACAAGGGATCAATGTTCCCTGAAAATTATAATCACCGTTGGTGATAAAGAACATTGCACACTGAAATAACATATCGTAGATCGCATTGGATCCAATCATAACTCGAAAGTTTCTTGTCTGATTTTCTATAACTTAATCTAAACATCACTGCAACTATTTATTTGATATAGTCTTGTAATACTGTGCCTTTCCAAATTGAAATAAAAAAAATATTGAAAAAAATATCGAATAGTTCCTTCCAATACTAAAACTTGGTAGTCAAGCTAATTTCAAGCAACTTAAAGATATGTGTATATGATTTTTCGTGCGTTACAATAGCTTCATATTTCTTTCGATCAATTCCTAACCGTTGAACAAATTACATGTATATATGGCATTTGAAACTAATTTTCTGAAAATAGAGCCATGTTGTGTATCTGTTAAAAATCTCATTTATCGTTGAGCGTCTGAATATTTCAGAAAAGGTTTCCTATGATTTTAAACACTTACGTAAGGCCACAATGCTGAGCATAAATATGATATGGAGAAATTGTAGACTCCTTTTATGTGCTATAAACCTGAAAAAAAAATACTAATTTCGTTTAATGAAACGTAAAAATAGGTAAAAAGTATTAGGTCCACCATATTTTTTTCCAAGCTTTGAGGTATGCCGAACATAATTCTACGTGATTCTGGGAATAGGCGTAAATGTATACTACAACTACGTGACTTTATACTAAACAATTAACATCTTAACTGGGTTTAACATAAAATCTAAGAACAATTTTGTCGAGTTCTTATCAAAATCGAGGTCTCATAATCGTATGTTGAAGTACTTTAAAAATTATTACGCCGCTCTGATACTCTTTGCCGTAACTGCTAATACTTAATATACGGTTAAATCTGAACAAGTATCTCTGAATAGTATAGTAGTAAACGCAGTGAATTCTTAGCTCTCAGGACAACAGTCGATCCGTGTGAGTCCGTTTGGACCTGTTGGTTTTCTCAAAACACCTCTTCTACAGCTTTTAAAGGAGTATTCTGGAGTATCCATTGCGCAGCTTTTTCGCGAATGTTCTTACCGTTTGTTTCCTATATTTTCGGAAACTTTGTAAATCTGATTCTATATCGAAATATTAAACTGCTTAAACAATGTTTGCATTTAAATGAAAAAAAAATATGGATGTTTGATTTCGAGTAAGCGTTTTAAGAATTTCAGAAAATATTAGATTATTTTTATATTTCTCCAAACTGGTCTAAAAATAAGTGCATTACGAAATTGTCCTAAAATACACGATGAAATTATTTTGGCGTAATGGGCGCAATAAAAATGAGAATATGGAATAGAAATCAGATTTACCCCCAAATCATCACTTAGCGTCTTCATGCGTATAAACATTCATCATTTGATTGATAATGATTTATTATATTGGGTTTTATATAATAAGGTACTAACACAATTTCTCTTCCGCATGTACATTTGCTATGACGCAATGGAAGTTTATATATACCTTTTATTTTCTGATCTTACGTGGGTAGATTTATTAAATATATAATATAATTCAGCTCTGCTTATCACTATTTTTTGTGAAATTCATAATAAAAGTATATTTTTAACCGAAATGGGGAGATAATTAACATGAAATATTTCAAAAACAAGTAAGGTGAGGTATATTTTTATCTATTTTTAGCTCACCTGAGCACAAAGTGCTCAAGGTGAGCTTTTGTGATCGCCCTTCGTCCGGCGTCCGTCGTCGTCCGTCGTGCGTCGTCCGTCGTAAACAATTTGCTTTAAACGACATCTCCTCTGAAACCGCTGAACAGAATTTAATGAAACTTGGCAGGAATGTTCCTTGGCTGAGGCTCTACAAAAGCTGCTAAAAAAACTTGATCCATGAAGAACTCTGGTTGCCATGGCTACAAAAAGAAAAATAATTTGAAAACTTTAAAAATCATCTTCTTCAAAACTACTGGCCAGATTTTAAAATAAATTGGTACAAATGTTTCTTGGGTCAACCTCTACCAAAGTTGCTAAAATTATTCCGATCCGTAAAAAAACATGGCCGCCAGGGGCGGGGCTTATTTGCCTTATATGTATATAGAGAAATCTTTAAACAACATCTCCTCTGAAACCACTGGACAGAATTTGATTAAACTTGGCAGGGATGACCCTTGGGTCAACCTTCACAAAAGTTGCTAAAATAAACTTGATCCATGTAGAACTCTGGTTGCCATGGCAACAAAAAGAAAAACAAATTGAAAACTTTGAAAATCATCTTCTTCAAAACTACTGGCCAGATTTTAAAATAAATTGGTACAGATGTTCCTTGGGTCAACCTTTACCAAAGTTGCTAAAATTATTCCGATCCGTAAAAAACATGGCCGCCAGGGGCGGGGCTTATTTGCCTTATATGTATATAGAGAAATCTTTAAACAACATCTCCTCTGAAACCACTGGACAGAATTTGATTAAACTTGGCAGGAATGATCCTTGGGTCAACCTTCGCAAACGTTGCTAAAATAAACTTGATCCATATAGAACTCTGGTTGCCATGGCAACAAAAAGAAAAAAAAAAGAAAACTTTAAAAATCATCTTCTTCAAAACTGCTGGCCAGATTTTAAAATAAATTGGTACAGATGTTCCTTGGGTCAACCTATTTATCTCAGGTGAGCGATTTAGGGCCATCATGGGCCTCTTGTTTTAAAAAGTTATCAATATCTATCAGTGCAGAAAAAGTACAAGAAAACTCTCCGCTATTTCTTTTTTCAATAGACTAATATTACATTTACATTTTTTTCAATAGACTAATATTACATTTTTCTTTATATGATTTTTTATATTTAATATCCCCTTTAAGTTTGTGATATGGAAAAAACGCTATACTTGGTATATTGTTGTTGTATCTAATAAACATTTGAATAAATGAGTTTCTACTTTCTATAATTTGATTGTTAAGGAGTGACAGTGCATTTTAATTAATTTCTCTGATAAAGGCCAAATACAATGGACAGAAACAAAAAGTGCAATAAAACAAGCTAAGACCTATATTTTTTATACATAAATTTGATTCTAATACTCTTCAGAACAATTATACCATATTTGCTTAAATTCTCTCCGTTAAAATTTACTCTAGCATAATCTTTAAATAGCAAGGAAACGCTTTCATCTGTGTCAAGGGGATGGAAATTTATATGCCATTTGATGTTAAAATGTAATTTGATGTTTTTTCTCCTGATATGACCTTTTCGTGATATCAATCATTTTATCCATGAATAGCTAAGGTTCATTTTGACATAGTAGCATAAGAATCTGAAAAGTAGTTCGAGCATTAAATTTATTAATCTCTCTCCTAAGAACAAACATACAACAATCAGTATCTTACTTAGAAATCATTCTGTTTTAATGAAATGAATATTTACCATAAAGACTAAATGCGAGTTTAAATGATAAAGTTGCAAATTAAGATTTTTGTAGAGCAGAAAGCTACAGCTGAATGTCACGCACGAAAATCAGAAATTGAGCTGAAAACTCTCAAACTCCAAAGCATCACAAATATGAATGTTGAAAAAATTAAGGCCACTTTCTGTAAAGTGAATGCAAATAACAGTGTATGCAGCAATATTTTCCAAAGGTCAATAAATAAGGGAGTTCTCAATTTTAATATAGTAGAGTTGATGAAAATTTCACGTATATATATATATTTATATATATATAAATTGTTATTTCAATAAAATTTTAATAAACGAGTTTTTGAAAATGTTATTATGCGAGACTCTAGCGAGCTTAATGACATTTTATGAACGAATTAGTAAGACTTGATATGAAATGACAATTCATGTCAGATTCTTTTTTATCTTATGACCATAATGACAGTAAATCTCGATTATAAGAACTAACAAACAAAAACACGAATACTTTTGTAATCTAACACCAAGAAAATAGTTTCAAATAATAACTGAAAATAACGATTATAACGTGTGTATTTCTCATACATTTCAACGAAGCAAACGCATTTAATCCAGCTGTTTGAGGTCAACACATTAATATGTATTTATATAGAATACACGCGCGTGACGCAGAGTGATGTAATCGGCCTTAAAGTTGTATGTAACGTGTTAAACACAAGAAAATATGTGATGGTTATACGAAACCGGAAACAGCTGTTTGAGCACAATTCAAATTTTGATGGCACTGGATCAAATATCAAACAAGAGAACGCTGATATGCACGACATTAATATGTCTAAATGTGCGTATTTCATAGGTTCGTGCCATCAAAAATTAAGTCTAGAGACTTATTTCAAATCAAGAGGGCAAGAGTATAGGAGTATATAACTGTCTATTATACCACAAGCATTAAGAATAAAAGGAAATGCATACTACTACTAGTATATAACCACTCCTATATTTTTTTATTTTTGTTCTATTTAAGACCCCTGAACGTATGTAGGCCATATTGAGATAGACGGCGACAATTTTCTTGCCCAGGAAAAGACATAAGACACCCATAAGGTTTTAAACTTCTCATTTGATACAACTTAGGAATGTTTAAGACAAATAGCTGTCTGAAACATCGACTTAATGGTAAAAGTAATAATATTAAATGGTACGAAATGTAAAATACGGTACACGTGTTTCTTAAAATGGGCTTTGCGTTCCATGATTAAAACATGTAAGTGTAAATAATGATAAGTAAACCATTGTGAATAGAATTTGAGACAATTTTCTTCTTTTTTTTAGAAGTTTTATTTAGGAGAAGTATTGTTAAACATTTTCTTGTTTTAGACCTGCGGTATGGATGACATTCTGATAAGATAAATTATTTTCAACGAATATAATTTGGGTACTTATAAGATATTAAATTTGCACATGAATACTTTAAACTATATTTAAAAGTTACTTGAATTAGAAATAAGGGGTCACCATGCTCGTTTTAAAAAATTTAGCTTATAGTAAAACACCACTGTTTGCGAAAATTTGCATTTAACTAGAAAGATTGCATTCGAAATACTATAACTACATATTAAAATATATTTTCAGAAAGTTTTAACACAATTTGTAACTTATTATGTGTTGTATAAGTTACGGTGAAAATACCGTTAAAACATGCATGGAATATACAAAAGTAGCAAAAATCACCATTTTGTCAGGACCAAAATGTAAACAAAAATTACCCAATAGCTGTGAAATTTAATATATATTTTTCTTGATAAAAATAGTTTCAACAGACAGATTTTTTTTCAGATTCAATCCTTTGATATAAACGCTTTTTAAAAATGTTTAAAAAATGTATACCTTACCATGTTTTTTGTTTTTTTCACTCAAACTGCTTTTTTACTGAAATTTTAGCCAAATTTGCATAAAATAACTAAAAGGTGACTTTAAAGACCCTCAGCATTTGGCAAATATACTTTAAATCATGTTTTTAATACATATACTTTTTTTTAATTTTGGGGCTTTCTTTCATATTGTAGGGAAAATAATTATGCATTTCAAAAGAAAAATAAATAAATAACCAAAACTAAAATCAGTGGTAATTCGCTGAAAAGTCCTTAAACAACATTTTCAAGTCTGCAACATAATTATACTAGATTTCAAAATGATAGTACCTTAAATGATCTGTTCTTATGCCTTTCTATTATATTGTCAATAATTCGATTTACGCCTACTATAGAATATGTATATTGAATCACGCGAGAAAGATTTCTTTCCGATCCAATTACCGTATCCGCAAGAGTCAAATAGATATTCTCAGAAAGATTGAAAAACCCTATGAACCGAACGAATCATGATAATCATGAATATTTCCTGAATGACAAAATAGCGGAAGAATCAAAGAAGCTTTTAGGACATGGTGAATTATATGGTTTCTCTCATGATCATATTAAGACATAATCAATCTCTGTCCCTGTTTTGTTGGTAACTTCAGATTAAATGGAAATCGAAATCTTTTACTTCCCTGTTAAAAAATTTTAAAAAAAAGGGTGCAAATAAGGATATCAGTGGTATTACGATTTAATATCAAATTGGATGTATTTAATAGCAAAATGATTATCTGGATTGCAATGTCATCAACTCATCCACTCTCGCGTGTCGGTAGGGAAATAGATATGGGTTTTAGTCAGGTAATATAAAGTGATGTGCCTGTCAATTCACACACCTAACTGAAACGAGATATAAAATCACTGCATTAAGAAATGAGAATAGTAATTAATTTCTGAAATGAAGTAAAAATAAAAGGCGCAAAGATGAGTGATATTTGTATTGTTCAAACTTTTAAATTGGAAAAGCGTTTTGCTTATCTTTCAGTTCAATGACGAACTAATAAAACGTTTATGCAAATTGCAATTCAAAGGCAAATATACACATTAAAAGGCGACTGAAAATTAATTGATTATCATTGAATTATGAAAAACTATTATACATTATTCAACTGAAACGATAAACGTTAATATAGCTAAGTAAATAGAAACATTAACCATGGGTTGCCCTGTAGATTCTAATTTTACGTTTAGACCGTATTAAGTCGCCTATTTGTTGACTTACTTTGCTTTAACTTTCCAGTAATTTGGGGTTTGTCGACATAAAACAGATATAAAATTTGCTGTCTCACTGATATCACCCGTAGACAAGATAGTAGTATGTTACAATCAGTTACATTATCCTTACACTAGGCTGACATCTACCTGTATATGCGGAGCTCTAAGCAAAGGAAATATTCCAGTGCAATGTTTGAGAAGAATCCTTCCCATAATCTGAGTTTAATTCTGATATATCTGTTTTTTGTTTTTTCGCCGCAAACCTTAAACGTATTCCCTTCTTACCAAAACACATCTTTGCAAAATTGAAGTATGATATCAAGTGGAGAGGTCTTGTAAATACGTGCAGCAAAGAGTGTTCTTCCCAGGAAGCATTTACTTATTTGAAATATAATTAAATCAGATAGACACAGGTCCATGTGAGTGGCAAATTGCTACAGCATGCATTTTTTTCAGTCGCTAAAGAAGCATTGCCATACTCGAAAACATATCATTCAGATGTACCCGAGGCCATTCTATATCTTTTTCCTTTTGTTCATCGCATACTTCTTATAGGAATATCCTCTGACTTGGTGTCGAGACGACAAAAGCACTTTAATGAGTATCAATCCCCATCTTTTTCAGCCTTGTGTCTATACTTAACCTAGTGTGGAACATAAACATGACTCAGAATTTCATGTTACAGGTATGACTTCATAAATATCAATTTCAAATAGGGTCTGTATATCGAAAAGCATTTGCAAGAAATAAAAGGCGTTGTTTGCTGTGACTGAACATGACTGAAGTCCAGTAAAACATTTTTATTTATAAATACAGTTAGGGAAAACTGTTTATCCTCATACTTCTTTAACCTCCTTGGTATGTCAAGGCCTTTAAACAAATCAATGACATACTGCTTTTGGAGTAAACGCTCTAGCCACCCGGGCACCTTGAAGTTTTTAATGTTTCATATTTTAAAGGGAGACTAGCAATTTCTCTGAAACTCAACTACAGCTGATAATTAGAAGAATCATTAAACCCCCAACACAATAATCTTCAAAGTTAGTGGGAGTTCATTTTCTAGTTTTTCTTTTACAATCAAAATAAAGAAAGAACAGAAACAATCACATGTTCAAACCTTTGCTTTAAAAAAATAAGAACAGGACAACTTAGAATTTCATATTCGCTTAGCTTTCATAATCAATATTTTAAGTCTATGTTTCTTTTCTTTTTGTCTTTTAATTTATTGTTCATAAAGAATGAACAATACGCCCACAGTACACATTAATGTTTGTAAGATGCTGTTATCCTCTCGAATTGCAGAAAACCTCCATAGATAGCTCTATCCAGGCGCGTATTATATTAAACCCTTCGTATTACCAATACCTATTTGCCAAAACATGTTTTGAATATTATGTTGTCCCCGTCGACTGCAGGTTTCAAGATAGTTCCCTTTGTGTCACAATGAGCGAAATAATGGAGACAATCCTGACTTAAAACAGATATAAGACACCCATGAGATATTAAATGTCTCATTTGGTGGAAATTATTATGTCTTATAAATATAAACTATCCACGACTTAAACTAAATGATGATTTATAAAACAAGAATTTTCAGAAGACAACAAAGCTCGCCGAGCAGACCACTTTCCCGGAGAGCTAAACAGTCGCTGAAATGAAACCAACGAATACCTCTTTCAGTTTCCTCTTTTTTCTAGAGTTGAAAATTTGATTTTTCAACTGAACTATTTTGTCTCGACTGTCATATCATTCTGAATGTTGGACAGCTCTGGTGTGTACACATGCGTGTTTACACTCACCCACACATCATAAAATTGAAGAAGAAACTGCCCAAATCATACATTTTCAATCTTTATTTTTACATCTACAACGATCCAAAGTCAAATTAGGTAAAACAAATGGAAACGGGAAAACATCATCATTGCCACAAGCAAGTTCTATGTAGAAAAGGGGCCATTGAGTTGAAAATTTACAGATTTTGCCCAAAATCGAACTTGACCTTTGTTTTGTTAGGAAAGACAAGTGTACCAAAAATTATTTAATTCTGTCAACCCGTTCGGGGTTATTGCGCGGTGAAATGGTGACTTTTTATGCAAATTTTAAACAAAAAAGAGCAATGTTGAAGATTTACGGATTTTCTCCAAAATCTAACTTGACCTTCATTTTTTTTGAGATAACAAGTGTACCAAAAATATTTAAATCTGTCAACCCGTTCGGGAATTATCGCGCGGAAACGAAATGTTTTTCGCCGCCCGCCTGAACGCCAGACCGCCTAACCACCAACCCGCTAAACAACATACCTCAATCCAGTATCTCTCCGAGGACTTCCAGGCGAGCTACAAACAATGCTGTAGAAAATGTTCATTAAAGAAAGCATAAAAGCAAAGGGATGTACATATATAGCTTTACCAGAAAACAATGTTTGTTATATGTATTATTTAGTTCACAGTATACTAAGCTATCAATCACGTAACTTTTGGAGTAGTCTTGCGGTTGTTCAACATCATGTGATATGATGTGAAAGAGAACCCCCGAACATGCATCTTGCTGCCGTATATTGAATAACGCAGGAACATTTTCCCAATTGTATTACGGAATTTCTAAGTGTCACTTGATAAACAGGTACTTAATTGTATATACTATTTTGTAATGTAGAGTTGATATGAGACAATGATTAAGTTATAAAGAAAATGCATTGAAAGTGGTAATAGCTGTGAATTTTAAGTGATAGAATAAGCTCTTGAGACATCAGTTTGGTCCTAAGGTTTCGATCATAATAGAATTGTTATCCATGGATGCGTAGTTCTGAAACTTAAATTATTTTCTAAGGCCTATATGGGTTTCAGGGTCGCAATATTTGACATTTTTTGCTGATTTCAATCGATGATAACAACAGAAAACGCTGTGAAATACATGTATATCGAAAACCTACCACAAGAGCCAATTAAACATATCATAACATTATGTGCCGACGTAAACCGATACTAAAGCCACTTTCTTTATCACATAATGTTATTTTGATGCATTAATTTTTTGAATAAGAATACCATTTGATATGTGAATTGTGATGTAAATACTAAATAAACAGCATATAATGTTTCTATTTTTGAGGTTTCTGTTTTAGTAAATTAGAAACAAATTTTTTTGTACGACCTTCTTTACGCAAGGTTAAAGCGTGTTTATGGCATGAAGTTTTTTGGTATCCCTTGTAAATTTGATCTCCGTTTATTAAACTGACTTTGAAACAACAGGAAATGCGACAATCCTGTTCTCTCGGCGCTATCAACGCTTTGATTTGTACTCAGTTTTTTATTTAACGCTGTAGACGATTCCTATCTCTAATCCTCTCCCTAATCTTTATAACGGGTTATTCTGATGATAACTTTTAAACCTTGTGTACTTTGTAATAAATTATATATTCCTTTCTTTTCTACGGTTACTCATAAAATTGTAACCTGGGACCCAATTTCATAAATTTTAACAACAATGGGTTATTCTGATATTCACATTTCTGTTTCGTAACATTGCGATTTTAATCAGATTGGATATGGTAAAACTTATTTTGTTCTTACTTGTTTATGTTGTAACACCTCATCCAGTGACAGACAGATCGTGACAGGAGTGATAGCATATCGTGACAATCGTAACAGAACTTGAGAGAAAGCGATGAAAATCGCCGTATATCTTGATCAGAGTCATGTTGGTTTCGTAACAGAAAGTTACAGATCGTAACAAAACATATTGAAAGCACAGGAAAGCGTAGCAAAACGTAGAAAAAGAAAAACTGAAAAATAAATCATGCAGCTACACGGTTTCCTTTAATAATGGAGATCGTAGATGCCGTGTCCTAATATAAATGTCCCAATACTTGAAATTACCAATAATCGATGACGCCATATCGTAAAATAGATTAATTAAGGAACTTTTTAAGTTGAAAAGAGCTATGTATATTCAGATTAGTCTGACGGCAAAATCGACCTCACTGGATCTACTAATGAATAAGAAAACCCCTGTAAAGCACGATGTTGAATTGTCAAAAAGCGCATCAATACCAATCCTAATTTGACATTTTTATAATTACCAAACTTTTAATTTAGATGTTTATTTTCAAATCGAGATAGTGATATATAGTAGCTTATGTTATCCAACTTGAAAGAACTGCCTTTGATACCACAAGCATTAAGAATCTAAAGAAATGTCCATAGTTTATACTATATTAGTCACTCCTCTACATTTTAGGTAGTTATATTTCAACCCCTCATCGTATGTAGGTCCTTTTGAGATATCGACGGTGGCAATTTTCTGGCTTTAGTAAAGACATGACACCCATAGGATTCTAAATGTCTCATTTGCTTCAAATTTAGGATATGCAAAACGCATCATGCTGTCTGAAACTTTGACTTAATGGTTAAAGTAAAAGCATACGTGTGTCTTAAAATGAACTTCGTGATTTATGATAGAAAAGAAAATGTTTTCAGAGCAGATTTAACAATGCTATAATGACATTTTCTTTCAGATGTTAATATTATTTTGGATGGTATTATCAGAAGATTGAAAATTTCTAATTGAAAATTGACACTTTTCCATAAGTACATTGTATGTTTTTTGACGTTAAAGTACTACTGACACAACAATCCCTGCAATAACTATAAAGCATGTTGACGGGCAGAGAAGCCTATATTGTAGTCATATCGGGGAACATGTTCTTGTTTTAGACCTACAATATGCAATGACATTTGTTAAAAAGCGTTACCATTGAAGATGGCACATGTACTTATAAAGTACATTCATTTGAGTCATTTTCAAAGGAACATTACCTTAAACGATATCACAAAGTTTGTCTATTAATTTAGTTTTGAAAATGATAGTACCTTAAATGTATTATTTAAAGTTTTCCTACTTTATTGATAATTTTCCGATCGTTCATGTCTGGTATAGTATGAGACGGAAAATATAAAAGGTAATCTTCCGTGATGTACGAGTAAGTAAGTAAGTGTGTATTGAAAGAATTGTATTCCATTTATGTATCAGCAAGATATTAGATACACTCTGTAAGATTAATAAAATGCTTGAGAGTCCTTTTGGTGCGTTAAGCATGGACTAGAAGAGAAGAGGAGAAAGTCAAGTGGCTTGTAACTTTTTATATTCATTTTTAACATCAAATGAATCTTGTAGCTTATAATATCATTTTAATGTCTTGAAATATTGCACATAAAAGACAAAAAACTGACGAATAAAAAAAAAAGACATATGTCTATGTATTGCTTAAAATTATCTTATATAATTTTCAATTCTTTTTTCAATTTGTTGTTTTTATTCATTTAAATGTTGTGCATAACATGTTAAACGAGTAAAAAGTGGTCATTTTACATTACATGAATATTGTAAATGACGTCATATATTTGCTACAATATTTACGTTGTCAGTATATTTTACTTGGGAAAATACAATATATCAATGCACATCCTGTGAGCACGAGACAGCCCGAACCGATCTGTGTGTTAATTAAAATTTATGCACAGTTGTTTCCCTACTTTGGTTTATATAGGAAAACGAGAATCGTGATATAATATTGTACATAAATTGAAAAATAAAATTCGTAATTGTTAACAGTTTTTAAGCAAGACGTGCTAGGTGCCATTGAGCTACTAATTTTCATTTAGTTAGATATGGAAAAAGTATCTTGGATTTTGTATAGCCAATTTAAATCCTGTTTTAAATATATATCTCGATTCAAAAATATAGCTGATCAAAGTTCGAGGTTTAAAGCCATTTGGTATTATTAGCTCGCCTGGACGCCTCGGAGAGCTATTGGATTGGGGTATGTCATTTGGTGGGTGATGTCAATCTTTAGTTTCCGTAAGATAAATCTAGAACGGGCAGATTTAAATAGCATTTGGTCCTTATGTTTATCGTAATAAATTGAAGGCCAAGTTTAATTTTGGCAAAGTCCGTAAACTTTGGACTTAGTTACGGCTTTTTCGACTTTTTCGACTTGCAAAAATACACTGTCCTCGCGAAAACTCCCTAAGAGGCTAACATATTGCTTTTCACATGTAGGTCGGTCCGTCGGTCATTCTGTCGGTAGACCAAAACTTGTCCGAGTGATAATTTAAGTTCTGTTTGACCCGTAAGTCTCAAACTTTATATGGTTGTTGCTTATGTCTAGTAGAAGACCCATATTGATTTTGGAAGTTGTACTTTAAAGGTCAAGGTCATGGGTTATAATATGTAAATGAAAGTCCGACTTATAAAAATCTTATTCTTATTAAGTCTCAAACATTATACAATAGTTACTTATGACCAGTAGAAGAACTTTATTGTTTTTTGGGTGTTCTTAATACTCTTTAACATTGTGTTATCTCTTTTATATTATATATATTGCACAATTCCCAGATAGCAAGGGTATATGGGACCCATATGGGCTGTATCTGGGTATGCCTATATGGGCTAAACTATGTGGGACCCATGTGGGTCCCATATGTAGAGTTTTTTACCCATATGGGACCCATATGGGCTGTATCTGGGTATGCCAATATGGGCTTAACTATGTGGGACCCAATTGTATTTGAATGAATTATGTCTTTTCGAATTGTATTTTCTCAGCATGTGATTAAATTGAAGTTTTAATTAAATTAAGAAGAAAAATAAAACTGTATATTGTATTTGAGGGACCAATTTTCTGATTTTCAGTAATATTTTTTTGGAGCGACAGATTTTCAGAGGCTGTTGGTACCAGTTTTCCACATTTGACTGCACATTCAGACAGTGCAGTGGTATGGAGCCATATTACATGCAAATGGGGTGCAAGTATGGGACCTTTAAGGGGCCCATATTGGATCTTGGTGGACTGCCCATATGGGACCCAGGCCAAAACAGGTTGCACTTTCGACATGGGTCCCATGTGGGTAGCCCATATGAGGCCTATGTAGAATCTAGGTGGGCTGCCCATATGGGACCCTTGAGGGGCCCATATTGGATCTTGGTGGACTGCCCATATGGGACCCAGGCCAAAACAGGTTGCACTTTCGACATGGGTCCCATGTGGGTAGCCCATATGAGGCCTATGTAGAATCTAGGTGGGCTGCCCATATGGGACCCTTGAGGGGCCCATATTGAATCTAGTGGGCTGCCCATATGGGACCCAGGCCAAAACAGGCTGCACTTTCGACATGGGTCCCATGTGGGTGGCCCATATGGGGCCCATGTGGGAAACCATATGGGACCCATATGGGTCCCTTATATATTGCTATCTGGGATTGTTGCTTATACGTAAATCCCTTTTTGTCGAGCCCGCTTGCAGAGAGCTCGACTTAATTGTCACAATGACGATTCGGTGTATGTATGTGGGTGTTACTGAATTATCTTCTACACTAGTGTGTCCGTCCAGATTTAATCTTGTCCGGGCTGTATCTTCGCCATGGATAGAGGGATTCTCAAATAACTTGACAAAAATGTCAAGCTAAGTGAGATGGTGTGTCGCACACAAGAACCAGATTCGTAACTCAAAGGTCAAGACTTTAAGGTCAAAGGCCGTGTAGCTGGATTTGCTTGTCTGGGCTGTAAGTTAATAGTCGTGGATCGCAGCATTTTCAAATAACTTGGCAGTTATATTAACCTCAATGAGGCGATATATTGTGCAGAGAAGTGTTTGGTTCCTAGCTCAAAAGTCACACTTAGAGGTCAAAGGTCAAATAGCTGGATTTTATTTCCCGGGCTATACCTTAGACATGGGTTGCAGACAAATTTATTCCTAGCTCAAAGGTCAAGGTCACACATAGAGGTCAAAAGTCATGGAGTTGGATTTGCTTGTCCGGGTTGTAACAAAAGACGATGTGTCACGTGCAATTTTTTCAAAGGTCATATGTTTGTCTGGGTTGTAACTCAAACGTGGATCGCAGGATTTTCAAATAAATTTGCAGTTATGTTTACTTTCACCAAGATAAGTTCTGGACCAATTTATGAAATGCCCACTTTATGAAGTCAAACATCATACATGTAATATAGCTATATAAATATAATGGCATATGAGGGGGGGACATTTACAAACATTTCTTGTTGGTACACATGTTTCTCCGAATAGAATGAAAGCCAAATATGAATTTGGATACATTTCAAAGATGCAGGTTATATAATATTTCCAATTTGCTGCATTTCCTTCAATGAGGCCTCTGATACAAGATATTGTGGCATAAGAACGCTCAAATGAATACCATCAGAACATATGACCTTAATTACTTTGACATTTGAAACGCAAATCCGTCTGCGTCATTTTATCTTACGGCCTTTCATCAAACTTTATTTTGACTACTTTAGCGTGAAATAACAAATATTTCGTCGCCATAATTCAACACGCGTAGAAAATAAATATAATATGACCAAATTAAAACACCCATTACAATTCCTTAGAAGCCTGCCTTTGTCGGCAAAGTTTCTATTTTAGCCTTCACAGCATCCTTTGATTTTGCCGATGGGTTCAAGTGTTCGAGTGTGTGTATGTAATACACACAAGCCTGTGTCCTCAAAGTCGATTTTGTGTAGGTATTTGGTTTGGCATTTTAATTAATGCTACTTAATTTATGTGGGAAGTATTATTGTCTACTGCGTCTACTACTTCTTGAGGGAATTAAACAATGTTGATTATTTATCTAAACCACGCATTCTGCCATCTTTGATTTCAAAATATAACCAAGCGGAAAATAGTCCAGTCATCCGATAAATGACTTGTACCATTAAAGTTTATTCAACCCAAAACCAACATTCATCACATCTACAGATTAGTCATTTGCAGACGAAAGAAAAACTGACTAAAGGAAAATCATGTAAAAATCACTGATAGATTAGGTTTACAGCAATAAAAAAAATTCAAAAAGTTTCAGTAATGTTTTAAACGTGGATGTTTAAAATAAGCATACGTAAATACAGAATATCTGAAATTTAGGTTGACTTTGTACTCATAATATTTATGATCGTAATGAATAGAGAGGTGGGTGGGGTAATTGCATTTAGATAAGCATATTTTTCAATAAAGAATTATCAGATCAATAAAAAAGAAAAAGAGATAAACTTACATTGATAATTGGACATTATCATGAAAGACCCCATCATTGTGTTTTAAAAGAAATTTCTGCAGAAATTTGAAAAATATATATTGTGAAAATTCTAATTAATACACATTTATACAAAAGGTTGACCTTTTGTTGCGTCTGATTCAGTTAAGACAAGCAAAAGACATCTTACTTTATCCATTCTGTCACAAATTAAATAGCCAGTGATTGATTTCAAGTACTTTTCATGTTTGCGTTATTATTGAAAAAAAAATCTCACTAATATTTAAAAAATCCCATTAAATTTGCCAAATGGGCAAAAAATCTCAATCACTTTCTGACCCAAAATGATCCCTGTGAACATTATTCAAAATGTAAATTTGTCTTTGAATTCATGATCGTTTATATTCGGGGAGAGGAAGGGGGTGAATTTAAAGGGGAAATTGGTAAAAAAACAAAAAAAAAACGTGTTTGCTTAAGCAAATCTTTAAAGGTCATTTAAACATCAATTCAGAGTGTCTGACAAATCATCAATTAAAAATACTTTTATTTTTATTCCTCAAAATATGTTAAATGAAATTATTAGGAGATTGCATTGTCAGACAATTATCGAGACTTGGTTTATACTCATTTTGTATCTAAATATTAATTCATTTTACGAAAAAAAAAGAATCTTTGAGCTACCACATCCTTGGCAATTCAGTCCAAATTGTCCCATGCTTGTATGTTAGTCTTTACGAGTAACACATCCTCTTGTACCGCTGAAGGATAGCATGTTTTGAAGAAAAAAGTCTATTTTTAGTTACTTGGGTGGATGAGATATCCGTTTTTCAATTCATCTTTTGAAAATTTGATATGCAAAATAGATAAATAACGATGAAGGAAATGAACAGTGATTTATTTACATAGTAGCTTTTTGAGATGTTATTAATATATTTTGATATTTAAAACTTATAAAATGAATATGTCTGGTATTTTTGGATATGTTAAGCGTACTTTGGAGAGAAGATAAAAGGCATAAAATATATTGTGATGTTTTATTTTTTTTATTTGATACAGTAGACCTGTTTTACGTCTGGAAGTCAAATGCTGATTTTGATAAGGCAAGGAATAGTAAATGTGTGGACAAAATTGAGTACATGCCTTGTGATTATTTAAAGCATATTTTTCAATGCAAATTTGCTCAAGGAAATGAATCTAGTATGTTAGGTAACTAAAACCTGTCAACGGTTGAAGCCAAAAGCATGGATTTTCTCCGAGCTATCCGGTCCCCCCCCCCCCCCGACACACACACAATAATGATCACATATGCCACTACCAGAGGCATCGAGAGTGATTAATATGTTGAAAGAACTTGTTTTGTGATCGATGTAAAGTAAATATAGTTTAAAAAAAGGCATTTCTCTTGAAACTTGTTCAGTCGTCTTAAGGATTAAAATCTTACATATGACAGATGTGTTGATGTTTCTCTATTATATCAAGCAGTAAAAACGTGACTAAATATTGCACCAGCCATGTGTCGGGTCAACTAGTCCTAGAACTATCTTTATCACCGTAATGTGGCGTCCTGGTCGGCCTTCCATTTAAAAGACAGACGCTAAAATCAGTAGGGTACTGATACCGTTTTTTTTTCTTTATTCATCTGCAAAAATACAATTGTAAAGCCATATCAATTCTAAGATAAACTCAAATCAATTGAAAACGTTCGCAAATTAATTGAAAACGTTCGCTCCCCTGTCAATATAAACTATTCAGAATAAACAAAAATACATAATCTAGATATTTCGGTTCTAATCACAGCATGAACTCACTGGTTGCAAAACAGGAGGTCAGTAATAGAGTTCTTTCACTAGCAAATCGAACGTATTTAAACAGTACAATAATTATCAAGAATACAATGTAATCAACTAATCCACTCTCTCTTGACGGTGTTATGTGGAAATAATGATGGTCTTTAGTCGAGCGTAATATCAGGTATTGTGCCTATCAATTTCAGATATTAAAATCATTGCATTAACTGATGAGAAGAGTTTCTTATTTCTGAAATGAGGTAAAGGAAGGGTACAAAGATGAGTAATTTGTTTAGTTATATCTATTTTAGTTGGTAAAGGTTCTTATTTATTTTACAGCTAAAGGACGAATTGATAAAAACGGTGTGGAAATTGCAATTTTAAACACACATTAGGATGCAACTAAAAGTAATTGACTATCATTGTGTGATATTTTTCCGCATTTGGCGATAAATCATTGAACGTCACACACCCGAAAAACACAACGATAAGATGATTAAATGATTACAGGCAATTATCATGAGACATTAGTCGTTATAGATTTTTATTTTACTAAGGGCCAATGCAAATCTTTCTAAGCTGTTAAACACATGAGTGTCATCTTTGACAATTTTCTAGTTTTAAAATCTGTAGCCCACCTTAATACTGCATGGGAGGAAATTGACTGAGCTCCATATATATCACACAGTTAATCAAATATCTTATTCGTACCTATACAAAGTCTAGTGTTAAATCTTATGTAACTCAGAATATTCGGCCAATTTACATCTATGACTTCATAGATTAAACAAATTAAAACGTTTCGTATATCGGTCATTTGTAAAGCATTTACTTGAAATAAAAGGCGTCGTTAACTGTGACTGAACATGACTTAAGTCTAGTAAAACATATCTTAAATATACAATGTACCTCGTATATTAAAGCAAAACTGTTTGAACCACCCTCATACATATCTTACACCCAGGCCTGTGAACAAAAACGATGACATCGCGATTGCGGAGTGAACGCTCTAGTCACTCGGGCACCTAGAATTTTTATCTTCGATTATTGAAAGGGAGCCAAACGATGTCCCAGAATATAAACTACGGCTGATTACTACTAGACGAAATATCAACCCTTCAACAGAATATAAACTACCAGACGAAATATCAACCCTTCAACAGAATATAAACTACCAGACGAAATATCAACCCTTCAACAGAATATAAACTACCAGACGAAATATCAACCCTTCAACAGAATATAAACTACTAGACGAAATATCAACTCTTCAACAGAATATAAACTACCAGACGAAATATCAACCCTTCAACAGAATATAAACTACCAGACGAAATATCAACCCTTCAACAGAATATAAACTACCAGACGAAATATCAACCCTTCAACAGAATATAAACTACCAGACGAAATATCAACCCTTCAACAGAATATAAACTACTAGACGAAATATCAACTCTTCAACAGAATATAAACTACCAGACGAAATATCAACCCTTCAACAGAATATAAATCAATGCAGAATAGAAGTTCTGCTGTTGTTTTTTTACAAACCAAATATAAACATATAAATTAATGGAACAGATAAACAATGACTATGAAAACGATCAAATGTTCGGAACCGTTGCTCTAACGACAGGTATAAAAGAGGACAACCTTAAATCTATTATTCGCCTGACCTACATTCCTACATAATCAATATCTTTAAAACTTTTTTTTCTGTATTTGTCTTTCAAATATTGACGCATCACATTATTATGAATAACTATTTCTCTAACGGCACAGGTTACTGTTTGGGCAGAGGCCCTTTTTAGATGACCCTATCCATGCAGGCTCTATTTTCGACCCTTAATATGAACAATAACTTGCTGTAAATACATGTTTTGAACATTATGTTGTTTTGTCTGTCAACTGAATGTTTCAAGGTAGAATCATTTGCGTCACAACCAGCAAAACAATGGAGATACTCTTATTTAAACAAGATATAAGACACCCATGGGAAATTAAATGTCTCATTTGGTGGAAAGAATGATGCCTAATAAAGTCTAATAAACTATTCACGACTTAGACTAAATGGTGTTTATGAAACAGTGCAGTTGGCATAAAAACAACAGAAAGTACACACATATCTGTACAACACAAAAAGTTTTTTTAAACATTAATTTTGGATTAGTCTTTCAGTAGTTCAACAGCATGAGATCTGATGTGAATTTCCAAATTGTATCACGATCTTTCAAAGTCTTAATTACAATACAAAATCTTGTATTTTAGGGCTGCTATGTGACAAATGGTTAAGTTATAAAGGAAATGTCTTGAAAGAGGAAATTGTTGTTGTCTATAAGTAAAGGATTTGAATATGTATTTGATGCATCATTTTGTCCGTTATGGTTACTTTCATACTCGAAGTTTCGCACATTGATGGTGAGCTTAGGCACGTAAACTATTTTCGGATACGTGTTTAGTGTTACGCTGCATCAGGGTCGAAATATTATATATTTTAAAATGCAAAACACATAGTTTACATGTGTGACATTTTTTATCGATGGATGCAAAGGAAACACCTTGAAATTCATACCATAAACCTAGAGGCATTATGTTATCACAACACCATGTGCCTACGCAAATCGATTCTTATTGTCGAGAGGCCATTAAGAATTGATTTTATTTTGAATTTAAAAAGACTGGAACTGAATGCATCGCCAAATTTATTAATTACATAGTACTTTGTAAATGAAAATACCATTGGATTCGCAAGTTTAATTTAAAAACAAATAAAACACCATACAGTGTTTATCCACGTTTTAATCAATGTAAAAGGGTTGCTACATAATTCCGACGCTTGTTAATTTTGCAAGTGGAATCGTTCATTATATGTATTTCATTGTATTAAAAATAGTATGTTCAATCATATAATAATGGACCTATACTAATGCATAGTTTACGTACACAGTCGAGATTTAGGAAATGCAATTACCGAATTGAATATCTGGTAAACGGACGTCGATAAGCTTAGAGTGCATACAGAAAAACTTTTTACATGTATAATGTAAATTTTGTCACGTGACACATTTTTCGCCTATTTCAAAAAGAACATAGATTCATTTTACTTATCCTACAATAAATTATACCACAACAATGTTTTTATGGGCAAAGTGATTTCCAGTACATACGTTGTTACGCTAGATGAAACATTCATGTTAAAGAGATTTCAAACAACAATAATAATATACATCTTGGAATCAAATATATCAAAGAATCGTTATACTTCTACTTTTAGCATAAATCACGTTTTCATCATAAAATACATTTATTTTCGACGTTTGGAGAATATAAAGTGAAGTCTACGAAATACGGGTTGAGAAATACCTTGGGAATATTCCGACGAAAATAAAATACTTTAGCAAAGAGATTTCAAACCACTCTACTTTTGCAGATAAGTGTAACTACTCGTATGTTAAACTTTTTCTTATTCTAGTCACGATTTCAAACATAATTAAATTTACAAGACAATGTTGTGAGCATGATTAACGGATTTGAAGAATTATAAATAAAGAAACAGAAGAAAATAAAAAAAAAATCTACGGAAAAATCATCTCAGAAGAGATGTTAAAACACAAATTAATTGTTTCATGTACATATTTTTTGTTTTTCCGTAGAGTAATACTTACGGAAGAAAGGGGCTAGGCATAATGTTTGTTTATACCGCCACCATCTTGTTGCGCAAGAATCAAACTGTTCTGATGTCCCCCTTTTTTTTTGAAAAAAAAATCGCTTTGAAAACTACCCTGCCGATATTTTAATAAGTGTTTAGGAAATGATACACCTTTTTATTTTCGACGTTTGGAGATTATACAGTGAGTCAAGTCTACGAAAGACGAGATATACCATGTGAAAAATAAATGCAATTCTTAATACCCAATTAATTTAGATATTCATATTTCATTGTTACAAATACATGTTTAACACAACATTCACTAAGATCTTGACCATTTTAGGGATATTATATCTCCTTGTTTATTTGTTTCTTATATATCAATATGCGAAATCATTTTCTTTAAAACGTGAAATAGCTCACAAGCGTAATTATTTTACCATCCTTGTTACTTCTTTCGTCAATATAAATGTATCATATCCTTTTCTCAGAAATGCTAGTTTGTTTCCTTAGGTTAACCGTCCCAAGATTTAACATTAAATCCTACACATACAGTGTAAAGGCATGAATTATATTTTCAAGACGAAGCAAAGAATGAATTTGGAAGTATTCAAATAGAACAAAAGATGTAAACAATGATTAATTTACCCACAGTCTCTTGGTGGTACAATATGCATTGAAATAAGTTTTAAGTCGCAAAAAAAATCAAGTATTCGGCCTAATAAATATTTGTGTTTAATTGTGTGATTAATTTCGGATACAAAAGCAAAAGAAAAATATTGGGATAAGATCTGATATAATGAGTACTAAGATCAATGCTACTTTCGTTGTTCTTATATCTAATTCTGAAAAGAGTTTGGTTTATATTTTCGTCGGGAGGACATAATAATGAAAACGTTATCGAAATTACAAGGAAAATAAAAATACAGGCGTTTTTATTAAAAAGCGACCGTTATTTGTCATCTGGTAATAGCTTTCGGATTGAGTAACACATTAATGAATATCATTCAACTTTAAAGATTATCGACAAAATGAATAAGTAAATAGATACATAAATAATGTTTCATCACCTGCATATCAGCAAATCAAAAAATTGACTTTTGCAACTTTAAAGTTTCCGGGATCATTTTAGAGGCGTTTTCTTTTCTACGTGAGAGAGACTACCCAGCACAACTATTTAACATTTACAAATGAACGTGTTTGCACGCTGTCGACAAATTTCAAGTACTTCTGGTTTTATCTTTCATCGTCAATCAGGCATTCTTTTCCACCTCAACCGTTGTGGTGGTGTTTGTCAAGGTCAGAATGATTTAAAGGCGACAAACAATATTCCAGCTCAAACAGCTTTGACCAACCAAGTGTAACACGTGTATGGACATGAAATAATGGCTGCAATGTTTCAAGGCAGACGCTCTAACGTCATAATGGGCCGAACAATGGCGCTATTCTGACTTAAAGCAAAATGTAAGACACCCACGAGATATCAAATGTCTCACTCGGGGCAGATTAGAATCTGTCTGAAACATTCACGGCTTAATACTGATTTACAACCAGTCTTGTGGGACATGCTTTACGGAATAATAACAGAAGGAGGTACGCGTACAAAATAGCTGTTGGTTTCAAGATTCATGAAGTATATATTATCCAAAATTGTAAATCACAGTTCTTTTGGATTGGTCTTTCGGCAGATAAACAATTCTGACAGTTCGCGTGTGGTATAAGATAAAACAGAACTCACCGAAAACATGTTTTTAGTACTGTATATTGCAATACACTAGAAAATCTCCGATATTCCATTACCGTCTTTCAAAGTTATTCTCTTTATACATAATTAAATCAAATCCTTTGTAATGCAAAATCGTTATGATATTCGGATTTTATAAAGGATATTTCTTGAAAGAGGAAATCCATGACGCTCTCGAGATATCATTTTGATGCATATAATATCTATTCTAATATAATCATCGCACATGAATCTAGCTGATTTTTAGTTTAAAGATTTGCTGAATCAGGATAGCAGTCGATGATTACGACAGAAACGCTTTTGTCAGAAACTTACTTAAAGAAGCTGTCGACCAGATCATTGATCATTGAATTTTAATCTAATTGAGCCCAAATGTATTGCAAAATGCATGTATTATATAGTTTTGATGTTTTGGTACATTTATGAAATTACTATTTGGTGCCTCAAGTGTAACGCGTTAGGGTTGTTTCATAATTTCGACACACGCCAATTGCGCATTTGGTTTTAAAAAAACATTTTGCAATGTTTAAAACATTACAAGTTTTTTACCATGATATAACCAATACCCATGATGCGATACTCGTGAATTTGTGCTTAGTTTATGTCGAACCGGGATTATTACAGTCATTTGAAGACTTTATCGTCACATGGAATATTGCAAGAATATAATTGTAGACAAGCGAGTGTTTCATAGAACACTAGACTAAATCATTTGTAAATATCCTAATTTGTGGAAGCCGAGATAAAGTGTGTTTTATCAAAGCTGGATTCATGTTTTGCGAAATAATTCTCGTGCGCGTATATACATTATACTAATTAAGGTTAGGTACATGCATGTATTGATCCCATGTACATATTCAATTAAACTGGACGTCGCTAATCTCAGATAACTATATGTAAAATATAGTGTTATTGTGACTTATTTTAAGAACTTTCTTGTTGACAATTTAAACATTGTATGTATAGAAGAATCAAATAATATAATCATGAGCCTACGTTCAGTGTGCATATTTTCATCATAAAATACATTACCTTCACAACGGTTGGAGTTCATATAGCAAATCCTTCTTCAAGACCAATGCTCACACGTGATTTTGAAGGTATGTGAGCTAAACAACAGAAACGTGAAACATGTATAAAACATTCAGGTATAGCCTTTCATATTGTTGAAGACCTTTAAGTATACAATTGTTTTGTACCATTCACGGAATTTCAGTGACATATTCATAGAGAATAAAAAAAAAAAAAAAAAAAAAAAAAAAAATAGCCTATCAAATGGCTGAAGACATGTAAGTATCCAACAATTTTGTATCATTCACGGAGTTTTAATGACAACATAATTTTGTCACCGTCAATTCATTTTCCATTTTAAGTATACAATTGAGACCTTTATAGCTTTTATAGGTACGTCAATACTGAAGAATGCTATTACAGTATTCATAAACGTATAAACATTGACATTTGTTTTCCCGAAAGAATAAAAGAAATGGGTAATCAATTCTTTTCTAGAAATGTTTTTGTGATGGTTTAAATTGTAAAGTTCGGTTGAATAATTATCATGTAAAGCTTATAAGCTTGTGACAATGTGAACTCCTATTTTTATCACGTTATATTAATATACATGGAAATCGTGACTTTATGAATGCCAGTGTTCAAATTAAGGTATCACTTTCGTAAATACATAAAACATGCCAAGAAAATGAAATCTTGGTAAAAGTTTATTGTTTCGTATATTATGACGAAATATATTACAGTGTAAACCGCCATAACGACACCTGTTCATAACGACATCCTGTATAATCCGACACTTTTCGTCTCCTACTCTCCTTCGCTCATGTATTTTTGTATACACATGTATTTCAGAATTATTGTAAGCTTAATGTCAGCAAAAACAGTTTATTAGAAAGGCTGAAAAATGAACATACCGCGGAATAATTATTTACACTTGCAAATGTTTCGTTAATACAGCAAATGCATGGTCTATCAATTTTAAAGGCCCATTATGCTCCAAAAGCAGTGTATATTCTTTAGACAGAAAAGAAAAATGTGTGCTACAGATTTGTCACGAGATGCAATCTGTACATACTTGCTGATGACAACTTACTACAATGCATATTTTACTCAATATTATTCAATTGTTTACAAAAATAAATAATTTGCATATTCCGCCTAGTTTTGTCAATTTTATGTAGTTTTTTCTTTTCGTATGTCTCCGTTAACGAATCACGAGTGCCTAAATTGATGACGTAGCAGATAAACAAATTGTGATTTGACGACGGTTTTTCAAATTCAAATTATTTTCGATTACAGACTGTCATTCAAAGTGATTTGTCAAAATTCATTGAAATGTGAACACATTAGAAAATAACAATACATCACTTCTGAATGACAAAGCCCTATAAGTCATTGATGCTAAATTTCATATTATTCTATATTGGATGCATTTATCTATTACGAGTAAGAACATAAAATGCAAGAGCAATTATTTTCATTTGATCGCTAATGATCTAGGATTTGTTGCAATTTAAACGGATTAAGGACATGGATATTGTTCCAGCTGAAACAATTGAAACGTCGAACAATCAGAGTTGTTTGAGAATCCGGTGATACTTTCCATGATTACGCTCATGTTACAGTCAACTCTCGATACACTGGCATTCAATACAACGGCATGCTCGGGTTCCGGAACTAAAAGTCGTGTGACGGTTTTATTAATCTCTTAACAACAGCTTTGGCTTTCGGTATCAGCAGTAATTCTCGATACATCGGCGAAATCGAGATTTACAAACACTTCCGGTATATCAAAGGTTGGCAGTATTTTGAATCGGTATAGTATGAGCGAAAAGCTTGGTGTAAGCCCCCTCACCGCGTGGGCTCGAATCCCAGCAGGGTCATTCAGATTTTCATGTGAGGAAGCCTTCCAGCTGGCTTGCGGTAGGTCGGTGGTTCTACCCGGATGCCTCCGTGCATATGGGGTCTTCCTCCACCTGTAATTAGTCGGACGTCGCTATATGACTGAAATACTGTCGAAGTCAAGTGAAGTCAAGCCAGCAAAATCGAAATGAAGTACACAGTATACAGTTAATGAAAAAAGGCATGAAAATGTTTTATTACTTGATCAATCAATTCATAATTGAACTGCATGAATAAAATAACAACAATGAATTCCTAAAAGTCTTGGTGTAAGCATAAAGCTCGTTCTAATGAGAATATCCCTAACTCTTGTCACACCTGACTTTCTATGTACATTTGTATATATTATGGACTTGTACTTTCACACCACAAGCAACGAACTCAAATTACATCATTCCTCCACCTGTAATTAGCTGGGCGTCGCTACGTGACTGAAATACTGACTGTCGAAGCGACAGTAAACTAAAAAAAAAGCAATCAATCAGATAGCATCACGTAGGAAACTATCAGATGGATTTAAAATTTGCAATATAACTTTATGATTTCAGCAAGGAATTTCTTAAGAAGCGTATGTAGCTTTTCTGATTTCAGCAGGGAGTTTAATTAGAAACGTATGTACCTTTTGTTTCAATAACAGTTGTTTCAAGAGTATCGTGTCTTCTTGCAAATTCGATTTGTTGCTCTTGTGATGTCTGATGTGCTGATCAATGTGATGTATTAAATTTCATTAAGTATTCATTAAGACGCCAACAATATTAAGTCGTTCGATAAATTATATTATTCGAAGTGAAAAATAAGAAGAAAAAATGATATAAGTCGTGAAAGAAATCTCTCAAGCAATGGGATTGAAAATTAAATACAAACAATTTTGTAATAAATGCCTGTGGGGCTTTGAGAACTACTGCTGCATAGGTTAGGTTAAGAGCTGTA
>CM037781.1:64344197-64394197 GCA_021229015.1 Solen grandis | reverse complement strand
CTTTTTTGATTTTTGGATATTTTGAATCATATTGTACTGTAACTTTGGGATTTGCTAAATAGCAATTTTTCCCTCTGTCCTGGATTTTAAAGGGCAAATTTCCCCAAAATAAGAGGTGGTAAAAATTTTGTTTTTTCCCCTTTTAAAACCCCATACCCCATTTTTAAAAACTTGTTTTGGCGATTGGCCCTGGTCCTAGAGACTGCTTTTTTAAGTTGTCGCCCCGGAATTTGAGGGGTTTTTTGGGGGTTTGGACCCCCGGCCACGAAATACCAAATTTCACAAACAGGGTAAAAGGAAAAAGCTTTTGGGCGCAAAAAATTTAAAGGGGAGTATTCCAAGACTTTTTGGCCAGGGTTTAGGAAAATTTTGACTTAGGCGGTGCCAAGGCTCGATTTGGGCGTTCGCAGCACTTTTTTCTGTAGCAAGAAAAAAACTGGGGGTTTTTCGCGATACGTTTGAAGGTACCAAGCCAAGTATATATACGAACTTAAAGGGGTTTACCGCAAGACAACCCATATCGCATATAAAAATCAAAATTTAGGGGTTTATAAAAAAGGGACTTTTTTTCGAAGAAACAGTTTGAATAAACTCCGTAATAAAATTTCTCGGGAAATTTTAAAAACCCCTAAAAAGGTTTTTTCCCAAACCCTTTGGGAAAACGCTTTTTTTACGGGCCTTAAAAGACAGGGTACCCAAAAAGACTGAAATAATTTCGGTGGTCTTTAAACCCAATTAATAAACATATAAAAAAACCATTAACTCAGGGGGAAAGAACTCACACTGGACATAATAAATTTGGGTTCAAACTCGGGTTTTGGGTTTTCACTTTTTTTTAAGGGTTTTTCGTCACACAAAAATTTTTAAATTTTATTTTACACATTCATTTAAATTTTTGGTGTTGAACTGCGTATAGGGATGTTGTTACGATATGGGCTAACAATCATTTTTTTGAGTATTTTTTTTTAAAATTTAAAAAAAAAATTGTCTTTCTGAAAATCAGGAGATTTTGATAAATAGTAAGCCCACCTTTTTTCGGTAAAACCAAAGATAATATGTCTAAAGTAGCCATAACCCCACCAAAAGAGAAATCATGTGAAGAAGCCGGGTAGCTCAGTCCAAAGGGAATTGCCCGTAACCAAAAGGCTCCGGATTAAATTCCGATCAGGCTGCAAAATTTTCTCCCCTTGTGATTTTTTGGCACACGATTTTGGAGTTTTGCAGTATGTGCTCCAAAAAATGTTCCAAGGTTTTAGGGATTTTTTTTTTTAAAATTTCCCAAAGACAAATTCCATTTGAGGGAGGAATTTTTCAAGTTACTAAAAAGGGGAAATACCCCAAGGTAACCCGGCCGGGTAATCATTTAAAGAGCTTCGCCTTGTGGGGGGGGGAAGGGAAAGGCTACAGTTCGAATCTCGGTTGGGGCCTTCTTTTTTTCCCAAACCAAGGACAAAACTTTTCATTCTTGACAAAGTCAAAGTAAACACTTAGAAAAAGAATCAAAAAAAAGGGAAAAAACAACTCATAAAAACATCAAACGGTAAAAACGAATTTAAATATGCGGTGGGATCCAAAACTGAGGTTTTACCATAAACAAAATAAATAAAGGAATATATAGGTTTTTAAAGTTTTATAAAAAATACAATAAAAATAATTGTTTTTTTTTGGTTAAATTTGGGGTTTTTTTTTAAACCCCCCAAACCGCCCAAAATTTCAATCTTTTGGGCCAACTATACACTTGAGACAGATATAGTGCGCAAACTGCGGTTGTGGGGAAACCTTCCACGGGCTTGCGGTAGGCCCGGGTTCTCCCCGGGTATTTCGGTTTAACCGGGGTTCTTCCCCCCACCGAAATTTTAGCTGGACTCCCCCAAAATGATTGAAATACAATCGCACGAGGGTAAACCCCAATACAACAACAAACAACAACACCCCTGCAGTATCATACGTAGAAATTTAAAGCCCTGTTTAACACACCCAGTCAAAATTATCCCGAGTTTATAACCCGACATTTTTAAGTCGGGGGCCCCAAAAAGAGACTATACCAGTCCCTTTTTTTTAAAATTTTTTGGTAGGGTGGGCCCGGAGATCGAACCCACGACCTCCTGTTTAACATTATTGTTTTGTTTTCAAGTTTAAGTAAATTTTAAAACTTTTAATTTTGGAGAAATAAAAAGCAAAAGTTTTTGCAGAGACTCAGAAGAGAGAGAGATAAATTTAATAAAACCTCAAGAGAGAGAGAGAGATAAAAGGGGGAAAAGATCATTGAAAAAAAAAAATTTTTTTTAAAATTTAACATCAGAAATTTTTTTCTGCAAACGAAAAATCTTTTCTCTTGTTTCAATATTTATAACTTTCTATTTATAACCAACAAAAGGCGAAGACAAAAGAAAAACAGGGAGAAAGAAAAAGGGAATACAATGAAAATAAAATTTGGTTGAAATTTTTTTCAGTCGAATAAAATATTAAAAAGGGTTTCCCCGTTTGGAAAGAAACAGTTTCCGACCCGTAAAAGCTTTTCCCCTGTTGTTGTTGTTTTTTATTTTCTCCGATTACAAAATTTTAACCACACAATAAGGTAGGGTAAAAAACCCCGCCCAATCATCATAATAAACCACAATATTTGTAGTGCATTAGAGAAATTTTTTGAATATTAATTTCCACGTCAACAAAAGCCAATTATCCCGGGGCTTTTTTCCCTTTTTACGGACTTAATATAAAAAATTTTTAGGGGGCACCCACGGGGGTTTGTGGTCAGGACTATTTTTTCCCGGGGGAAAATATTGGGAAAATTTTCTTTGTACGCAACGTTGAAAAATTTTTTAAATAGTAATTTTATTCTGGAAATTAAAATTTTAAAAAATTAAAAATAAATTTTTTTCTTTAACTTTGCTAAGAAAAATAAAAAAACTCCATTGTGACGATTTCTTGTGATAAAACAAAAGCTCTCCCCCCACAAAAACCCAATTTAATTTTTTGGCCACAATAAAATACCAAATTTTTAAAAATCGGTCCCCGAACCAAAGACGGGCGCCCCCGTGGGCTCTCTCACTAGCCCCTAAAAATTTTTCCTTCGTTTTGCGATAAAAGCAACCCTCAAAATTGAATAGCCAAAAAAACCCCAAAAGCAAAATAAAAATGGGGGGCAATTTTTCGTAATATCATTTACCTCCATTATAATAGTTTGAAACCCAAAAAAATTCCAAATCCGCTAAAGGTTTTTTAAAAAGAAACGCCAAAATGAAGTCATTTAAGCTTATTAATTTAATCCTGTTCACTCAGAAGACCCCATAACTATCATAGTTACCCGCGCCCTTCTAGAGTGAAGAAATTAAGGGGCAGGGGGGAGATCAAAGGCGGCGGGGTGCGGCGCCCCCCATTTCGACCTGGGCTGAGCCCGGGATTTGTTATAGGAAAAAAACATTTTCAAATCGGAACATACAAAATTAAATTTAATCAAAAATCAAACCAAACCTTTGTTTACAATTTTACGATAGGGGAATTTTTCCCCATCCAATTTAAACAGAGGAACTAGTTTCCCAATGACAAAGTCATAAGTCCGGGAACACTCTTCCCTATTTCAAGTAATTTTCCTTTAAAATTTCGTTTAAAAAAAAAATGGACAAATAACAAATCAATATAAAAAAGGGGGTATACATAGAAATTGGACAGAAAATTTGAAGCCACGGGGGAATTTTTAAAAGAAAATGATCGTAAAAATTGTTATGTTTTAATGTATTGGTTTGGATTTATTCATTTTTTTTCACTGGGCTGAATAAAATCTCTTATATAGTATGATGCTTTGTAATGCAGCCATAAAATTTTTTTAAAATTTTTTTGCCCCATGAATGTATCACCGTAGACATTGAAAAATATTTGTCCAACAGGGTTTGGCCTTCGGGAAATTAAATAAAAAAAAAAAATTTTTTCCAAATCTAAATGGAGATGTCCCTGCCCCGGGGGGGGGAAAATTTTAAAGGTTCATTTAGTTTTTTGAAATTTTCATTTTGCATTTCCCTTTTTCATCGGATATACATTTTGTTAAAAATATTATTAAAATTAAAATTTTTTTAAAAAAGCTTTTAGACCCAAAATCTAACCAGGTGAAAAAGAATGTAAATCCGGAAAAGAATTCAAACTTGGACCCTTGGCTACAATGCGAGAGCCTACAGCCTGATATGAAATTTTTTCCCTAATCCAACTCATACTGAAAAAAGGTTACCCCAGGGGCGGTTATTTTTACCAAATTTTATGAAAAATTAAAACACCGAAAAAGGATTTTTTCAAACCCGGGTGGTCATACTTTTAAACCCCACTGACAAAAAACCTTATTTAGCAGTTAAAAATTTGGACTTTTTAACCTTAATTCAGGGAAACCCAAACAATTTGCTATGTTTCTTAACAAACCAAAGGCGATTTTAAAACCCCGAAAATGCCCAAAAAGGGCCCCATTTTTTGGCCCCAAATGAAACCCCAATAAGTGGGTTAAAAAAAAGAATGTGAAAGCCAGACCGGGAAATTCAAAACCCTTTACGCTTACACCCGGGGAGAGCTCTCCCAGACTAATTTTCCCGGATTCCCAAACCACAAATTCAAAACGATCAGGTTTACTAACGGGCCCTTTTTATATTACCGGGCAAAACATTCAGCATGATCCAAATTTAACCCAACTCAGCCCCCAAGCATCAGGATTGAAAAACCACCAGACCCCCAACCCAAAAATATCTCCGTTTAAGGGAAATTACTTTTGGACATTTTTAATAAAAACATCCATGCATAAGCCATATTTGAAATTTGTTCTGAAAATAATCTAAATTTTTCCCGAAAATACCCAAAGGAGATATACTCTGGAAAATTATTTCTGAAACGGCCCCATGCCAAGGCTGAACCATACCATATAGATTCAGGTTTTCGGAATTTTACACAGATCTCACCGCACCCAAAAACAACTTTCTTGACCCTTAAAAAACCATGTTTAAAACATGTCGGTAGACCCGGGTTTCCCCTAGCAATTTTTAGCTCAAAACAACAAATTTGCTAACTACGCTTACACATTATAATTTTGGCTACGAAGTATTTGAAGGCATCTCTGAAAAGGGGTTTAGATCTTCCCGGTTTAAACCGCATTTTTCTCAACGGGCCAAAAAAAAATAACTGTTTAGTAAATTGGGACTTTAAATAAAACACCCCTTAATAAAACTATTAATTAAGTCACTATATTAAAAACCATGTCAGCGATGCTGTTGGGTTTAAAAAAACAGGGTTTTAAAATGATACCAGCTCTTTAAAGAATGTTTTAAAAATTTTAAATTTTTTAGATCAAAAGGAATTTTTGGATAATTTATACTATCCAGAAATCATTTGTGTTTCTTCTTTTAAATTTCTCCTTTTGAAAAGGGAAACAAAAAAACCCTGCAACATATATAATTTTAAAATTTCCCAAAAACTTAAACACGGGGGTCTGTAAATTTTAAATATTCAATATTTGTATTTTTTTTATTAAAATTTTTTAAAAATTGTTTCATTTTTTTTCCCAAAAAAAATTCCACATTGAGCAACTGCATTCAAGATTTTAGTTTTTCAACAGATATTCTACCATGTTTTTTTCCCGGTCTTGTGGTTTTTTGAAAAAAAAAAAAATGGAAGGGTGGGAGTTTGCTTAAAATTTGCTTTCAACGTAGGCCCCCAGGTCCCTTTTAATTTTACAATTGTTCACGAGTTTTGGGGGTATTGAAAATATGAAATTTTTAAAAAATAGTATAAAACAGTTTTAACTCCAAAACTTTTAAAAAAAAGGTAAAGCCCAACTAACTGGGGGCCAGAAAAATTGGGGAAAAATTTTTTATTCCTGATATCTCTTGTTAGGCATACTAACTTTAAAAAAAATTAAAAAAGAAAAAACAAAATTTAACCCCAAACGATGTCCCCAAACAAGAAACCCTTTTTTACATTTTCATTTTAAATTTTCAACTGTAAAAAAACTTTTTTTTTTGTAATGTGACATCAAAAAGGATCTAGATAGCTCATAGTAGAATCAAAAATCCAGTCACAGGTTTTGTTTGGGTCGAATTTTGACGGGGGGGCCACTTTCTTGTTGTTCCCCCTCCATCCAGGGGAAAATGCAAGGGGGTTTTTCGCGTCAGCATGTCTCCTGAAAATTTTAAAAAACGCAATGAACCCGGGATTTAAACATGTTTAAATCATCTGCAAGAAACTAACATAAAATAAAAAAATTTAAATTTTTAAAAAATTTTTAAGGGAAAAAACTTATAATCATATTACGACTTTAAAAAAAAACTATTACCATAGAAATTGGGGGATATATAATATTTATCTCTCCTCATACCTCACTTTATTTGTTATAACCCCCTTTTAGATTAAGGAAAAGAAAACCCTGTTTTTTAAAGGGGTTTTTCCCAAGTCCTTCCATTTTTTTTTCTTACTAAAGCAAAGCCCCTTACAGGGGAAATCCTTACTTCACTTTGAACCAACAAAAGTTTAAACGTGACAAACTCAATAATAAATTTTTTAAATTTTTGTATTGGGAAACAGTTATTACAACTCCCCAAATTTTTACATTGAAGTGGTACATAATGTAACCCGAGCTCTCTTTTGAAATTTTTCATTTCACTTTAAAATTAAAAAATGTATACCCCGTTAAATGTTTAAAAAGGGCCATTTATAGATACCATTATGAAAAGAAAAAAAAAATTTTAAAAAAAGGTTCTTGGAGGGAGGCCGGGAAGCTTTTTATTTTCCCCCACAAAATTTAGTTTGTGGAGAAAGGGGGGTATAAAAGGAGTCACGTGTGGGGCGGTCCCCGGTACTTTTTTATGCCCAAAAAATTAAAAATGCATAAAGCATTTCTGCCTGTAAGTCCGTCCGTACGTACGACCAAATCCCTTTTTCCCCCATCATTAACTGGATAACCGGGTGGCCCGGGTTTTGAAACTATGTAGGGACATTGGCCATGGGGGTTATGAACTTATTGATTTTGAGGTCATAGGGTCAAAGGTCAAGGGCACGGGGTACATTTGTGTAAAATCCTTGTCCGATCCCTTAACTGGAGAACGAAGGGCCTGGGTTTTTTGAACCCGATAAGACCCTTGGGAAAGACCAGCGATTTGGGCCCCAAAATTGGGGGTTTTAAGGGCATTAAGTCCAAAAATCAAGGTCACTGGGGGTACATTATTTTGGGAAAACCATTTTTTGATCATTTAAAATGGGTAACAGCAAGGCCGGTTTTGTGAAACCTATAGGAAAATTGGCCATGGGCCAGCAGATGAACCCTTTTTTTAAATTTAGGTCAAAGGTCAAGGTCACTTTACATTTGTGTGAAATCCTTTTCCGATCATTAACTGGAGAATGAAGGGCCTGGGTTTTTTGAAACCCCATAGAGACATTGGCAAGACCAGCAATTGGGCCAAATTGAAATTTTTAGGGCATTAATTTAAAAGTCAAGGTCACTGTGTAATTGGTGAAATCCATTTTTTGACATTAACGGAGAACCGCAAGGCCTGGGTTTCTGAAAACCCGGTAGGGACATTGACCATGACCAGGAGAAAAACCCTTTTTTATTTTTGGTCATGGTCACTTTTTCATTTAAATTTGAAATCTTGTCAAAACTGGGCGAAGGGCTTTACATAATTTTCATTTTAAAAAGCGATTGTGGAAGCATTTTTGTTTCCTATGGAAACATTTCTAGTTTTTCCATGCTATTTTTCTTTTGCCCACTGATTGATTTCAATCAAATTTTTTTAAGAAGATTCCAAAAACAAGCACAAATTTTTCATATTGTAAAAAGTTTTTAATGTTGAATGGGTTTTTTTTATAAGTTTGTCCCCCTTTTAAAGAAAATTTTTTGGGGGTTTTTTTACCCGGTTTTTTTGTCAATAAATAATTTTATGGTTTTTAATCGAAAATTTATAGGAAGTTTTTACTAGCAAAAAACAGGTGTGCATATTATATAGTTTTTTTAAAGGTTGAATGATTTTTTTTTCTAAATTTATATTTTTTTGAAATTTTTTTGTTCCCGCGCTATTTTTTAAAATTTCTGGATTGATTTCAATTGATTTCAATTTAAAATTTCATATAAGTTTCACTAATAAACCCAATGTGCATATTTTGCCTTTTTATTTTTTTTTCTGTTTGTCCCTTTGATTACTTTTTCAGCGCTATTTTTCAATTACCACAGGAAGGATTTCAATAAATACCCTCTTCTTAAACTTATTTTTTCTGCACTTTTTTCTAAGGGACAGAAGAAAAAAATTTTACTTTTAATACTGTTAAATTTTTTTTTTTTTTTTTTTTTGTTTGTTTTTTTTTTTTGTTTTTTTTTTTTTTTTGTTTTTGTTTTTTTCAATTTTTTTACCATTTGGAGAATAAACCCCCTTTACCAAATTTTCAGACAACAACATCTTATCCATTGTTTACAATTTGAAACAAAGGGGCACAATTGGGAAAGTTTTTCACAAATTTTTGGTTTCTTTGCAAAACCTCGTTTTTTATCTTTCCCGATATTTTTCATAGTTTTTTTAACTGTAAAACAAATTCTGTCTTTTTTGTGAAAAGCAAATTTTTTGAAGAAAGTGGGGGTTTTTTAAACACCTTTAAATGTTAGATCCCTGCTACTTTTTTAAAAAATCCATAAGGGGTATTTTTTCCCTTGAATGGTTGAAAATAAAACGCAAATTCGAAACAAAAAGAGAAAAAGCGATTTGCCCTGATACTGGGCACGCACAGAAAGATGATTTAAAACGCGACAATACGAAAGTGCTTTATATAATGCCCTTGGGATCGTGTTTTACGTGTCCTATCGCATTTTTCATAATTGCCCCTCTTCGCGTTTTTTCGCAATCATGCAATGGGGTTTTTTCCCTTTTTCCCCTTTCCCTCGCTTTCCAGTGCGCATGTGAAGCTGAAAAAAAAAATCTTTTAATTTCACATTCAAAAGGGCCAGTTTGTCCCCATGTAAATGCAATGTTTTTTTATAATTTAAATGACGCAATTTTGACACTGGAGGGTTTAAGTCCGCCACCAAATTTTAGAACAACATTCCTAAAATGATCAAGGAGGTTTTAGGTATAACCCTCCCCCCACCCCCCCAAAACCCATATTCCAATCTTGCAATTTTTTCGAAATAATTTTTTTGAAAAATTTTTTCACTTTAAGACATTAAAAAAAAAAGTTTCACCGAGAGTTTTTTTTCCCGGATTTTTTTAAGTAGGGGGGATTAAAAAGTATTTTTAAAATGAACTTTTAATTTGGGGGTAACTATTTCTAAATATTACATATACTTAATTGTAAAATTTGGGTTTTCTAGCCCATATTAAGAAACCCAAAGATACAATAAAAAAGATTTTAAAAGGGAACACAAAAAACACGGGGTCAAACAAAAAACAAAAAAGATTTTTTTAAAAAAATATAAAACTCTAAATTTTCCGGTCAAAAACCCCACAATAAACCCTGACTGGGCTATCCAAAAAAAGGGGAAAGAAAACCCCTTAAAATGGGTGTCCCCCGGGCCAAACCCTTAAAAAATTAAAACTGAAAAAAAAATACCTAAAAAAAAAACCCTACGTTTGACAATTTTCTATACCGGGGACAAGGGAAACGAAATTGACGCTTAAATGAAGGGTCCCAAACCCAATTTTTAGGATTATCGGAAACCCCTTTGGGATTTAAAAATGGGTTTTTGAAAACTTTCGCCCCTAACAAAAACCCGGTGACTTCTCGGGAGACAGAACTTGCATCGAGATACCAAAACCTTTAAAAATCAACAATGATAAACTTATCAACTTAATCTTTTTCCCGGTGGGCAGTTTACAACAGACTGACTGGCGGAAACCCCCCTTATTACTTTCTACAAAATCACGTGACCGACAAAAAATAGAAACTTTCCCGGGCCCAAACCCTTTCCCGTTTTAAAAAAAATAGTCAGAGGAGCGTCCCGCTTAAACAGATACTAAAAGACCGTGGGTTTAAGCCCTTGAAATCGAATTTTAAAGAATTAAATTAATGAAAAAAATAAAAATTTAAAAATTTACACTTACGATTTGAAAGCTTCTTTAAATTTTGGGCAAAAAAAATGGAAACATCGAATCGGGGAAAACCGGGGAAGGGAAAAACCTTTATAAACCTTTTCTAAAATTAAATTTTTACGAAAACATTTAAATTTCACACTAATTAGCAGGTTTGTTTTATAAGTTAACATTTAAAGTCTATGGGGAAATTTTTCAATTTTTGTGAATATGAAAAAAAGAAATTTTGATTTTCGAAGGAAACTCAGGGAAAAAAACATTTTTAAAAAAATCTGGTTCAAATTTTATAAAACAACTAAAAATTTACCGTAGTAAAATTTGGGAAAAAAAAAATTTTTTTAGTTTTCAGGGACAAAATTTATGAAAACAAAAATTTTAAAAAGGGGGGTATTTTTAAAAGATTTTCCGTCCCTAAGTTATAACTTTTCATTTTTTTTTTAAGATTCCCAAATTTTTTTTCATTTTTTTAAAAACTTTTATCGTAAAGTTTTATGCTTTGGAAATTGGGGGGAATTTTGGGGCCCAAAACTTTGGGGGGCCGGGAATTTAATTTCAGGGCACAAACTTTAAATTGAGATGGGGGTTGCCCGTGTACTGCAATTTTATTTTTTTTGGGAAAAAAAATTAAAAAATGTATGATCAATTCAAAAATTTTTTGATCCCTTTTTATTTGATGCTTCAAAAACAAAAAAGGTTTGAAGGTTAAAAAAGTACAAAACACATGAAGTTACAAGGGTTTAAAATTTTGGGAAAAAATTTGAATAAACTGTGTAAGTTATGGCCCCTTTAAAATCGGGTAATTTGAAAAAATAATCTATGTTCAAAACCAAGCTTTCCATTTGTTTGGTATTTTTGCTGATTTTCGGCCCAGCTGACAAGGAGTTTTGGCCCTTTAATTTACTCTCAAAACATCTAACATTTTTTGAAAATTTTTTTAAAAAAACCACTTGGGTCAAAAAAATTTTTTGGTGAAACCTTTAACCCCTAAACAGTTTCAATATTCTTTAAAAAAAAGGTTTTTAAAACTCCCCCTGTATTGTTTTGAAACGCATGCAGTCTTTTTGGGGGCGCCCAAAGCTTGAATTTTAAACATGTTCTGAAAAAAAAACATAATTTCACCATACAAATAAGTTAAAAAGAGATGAAGGGGACCATTGGGAAAGCATAAAACCCAAACTCAAAGTTCTTTTTTGAGTTTTTACATACAGATTCGAAATAGTGACACTACAGTTTTTTTAAGACTCTACCAAAAAAGATTAAAAACAAAAATATTTAATTAACGGCTTACAATTTAAAAAAACCGTTCCCCTCGCATACTTTTTTGACCTTAAACCCCCCAAACCCGTCTAACCAGGACCCTCCCTATTACAAAAAACGGGCCTCTCTATAAATAATTTTTTATATAGAAGGTAATTTTTTTTTTATTTTGTGTGTGTGTTTTTTTTTACTGAATATCAGGGTCCGGGGTCTAAGATTTAAAACAAAAGGGTTTAAAAAACCCAAAAAAAAGGAAGAATAAAACTAGAATTAAAAAAAATTCAAATATAAAAACCCAAGAAAATTAAAAAAAAAAAAGTATAAAAAAAAAGTCGGGAGCTGGGCCCCCAGAACTCAAGACCCCGCAAAAAAAAAATAAAATTTAAAAGACGCTTTTACCCTTAAAATTTTCCCCAGCCTCAAAATTTTTGGGGGCAGATACGTTTTTTAAAGGTAGTTTTAAAGAATGAAATGCGGATGAACCCTAAAAATTTTAAACTTTTCTTTGTTTACAGTTTTTTTTTGCACAAAATTGGCTTTCCAAACCCCAAGCTTTCAAAAACCGCACTATATCTAACTTTTATCAAAAATGCAATGTTGACTTCTCTAAGGAGGCTAAAAAGTTGCCAAAAAAAAAAGCCTTGTAAACATGAAAAAATTTTTCCCTTTGTTCAACAAAACAGATTTGTAAAAATTTTAAACGTTTTTCCGAGAGGTACAATTGTGCCGGGTTTTGCGGTTTTGGGTTTTCCGATTTAACTAGTAACGGGGGGTTTTTTCCTTTTTTAGAATGTAATTTGGTAACATGGCAGCAAGATAAAAAAGCCCAAAAAATATTTTAATTTTTTCAAACTCCCAAATTTTAAAGAAAAGTTCCCAAAGACTTTCACGACACGTTTTTTTCCCGTACATCACGACGTTTAGAATGGAGGGCCCAACAAATAACACTCTAAGGTTTTACAACTGCATACATGACTTTACATTCAAACCCATTAAAATTTTAGACGAAATTTGCAACTTCCAATATGGGATATCCCGGAAATAGGGGAAATTTTAAAGGCGGAAACCAAATTTTCACGAGCGGAAAATTTAAAAAGAGGTTTAAATCTTTCACTAAAATAAATCGGTAAGTAAAAAAGATTTCGTATTTAAACCCGGTCTGAAAAGATAATTTTTTAATCCCAAAAATTTTTTTTAATTTAAATTTTTAATCATTATACTTTCCTTTGGACTCCCTTTTTTAATTACATGGTAAAATGAAAACAAAAAAAAAAAAAAAAAATTTGGTTTTAAAAAATGTTTTGTAAGAACTATGAAAGGGGAATTGCTATTTAAAAGACATTTAAGCTTCCCCAAAAAAAAAATTTTTTTTGGGGGTTTTAAATTTTTTATAAAGGGTTTTAAGGAATAAAGAAAAGAAAGCTTTTCATTGAAACTGGGCCCCTAGATTTTTTTTCTCTTTTTTCTTATCCAGTTCCAAAACCCAAGGTTTTTTAAAATTTAAAATTTTTGAAAATAGTAAATTTAAAAGGTTTCTTAAAAATTAAAATGGGAAAAAGCAAACAGCCCCAAAAATTTGGGCCCGTAAAAATTATGATAGAAACTTCTTTAGCAAAAACTTCCTCCGTTTTGACTTGAAAAATTGGACAAAAGTTAAAAACAGCAACTTTAAATGAACCTTAAAAAATCAATTTTACTTTTTCCTTCTATAAATATATTTTTTGCATAAAAAAACTTGACTTTTTAGTCAAGCATAATTTTTTCCCGTCTGGAAAAAACCCATTAAGAATTTTGGGTTAAAACGACAGTTTTAAGGCATGTAACTTTGGGGTAAATTTTTTTAAAAAAATTAACAATCTGAGGTTATGTATAATTTTAACAAACACAGAGATTCCCAAATAATATTTTGGGAAATCAGACACTTTTTTTTTTTTCATTTAAAACTTAAAATAGGGGACAACCCAAAGGGGTCCAAACTTTATTAAAACAGGAGATTCTTATTCCTTTATAGAACATCTCCTGATTAAAAAACATAATGAAAACTTCCAAATTGAACTTTAAAATGCCAATAGTCAATAAGGGGTTTCTTGATCACCTTAATTTTGGATGGGGTTCTTTAATTTTTATTCCAAAAAAAAGGTCCCTTACACCTCAAAACTCTTTTGTAAAAAGCCTTTTTTTTTCTGAAAAAATCACTTTTTTTTTGAAAATGGCATTGAGCGCGGGAAATTCCAACACCAGTAATGGGCAGTGGCCTAGATTTAAATTTTTTAAAAAAGCCCCAACTTTTAGGGGAAGTGGGGTTTTTCCCTATCCCGTGGCTTTTTGGTGGGTTTGACTAAAAAAAAAATCAAAGTTTAAAAACCTGTCCAGGGATATAAAAATCAAAAAAAAATTAAAGCCATGCTTCCCCTTTTTTGCTGGCTTTAAAATTTCAAAATGGTGGGGTACTAATCCCTTTTTTAAAATCTTTTGATGATTTATTCAATCCCGCATAAAAAAGGCACTCATGAAAAAGGGAAAAAATTTTTATTTTTGTAAAAAAAATTTTGAAAGTTTAATTCTCAAAATTTGAAAATTTTTCCTTTTAATTGTAACCTAAAAAGTCCCAAAAATTTCCCCCTTTTTCGAAATGGGAAAAACTGCGTGGAGTTTTTTCCCAGGCTTTGGGGGGAAAAAAAACCGAAATTTTTGGGGGGAAAATTTAAAGGTTTTTTTAAACGTTTAAAAATTTTTGGGGGGGAAAAAGGGCGGGAAAAGGGCGGAAATTTTTTATAAAAATTTCCCAAAAAAGTGAAAACCCCCGGATTAACTGACCGGGGAAACTTAATGGCTGAAAAGGGGAAAATTTCGAGGGGGTTTAAAAAAAGAAAGGGGAAATTTTTTTTAAATTTATAAAAAAGCATTTTTTTGGGAAATCCTTTTTTCAACGTTCAGGGGAAAATTCACCCAAAAAGGGGATCTCGGGAAATTTTTTTAAAATTAAAAAAAATTCAAATGAATTGTTATTTTGGGGGGAAAAAAAACTGTTAAAACTAGCCCAAAATGCGGGGTTTTTTGGGAACGAATGGGCCCCATTTTTAAAACCTTTAAATCCCCTTTTTTTTAACCCCCAAAAATTTAGGGGAAAAGGGTGGGGTTTTTTGTGATTGAAAACAAATTCCACTGTTTTATTTAAAAAAAGTTTTTGTTTTTTAAAAAAACGTTTAAAAAAAAAATTTTAAAAAAAAGGGAAAAATCCCTTATAAACCCCCCAAAAAACGATCCCCTTTAAAAAGGGGGGTTTTACAAAAAAAAAAGCCCCCCCCCAAAAAACTTCGTTTTTGGGTTTTTTTTCACAGGGGCCCTGGAAATTTATACACAAAAACGGATTTCCCTTTTCACGGGGAAAAAGGGAAAAAATAGAAAGACACGCCCAGGCCAAAAAAAAAGAAAAAAAAGTTAAAAGCCGAAAAGGGAAAAATTTTAATTTTTAAAAAATTCGGGAAAGGGGGTTTTTAAAAAAAAAGGGGAAAAAAAATAAACATCGGCTCGGCTACTTTTTTAAATTTAAACCCTGGAAAATGTTTTTGGGTTTTTTTTTTTTATCTTTTAAAATGCAGGGCAAAAAAGGGGAAAGATTTTTTCTTTTTTTGGGAAAAATTTCATTTAAGTGTTTTTTGGGTATGGAAACGCATTATCCAAAAAAAACAAAATGATTGCGGGAAATTTCGGGGGGGGGTTTTTTGGGAAAAAAACCCCACCCCGATTTTTTTTTTCGTAAAAAAAAACACAGGTCGATGGGGAACCAAAACCCTTTTCTTGTATTAAATTAAAAACAGAAAAAATTTTTTTTTCGAAGAAATTTTTTGTCTTTTTTTTTTAAAAAATTAAGGGGCTGAATTTTTGGGGTTTTGGGGTTTTTTTCCCCAAAAACCTTTCTCATAAATCTACTAATTTCCAAAAATTTTTTTTCATAATGAATTTTAATTTTCTATTTTTTAATCAAAAACAGAAAAATTTTTTGGGGCTTTTTTGGTTTTTTAAAAAAATTTCGCCAATTCGTTACTTTTTACTTTTTTTTATAGCCCCTTTTTTGTTTTTTAAAAAGGGTAGTTAAAAAATTTTGGGGGCCCCCACATCCAAATTCGGGAGGAAAACATAACTATTGAGAGGGGGAGGGGAAAAAATTTAAGTTTAAAAAAAAAGAATAAAAAAAAAAAAAAAAAAAGAACCGAAAAAAATTGGGGGAAAAAGGGGGAAAAAGGGGGGAAAAAGGTTTTAAAAACAGTTTATTCGAAAAAAGAAAAATTTTTTGGTGTTTTTAATATAAAAAATTTGAAATGATGGAAAAAAAAATTTTGACAAAAAGGTTTTCCCCAAAAAAAAGAAAAAAAAATTTTTTTCACCCAGGGGGGGTTTGAAAAAACCCGGGAAAAGGGCAAATCTCTGAAAATTTAAAAAAATTTTTTTAAAGGGGGAATTTTCTGAAAAATTTTCGCTTTTTTTTTATTCCCGGATCAAAATTTAATTTTCCCTTTCCTACACGAAAAACATGTGCTAAAGAAAAAAAAAGGGGATAGGGAAATTTTTGGTAGACGAAAAAAAAACCCCTAAAATTTAGCAAAGGGTTTTGATGAAAATTCGGGGGGGAAAAAAAAAAAAATCTCCCCCGGGAATGCCCCTTTTTAAAAAACGAAAAAAACCCCTGCCCTTACCCCCAATTTTTTTTAAAACTGAAACCCCCTTAAAGCCCAAAAAAAGAAAAAAATAGGGGTTTCCCCTGGAAAACCCTTTTTAAAACCCAAAAAATTTTTTTAAATTTCTTAATTTTTTAAAAATTTTTCTTTTTAAAATTTTTTCCCCTTTTTTTTTTAAATCGAAACCTTTTTTCCCCATATTGTGAAAAAAATCAAAAAAATTTTTTAAAAAAGAAAATTTTTTTTTAAAAGGTGATCCCAAAAACAAAACAAAATTTTCCCTTTCTTTTTGTTTTACATTAAAGGGGCAAAAAAAAATTTCCCCCAACAAAAAGTCTAACAGGAAACCCTCGCCAAAAACCGGAAAAACTTTTAAACCCCCAAAAACCTCGCCATTCAAAGGGTTTTTAAAATTTGGTCCGGTTTTTTTTCCCCTTTTTATTTTTAAAAAGCAAAACCGAATAAAATCAAAACCCCTTTTTTTTTGATTTTTGTTTTTAAAAATCCCCACGAGAAGGGTTTTAAAATTTTTTTTTTTTTTAAAATTTTTTTTTTTAAAGAAAAATTTTAAAAAAAACCCCTTTCCAGGGTTTTTTATCATCGATGTCCCCGGGGCCCCGGGAACCAATTTTTTTTAAAAAGGGTGCCCCGGGGAATTTTTCACCCCTTTCTTACGGGGTTTTTGGTTTTTTCCCCCACCGGGAAAATTTTTTTATTCCCTAATGATTTCGACATTTTTTTCTTTTAAAACACGTCCCCCGGAGATAAACCCAGTTGTCAGTCTTTTTCTTTCCCAATTTGTCGTGGGGGGTTTGCATCGCATATAAACCCCTAACTGAAACTCCCCGATTACGGAAAACCCACACTTTTTTCACTATATTAAATTTTTTTTGAACTTTAAAAGTTGAACAAAAAAACCTCTTGGGGTTATTTTAAACAATTTTTTTTTGGGGTTTTTTAAACATATAGTATATACATACATGATATATCAAAACATAGTTGGTGATTGGCAGAACGATTTCCACGATCGATATGCACCGGTAATGAAACACAGATATGCAGGCACACAAACAGAAATTTTCATCGGAATTTTTAATCCGATTAATCGTTATTTTCAGCTCTGAACCAGGGACTACTGTTTAACGAGGTTCTAACGAGGATACACTCGTATTGCCTTCATTTATCCTTTTAGTTTAAACTTATTTATTTTACGTCGATTGGGAAACAAGTTCTTACAACTTATGCTTATCCCTCTCAACGGGTCCTGGGTTGGACCAGTACTTTGCGCATGGGAAGGTCGGGAATAATTCTTGCCTCCAACGGGGTTCGAGCCCACAACCTTCGGATCCGTAATCGGATACGTTACCCACTGGACCACGGCGTCCTCCAATTTATTATTTTACACACACATAAAACAACTAGATGTCATTTCGTGAAAACGAATGATAGGACTTTCTGCAAGCTGTGTAAATGCAAAAAGCAGGAAATAGAAGTTTTCATGTAATGATTCACCTCTGGTAGTATTTCATGTTCATGCTAAACAATTGACATTATATTCCGAAATTAGTGCAAATGATAAGAACTTAGTATTAGTCTGTGACGTAACATGAATGTTATATGACGTCAGGACATGACTGCAAACTTGATTTCTAGTTTAAAGGTCCTATGTTCGAATCTTGCTTCAGCCACAATACTTCGGTTTTTCGGAATTAAGGTTAGCTGACAAAATATTCACACCTTAGTTTCAAGATGTACCGTCTGTAAAAAATTGAAGAAAATCTGATCACAAATGGCGGCTGTAGAGCGCGAATACCATTTTTCACTATTTTAGCTCTGACGTCACGTGACGTCATAGGGTGCTGAAAATGCTGTTGCTCAAAAGCGCACACTTTACTGCAATAACTCTGAAATTTTCATTATTCTGAACAACTGGCATCATGTCGAAATCATTGCCCCAAATTAAAATTAAGTGGTATGCTTATGACGTCCAATGACGTCACGATTCAAAATATTTGTAGAAATGCTGCAGAACTGCAAACTGTGTAAGTTTCAACTTTCTATCTCATCCTGAAGCTCTTCAATCCTAAAATGAAATTTTTGGTCCTATGTTCGAATCTTATTTCAGCCACAGAACTTCGGTTTTTCGGAATTTCGGTTAGCTGGCAGGATATGCACACCTTAGTTTCAAGGTGTACCATCTGTGAAAATTTGAAGAAAATCCGACCATAAACGGCGGCTGTAGAGCGCGAACACCATGTTTCAATATTTTTAGCTCTGACGTCACAGGACGTCATAGGGTGCTGAAGATGCTTTTGTTCAAAAGCTCATACTTTACTGTCATAACACTGAAATTTTCATTATTCTGAACAACTGACATCATGTCGAAATCATTGCCCTAATATGAAAATTAAGAAGTATGCTTATGACGTCACATGACGACATTTGACGTCACGACTCAAAATATATTAAGAAATTATGCAGAACTGCAAACTGTGTAAGTTTCAACTTTCTATCTCATCCTGAAGCTCTTTAATCCTAAAATGAAATGTTCGGTCCCATGTTCGAATCTTATTTCAGCCACAGAACTTCGGTCTTTCGGAATTTCGGTTTGCTGACGGATATGCACACCTTAGTTTCAAGATGTAAAATCTGTGAAATTTTAAAGAAAATCCGACCATAAATGGCGGCTGTAGAGCGTGAACACCATTTTTCACTATTTTTAGCTCTAACGTCACATGACGTCATATGGTGCTGAAAATGTTTTTGCTCAAAAATGTATACTTTACTGTTATAACTCTGAAATTTTCCTTATTCTGAACAACTGGCATCATGTCGAAATCATTGTCCTAAAATAAAAATTAAGAAGTATGCTTATGACGTCACGACTCAAAATATTTGTAGAAATTCTGCAGAACTGCAAACTGTGTAAGTTTCAACTTTCTATCTCATCCTGAAGCTCTTTAATCCTAAAATGAAATTTTCGGTCCTATGTTCGAATCTTATTTCAGCCACAGAACTTCGGTCTTTCGGAATTTCGGTTAGCTTAAAGGATATACATATCTTAGTTTCAAGATATACCATCTGTGAAAATTTGAAGAAAATTCGACCATAAATGGCGGCTGTAGAGCGTGAACACCATTTTTCACTATTTTAAGCTTTGACGTCACATGACGTCATAGGGTGCTGAAGATGCTTTTTTTCAAAAGCGCATCCATTTCTGTCATAACTCTGAAATTTTCATTATTCTGAACAACTGGCATCATGTCGAAATCATTGCCTTTAAAAAATTAGATGTATGCTTATGACGTCACATGACGTCATATGACGTCACGACTCAAAATATATTAAGAAATTCTGAAGAACTGCAAACTGTGTAAGTTTCAACTATCTATTTCATCCTGAAGCTCTTTAATGCTGAAATGAAATTTTCGGTCCTATGTTCGAATCTTATTTTAGCCACAGAACTTCGGTCTTTCGGAATTTCGGTTAGCTGACAGGATATGTACACCTTAGTTTCAAGATGTACTATTTGTGAAAATTTTAAGAAAATCCGACCATAAATGACGGCTGTAGAGCGCGAACACCATTTCACTATTTTTAGCTGTGACGTTATGTGACGTCATAGCGTGCTGACAATCATTGAAATCAAAATTTCCTCACGTGACTAATAACCCATAAAAATTTCATCGTCCTAGGACTATTGCAACATATTAAAATAAGCGTTTTGTTAGGAAGAAGAAAAGAATAATAATAATAAAAAATGACGTCACGTGACGTCATATGACGTTTATTTTCACATAATTGTTAAGACTCCCAGAGACCTACTAACTGACAAAATTTCAACTTTCTATCTCAAATAGGACAGTTGTTATAAGCATTTAAAAATTGACGTCCTTGGTTCGAATCTTGGATCCGCCATAGATGCTTGGACTTTTCGAATTTTGAAAAACTGGACACCGGTATAAACAATAAGAACGTAATATACACATTCTGTGAAAATTTGATGAAAATCGGCCCATTAATAATGGCTCTGGACCGTGTACAAACTTTCGTAGTCAATTTCAAATGTGACGTCATATGACGTCATAGGCTTCTGAAAATTATTGAAATCGAAATTTCAGTGTCTGAATCATTTGTCATTAAATTTTCATTGCCCTTCGACCATTCAATATATAGAAATACTCTTGTTAATATTAGAAATACATTATCATATAATGACGTCACGTGACGTCATATGACATTTATTTTCACAAAATGTTTAAGACTCTTAGGGACCTATATACTGACCAAATATCACTTTTCTATCTCAAAAAGGACCGATTTTATAAGCATTTAAAAATTTACGACCTTGGTTTGAATCTTGGAATCGCTATAGAACCATGGACTTTTCGCATTTTGAAAAACGGACAACGAGATGCACAACTAGAACTTAATATACACATTCTGTGAAAATTTGATGAAAATCGGCCCATTAATAATGGCTCTGGACCGTGTACAAACTTTCGTAGTCAATTTCAAATGTGACGTAATATGACGTCATAGGCTTCTGAAAATCTTTGAAATCGAAATTACAGCATCTGAAGCATGCGGCATTAATTTTTCATTGCCCTTCATAAATTTCAAGATATAGAAATAATCTTGTTAGAATTAGAAATTCATTATCATATAATGACGTCACGTGACGTCATATGACATTTATTTTCACAAAATGTTTAAGACTCCCAGAGACCTATATACTGACCCAATATCATCTTTCTATCTCAAATAGGACCGATTTTATAAGAATTTGAAAATTTACGACCTTGGTTCGAATCTTGGAATCGCTATAGAACCTTGGACTTTTCGAATTTTGAAAAACGGACACCGGGATGCACAACTAGAACTTAATATACACATTCTGTGAAAATTTGATGAAAATCGGTTCATAAACAATGGCTGTAGACCGCGTACAAACTTTTGTTGCATATTTCCAGTGTGACGTCATATGACGTCATAGGCATATGAAAATCATAGAAATCAAAATTTCAGCGTTTGAAGCATGTGTCTTTAAATTTTCATTGCCTTTCGACAATTTCAACATATAGAAATATTCTTGTTAATATTAGAAATACATTATCATATAATGACGTCACGTGACGTCAATGAAAATATTTTCACAAAATTTTTAAAACTTCTAGAGACCTATATACTGACTAAATATCAACTTTCTTTCTTAAATAGGACAGATTTTATAAGCATTTAAAAATTTACGACCTTGGTTCGAATCTTGGATTCGCTATAGAACCATGGACTTTTCGAATTTTGAAAAACGGACACCGGGATGCACAACTAGAACTTAATATACACAATCTGTGAAAATTTGATGAAAATCGGTTCACAAACAATGGCTGTAGACCGCGTACAAACTTTTGTAGCATATTTCAAATGTGACGTCATATGACGTCATAGGCATATGAAAATCATAGAAATCAAAATTTCCTGACGTGGCTAAGAAGTCATAAAAATTTCATCGTCCTAGGAGTATTGCAACATAGAAAAATAAGCGTTTAGTTAGGAAGAAAAAAAGAATAATAATAATAATAACTAGATTTCATTCGCTAATACGAATGATAGGACTTTCTGCTAACATTGAAAAATATAAAGATTAATACCGTTAGAAAGAATATATATTAAATTCCCTACCTTTTACTTTTTTTTTCGTATGGACTTCTCATGCATGAACTTTGTGAAATAAGCCATATGGCAAAAATAAATAAATCTTTATTTTGATATCGCTTTCTTATAACTTGACCAATTTTAGTATTCTAGGTACCAAAATAAATGGCCTGAAAATCCCGACAATTCCATTGTAGCATATTTGGGTCTAGTTTTATAGGTACAATGTATTCAAAATATAAGAAATTAATCTTAAACCTCTTAACTCTGCATATCAATTTTTATTTTTTTTATTTTCGTGTACAGTCGCGGGAATAAAATAGTAAATGCTACCATGCAGTAGAATCGTCGACGCGTGTAACCTCCAATAACGCTTGTACATACGATCGAGACGACTGTATTACACAACGTTACTCCAATTTGCGCTTTTAGCTAAATTAGACAAATTAGCTTGCAGCGTCTTGAACGGATGACATGTGTTGATAATTTTGTTTCAAACGTCTACACTTATACACGCTCATGGTATCTTAAGCTGTCAATTAATTTACATTGTACTATAACATATATTTTCACATAGGTTATCATTTATCATAAATTTGGAATATAGCTTGTACAACATTTATCGATTGATGCAACAATAAAGTCGGGAAATTGCAATATTTCAACAACGGTCTAAATGACATGTGTCAAAACGCTCAAAGGATTATGGGTAACGCAATGCTGCAACTGATATGTATAAGTAACGTAAATAAAATGATTTGACACAACATTAAATCATTGTCAACACTTGTTTAGTTTGTTTGTTTGTTTGTTGGGTTTTACGTCCCACCGACAGTAATTCAGTCATTTGGAGACGATATCTACTTAATGCAGTTATAGTGCTGCCACACTGCAGTATCACACCCAGTAACATTATCCTGATATCGAACCAACCAGTCCTGCAACTACCCTTATATGCTGAGCGTCAAGCAAGGGAGCTATAACAGTACTATTTTTTACGACTTTGGTATCGAACCCACGACATCCCGCTCCCGAGGCGGACGCTCTAACCACTCGGCCACCGGGAACGGTACACTTGTTTAGCTTGTAAAATCAAAATGATATAAGTAAAACATTTTTTTTTGCAATTTATATGACTAATACATATCTGTAAACTTATATTTTCCGAAAATGCTTCAATTAAGGTGAAAGCGAAAGTAGGATATTTCATGAAATTCTTACAATTTGGTTTAAATTCGTAATTTTAATGTAACTTCCTTATTCTTTGATCAATTTCAAAACTTTAGGTACCAAAATAATCGTCTTAAAATTCTCTACATTTCACACGCTTTATCTATAGGAATATTTTTAATATTTTTTGATGTTGTTGTTGTATTGGGGTTTACCGTCACTACGATAGTATTTCAATCATATAGCGACGTCCAGCTAATTACAGGTGGAGGAAGACCCCGACACAGAGGTACCCGGGTAGAACCACCGACCTACTGCAAGCCAGCTGGAAGGCTTCCTCACATGAAAAAAACGAAGTCCCTAACGGGATTCGAACCCACAGCGTTGAGGGGCTGAGAGATTTGTAGTCCACGACTGTAACCGCTCGGCCACGGCGGCCCCCAAAATATATATATATTTTTTTTTTTGAGATACAAGCCTTTAAACCTCCTGAAAAATGAAAAAATCACCAAAGGTATATGCACGAATTTCGTTTTTTCCCCATTACTCTATGAATCTTAGGTCAATCATTAAACTTTAAGCATCAAAAGAACGGCCAAACATTGCTTTAAAAATAATATTCATCATCATATTTTCAAAAAATCAAAGGTTTTCGAGATATAAACTGTTAAACACACTGGGCGTTACCAAATTTCTCATTTTTCCGCCATAACTCAACCGATTCAATCCCGATCATCAAAAACTAAATATCATCTGAAAGGTCTTTCTAAGCACTACAAATTATATGCATAGTGTCTCGATAGAATATTTACTGTTTTTGATATATTAAAGGCCGAAGAAAAACACGATAATTGATATATGACCTTGACCTTTGGGATTTTCCGGAAACGGAAGTGACGTGGTTCCATAGAATCTAATACTGCATCTTCAGACAAAATTTCAAGCAAATCATACAAAAAATAAAGCCTACAGGGCTTAAAAACCGTTAAGTTTTAATACAAAAGTTTTAATAGCATTATGGCTCATGTGACGTCATATGGCGTTCATCCTTTTAGAATGTAAAGAAGACCTAGAGACTAATATTTTTAGCTTTTCTGGAAGGATTTTATACCATTTGAAATTTGACGCATTAGTTCGAATCTTGGATTCACCATAAAACCTTTGCCTTTTCGAATTTTGAAAAACGGACACCGGGATGCACAACTAGAGCCTAACATACACACTTTGTGAAATTTTGATGAAAATCTGTCCAGAAATAATGGCTGTAGACCGCGTACAAACTTTTTCACCTGACGTCAAATCTGACGTTATATGACGTCATATGAATATGAAATTCATTGCATCCGAAAGCTCATGGTTTGACATATATGCCATAAAATTTTCATTGTTCTGAGTCAATGGCAAAATCTCGAAATTAACACAAATATAAGAGGAAGAAAAAAAGAAGAAGAAGAAGAATAAAAAAAACAGTACAAACCCAATAGGACTTTCTGCCTGTAGGCAGAAAGTCCTAATAAACATAACAAACCCAAAAGGTCTTTCTGCTTGAGGCAGAAAGCCCTAATAAAAGTTTGAAGAAAGCCGTTATAACAAAGGCAATATGCTTATCGGTCCTGGTGTACACCATTGCATTCTAAAATGCACCTCATTCTCTCAAATACGCATCGCAATTCACCTTTCAACACGGGCACTCTTTCCTGCGTAGGAACGTCCGGATAGAGGGTAACCAACCCAATAACCGCCTTCTTCTCTTCCTTCAAATTGCCAGATTTTCATATACAAGCCCTTTCCGAAAAACATGAATATCTGCCATGTTTGTTGACGGAATCACTTGAAATTTTCAGGACATTTTGCACATTGTAGGCTACGGCATTCGTGCAAATTTCAACTTCAAACATCAACTTGCCGATTTTATATGAATTTTTTAATAATTTCTGCTTAAATATGCATGACGTTATAATCACGTGACCAAACAAGTATTCCTTGCAGTATACATCACTTCACTTTTCAGTGTGTTAATCCTGAAGAAATCATGATTTTTGACTCAAAGTTCATGAAACTACAGCGTTTCAATTTCGTTAAAAGTACACTTTTCGCCTTTCTGTCATAAGTCAACCAATTCAACCCCGATCTTCAAAAACTAAATATCACCTGAAAGGTCTTTCAAATCACTACAGATTTTATCCACAGTGTCTAGGTAGAATCTTGTTCGTTTTTGAGATACACCTTGCCGAATAAAAACACCATCAGCTCTCTAATCCTAAAATGAAATTTTCGGTCCAATGTTCGAATCTTATTTCAGCCACACAACTTCGGTCTTTCGGAATTTCGGTTAGCTGACAGGATATGCACACTTAACTTTCAAGATGTACCATCTGTGAAAATTTGAAGAAAATCCGACCATAAATGGCGGCTGTAGAGCGTGAACACCATTTTTAACTATTTTTAGCTCTGACGTCACATGACGTCATAGTGTGCTAAAGATGCTTTTGTTCAAAAGGGCATACTTTACTGTCATAACTCTGAAATTTTCGTTATTCTGAACAACTGGCATCATGTCAAAATCATTGCCCTAAAATGAAAATTAAGAAGTATGCTTATGACGTCACAAGACGTCATAAAACTCAAGATATATGTAGAAATTCTGCAGAACTGCAAACTGTGTAAGTTTCAACCTTCTATCTCATCCTGAAGCTCTTTAATCCTAAAATGAAATTTTTGGTCCTATGTTCGAATCTTTTTTCAGCCACAGAACTTCAGTTTTTTTTGGTTAGCTGACAGGATATGCACATCTGAGTTTCAAAATGTACCATCTGTGAAAATTTGAAGAAAATCTGACAATAAATGACGGCTGTAGAGTGCGAACACCATTTTTCATTATTTTTTGCTGTGACGTCATGTGACGTCATAGGTGCTGAAGATGCTTTTGTTCAAAAGCACATACCTTGCTTTCATAACTCTGAAATTTTCATTATTCTGAACAACTGGCATCATGTCGAAATCATTGCCCTAAAATGAATATTAAGAAGTATGCTTATGACGTCACATGACGTCATATGACGTCACGACTCAAAATATTTGTAGAAATTCTGCAGAACTGCAAACTGTGTAAGTTTCAACTTTCTATCTCATCCTGCAGCTCTTTAATTCTAAAATGAAATTTTCGGTCCTATGTTCGAATCTTATTTCAGCCACAGAACTTCGGTCTTTCGGAATTTCGGTTAGCTGACAAGATATGCACACCTTTTATTCAAGATGTACCATCTGTGAAAATTTGAAGAAAATCCGACCATAAATGACGGCTGTAGAGTGCGAACACCATTTTCATTATTTTTTGCTGTGACGTCATGTGACGTCATAGGGTGCTGAAGATGCTTTTGTTCAAAAGCACATACCTTGCTTTCATAACTCTGAAATTTTCATTATTCTGAACAACTGGCATCATGTCGAAATCATTGCCCTAAAATGAATATTAAGAAGTATGCTTATGACGTCACATGACGTCATATGACGTCACGACTCAAAATATTTGTAGAAATTCTGCAGAACTGCAAACTGTGTAAGTTTCAACTTTCTATCTCATCCTGAAGCTCTCTAATCCTAAAATGAAATTTTCGGTCCAAATGTTCGAATCTTATTTCAGCCACACAACTTCGGTCTTTCGGAATTTCGGTTAGCTGACAGGAATGCACACTTAACTTTCAAGATGTACCATCTGTGAAATTTGAAGAAAATCCGACCATAAATGGCGGCTGTAGAGCGTGAACACCATTTTTAACTATTTTTAGCTCTGACGTCACATGACGTCATAGTGTGCTAAAGATGCTTTTGTTCAAAGGGCATACTTTACTGTCATAAGTCTGAAATTTTCGTTATTCTGAACAACTGCATCATTCATAAATCATTAGCCCTAAAATGAAAATTTAAGAAGTAAGCTTATGACGTACAAGACGCATATGACGTCTAACAACTCAGATATTTAGGAACTTTCCTGCAAACTGCAAACTACTATAGTCAGTTTCAACCTTTCTATCCATCATTCCCTGAAGCTCTTAATCCTAAAATGAAATTTTCGGTCCTATGTTCGAATCTTTTTCAGCCACAGAACTTCAGTCTTTGAAGTTTGTTAGCTGACAGGATATGCACATCTTAGAGTTTCAAAATGTACCATCTGTGAAAATTTGAAGAAAATCGACAATAAATGACGGCTGTAGAGTGAACACCATTTTTAATTATTTTTTGCTGTGACTCATGTGAGTCATATGTGCTAAGATGCTTTTGTCAAAAGACATACTTCTTTCATAACTCTGAAATTTTCATTATTCTGAACAACTGCATCATGTCGAAATCATTGCCCTAAAATGAAATTAAGAAGTATGCTTATGACGTCACAAGACGTCATATGACGTCAACGACTCAAAATATTTGTAGAAATTCTGCAAACTGCAAACTGTGTAAGTTTCAACTTTCTATCTCATCCTGCAGCTCTTAATCTAAAATGAAATTTTCGGTCCTATGTTCGAATCTTTTTTCAGCCACAGAACTTCGGTCTTTCGGAATTTCGGTTAGCTGACAGGATATGCACACCTTTTATTCAAGATGTACCATCTGTGAAAATTTGAAGAAAATCCGACCATAAATGACGGCTGTAGAGTGCGAACACCATTTTTCATTATTTTTTGCTGTGACGTCATGTGACGTCATAGGGTGCTGAAGATGCTTTTGTTCAAAAGCACATACCTTGCTTTCATAACTCTGAAATTTTCATTATTCTGAACAACTGGCATCATGTCGAAATCATTGCCCTAAAATGAATATTAAGAAGTATGCTTATGACGTCACATGACGTCATATGACGTCACGACTCAAAATATTTGTAGAAATTCTGCAGAACTGCAAACTGTGTAAGTTTCAACTTTCTATCTCATCCTGCAGCTCTTTAATTCTAAAATGAAATTTTCGGTCCTATGTTCGAATCTTATTTCAGCCACAGAACTTCGGTCTTTCGGAATTTCGGTTAGCTGACAAGATATGCACACCTTTTATTCAAGATGTACCATCTGTGAAAATTTGAAGAAAATCCGACCATAAATGACGGCTGTAGAGTCGCGAACACCATTTTTCACTATTTTTGCTGTGACGTCATGTGACGTCATAGGGTGCTGAAGATGCTTTTGTTCAAAAGCCATCCCTTGCTTTCATAACTCTGAAATTTTCATTATTCTGAACAACTGGCATCATGTCGAAATCATTGCCCTAAAATGAATATTAAGAAGTATGCTTATGACGTCACATGACGTCATATGACGTCACGACTCAAAATATTTGTAGAAATTCTGCAGAACTGCAAACTGTGTAAGTTTCAACTTTCTATCTCATCCTGCAGCTCTTTAATTCTAAAATGAAATTTTCGGTCCTATGTTCGAATCTTATTTCAGCCACAGAACTTCGGTCTTTCGGAATTCGGTTAGCTGACAAGATATGCACACCTTTTATTCAAGATGTACCATCTGTGAAAATTTGAAGAAAATCCGACCATAAATGACGGCTGTAGAGTGCGAACACCATTTTTCATTATTTTTTGCTGTGACGTCATGTGACGTCATAGGGTGCTGAAGATGCTTTTGTTCAAAAGCACATACCTTGCTTTCATAACTCTGAAATTTTCATTATTCTGAACAACTGGCATCATGTCGAAATCATTGCCCTAAAATGAATATTAAGAAGTATGCTTATGACGTCACATGACGTCATATGACGTCACGACTCAAAATATTTGTAGAAATTCTGCAGAACTGCAAACTGTGTAAGTTTCAACTTTCTATCTCATCTGAAGCTCTCTAATCCTAAAATGAAATTTTCGGTCCAATGTTCGAATCTTATTTCAGCCACACACTTCGGTCTTTCGGAATTTCGGTTAGCTGACAGGATATGCACACTTAACTTTCAAGATGTACCATCTGTGAAAATTTGAAGAAAATCCGACCATAAATGCGGCTGTAGAGCGTGAACACCATTTTTAACTATTTTTTAGCTCTGACGTCACATGACGTCATAGTGTGCTAAAGATGCTTTTGTTCAAAAGGGCATACTTTACTGTCATAAGTCTGAAATTTTCGTTATTCTGAACAACTGGCATCATGTCAAAATCATTGCCCTAAAATGAAAATTAAGAAGTATGCTTATGACGTCACAAGACGTCATATGACGTCAAAACTCAAGATATATGTAGAAATTCTGCAGAACTGCAAACTGTGTAAGTTTCAACCTTCTATCTCATCCTGAAGCTCTTTAATCATAAAATGAAATTTTTGGTCCTATGTTCGAATCTTTTTTCAGCCACAGAACTTCAGTCTTTTGGAAGTTTGGTTAGCTGACAGGATATGCACATCTGAGTTTCAAGATGTACCATCTGTGAAAATTTGAAGAAAATCCGACCATAAATGACGGCTGTAGAGCGCGAACACCATTTTTCACTATTTTTAGCTGTGACGTCATGTGACGTCATAGGGTGCTGAAGATGCTTTTGTTCAAAAGCGCATACTTTGCTTTCATAACTCTGAAATTTTCATTATTCTGAACAACTGGCATCATGTTGAAATCATTGCCCTAAAATGAAAATTAAGAAGTATGCTTATGACGTCACATGACGTCATATGACGTCACGACTCAAAATATTTGCAGAAATTCTGCAGAACTGCAAACTGTGTAAGTTTCAACTTTCTATCTCATCCTGAAGCTCTTTTATCCTAAAATGAAATTTTCGGTCCTATGTTCGAATCTTATTTCAGCCACAGAACTTCGGTCTTTCGGAATTTCGGTTAGCTGACAGGATATGCACACCTTTGATTCAATATGTACCATCTGTGAAAATTTGAAGAAAATCCGACCATAAATGACGGCTGTAGAGCGCGAACACCATTTTTCACTATTTTTAGCTGTGACGTCATGTGACGTCATAGGGTGCTGAAAATCATTGAAATCAAAATTTCCTCACGTGACTAATAAGCCATAAAAATTTCATCGTCCTAGGACTATTGCAACATATAAAAATAAGCGTTTAGTTAGGAAGAAGAAAAGAATAATAATAACTAGACTCCTTTTGTTCTGGACAAAAGAAAGGGCTTTCTGCACTTCAAACCATGTCAAACCTGATCATACTTATTTTATTTTCTGAAATACACCATCTTTAAAAATTGAAGGAAATCCGTCCCGAATTGACAGCTGTAGAGTGCAAACATAAATTAAAAACAGAAGAAATCTGTGATGTCATATAACATAATAATAATTTTAAAGTCATTGCATTCAAAAGGGAATATGTGGCTTTGTTTTCAGTTAAAATTTCATAATGCTAATTTTTCCAGAACCATCTTTAAGATAACTACAATAATATTCAATCTTCGTGTTCTGCAAGGGAATGAAGTATCACTAGTCCTTTTAACATGTTAAAAAGGTATACAAGATTCCTTTGCTACGAAATATCAACTGGGATCAACTGCAGAAGCACAAGGATTTTTTTTCCCCAGAAATTCTTACTTTCATGCAACTATGATGTCCGATTTTAAAAACCCAGGTATGGTTAGAAAGGTCTTCTGATTTAAACATGTACTTACTTTAGGTTTAAACCTATCTGTTTTTGCGATATATAAAGTTATTCCTCCCCCCAAAAAGGCAAAAATCGGCAAAAAGATATTCATGTCAACTACTACCATTTGACAAATAACTTAATACACTGCACTGCATCATGATAAAAAAAAAATTGTTCTTTATGATATTTTCAACAAGAGGACCAAGGTGGCCCTAAAGACTCTCACCTGAGAAAAACTGTTATCATTGCCTGTAGAAGTTATTAAATTATAGCATAGTTGTACTGAAAACATAATCCATCAGATTATTTATAATTCCACGAACTAAAGAGAACCTGTTGTCGAAATTTGAAGTCAAACTTGACTAAAAAAATATGGCATAAAACACACAAATTTAAACATCAAAAGGGGCATAACTCCTGACCTAATTAGCAGATCAGCCATTATCGAACTTGGCAGAAAGAATATGGCTATATACATTGTTCTAAAGATTGAAGATGATTATTTCAGAAATGAAGATGCTAGAGTGCAAATAAAATTACTTTTTATATATAAAAAAAACCGACCTAATTGACATATATCAGCCATAATGAACTTGGCCAAAAGAATAAAAAAAATGCTACGTGCAAACAAACTAAAAATTTGCATTGTTTAATATTTAAAGGAGCATAACTCATGACCTTATGGTCGAAATTGTCCGAGATGTTATGGTAATAAACATTGTCATAAAGTTTGAAGATGATTGCTTAAAAATGAAGATGCTAAAAAAGGGAAAATTGGCATATTTTAATATTAAAAGGGGCATAACTCCTGACCTAAGAAGTTAATATCAGCCATAATCAAAGTTGGCCGTGAGAGGATAATAATAAACATTGTCATAAAGTTTAAAGATGATTGCTTAAGAAATGAAGATGTTAAGAGTGCAAAGTGACAATGACAATGTGAAATCTAGCTTTTTTCAATATTAAAAGGGGCATAACTCCTGACCTAATCGGCCGATATCAGCCATAATCGGACTTGACTAAGATTTTATGGTAATAAACATTGTTATAAAGTTTGAAGTTGATTACTTAAGAAATGAAGATGCTAGAGTGCAAACAAACTAATTGTGGACGACGGACGGACGGCGGATTGACGGACAGACGGACGGACAATGGACATTCATCGATTCTTATAGCTCATCTTTAGCACATGTGCTCAGGTGAGCTTAAAATTAATTGTTTCTTAGAAAAAGCAATCAAGTGATTAGGACATATTGCAGAAGTGCATGAAAGAACGGTATAAATTAATTTTTATTACTCATCTAACTTCCTTATATGATGTCCAATTTTAAAAAAGAAAGGCCTTTATATTTCCAACATTTCACTTGTTTCATGTTTCAACTTTTCTGTTACGTGTTCTGAGATATAGAAAGTTATTTTTCAAAGAAACGGCAAAAAATCGGCAAAACGATGTTCATGTCTATTATTGCCCTTCGACAAATAACTTTATAATTAATGGCCCGATCATTAAAATCTGCATACCATTAGAACCGCATTGCATCACGCTAATAATACTGTTCTTTATGTTATTTTCAAAAATTAATAGTTTCTTAGAAAAAAACAATCAAATGATAGGGACTAACTGCAGAAATGCATGAAAGAACGGTTTAAATGACTTCTTATTTCTTATCTAACTTCCTTATAGGATGTCCGATGTCCAATTTTAAAACGCTAGGTACCATTAGAAAGGCCTTTAAATTTCCAACATTTCACGTGTTTCATGTTTCAACTTTTCTATTACGGGTTTTGAGATATAGAAAGTTATTTTTCAAGAAAACGGCAAAAGTCGGCAAAAAGATGTTCGTGTCTATTATTGCCTTTCGACAAAAAAAAATATAATTTATGGTCCGATCATTAAAATCTGCAACCTTACATCATGCAAAAAAAAATAAAAATGTTCTATATGTTATTTTAAAAAAAATAAATAGTTTCTTCGAAAAAAGGAATCAAGTGATCGGGACTTACTGCGGGAGTGCATGAAAGAACGGTTTTACTGAATTCTTATTTTTCATGTAACTTCCTTATATTACGTCCAATTTTAAAAAGCTAGGTACCGTTAGAAAGGTCTTTTAATTTCCCACAATTCACTCGCTTCATAATTGTATGTATCGTTAAACATTATGTAGATACGGGCGGTTAAACCTTGAGCACACGGCAAAAATCGGAAATAAATATGTTCATATCGTTTTGTTTTCCCTTATAACTTAATGAATATTAGGTCAATCTTTAAAATTTAAACACCAAAAGAACGGCCGGGCATTGATCTACAAATTATATTCATACTCTTATTAACAAAAATCAATAATTATCGAGATATAAGTAGTTAAGTGCGCTTAGGGTTGCAGCATTTTTGTTTTTCTGCAATAACTCAACTGATTCAACCCCGATCTTCAAAAACTATATATCGTCTGAAAGGCATTTCAAAGCACTACAAATTATACGCATAGTGTCTCGATAAAATATTTTTCGTTTTTGAGATATTTAAGGCCGAAGAAAAAACCGATAATTGACATGTGACCTTGACTTAGCTATTTTCCGGAAGCGGAAGTGACTGATGACAATAAGAGGCTATGTTGCACCTTCAATGAAAATTTTATGCAAATCGGTCAAAAACTTTGTCTTCCAGTGCTAAAAAACCGTATATTTTGGATAAAAAATTTGATAACGCGTCATGACGTCATTTTACGTCATACGACGTCAATCTTCTCAGAACTGAAAGAAATCAATAGGACACATATTCTGTCCAAATTTCATGTTTCTAGCTTATCTGAGTGCTTCGTAATACTTCATTACATTTTCTGGTCCAAAGTTCGAAACTTGGTTCAGCCATAGATCCTTGATCTTTTCAAATATTGCAAAACGTATATAATCCTGCACAACAAGAACATAATATATACATTCTGTGAAAAAATCAAGTAAATCGGTCCAATCATGACGGCTGTAGAGCTCGAACAAGCTTTTGTAGCTTTCTTCAGCCCTGACGTCATGTGACGTCACATGAAGAAAAAAATTATGACGATCAAAAGCGCCAAAGTCACTGTGCATACTATTAAAATTTCATGCTGCTAGCTCATCGGCAACCTGTTTTAATTTGAACCTCAAAAGGAAGAAAAAAGTAGAATAATAATAATAATAATAAGAAAAAACATAACAAACCCAATAGGACTTTCTGCTTTAGGCAGAAAGTCCTAATAAACAGTACAAACCCAATAGGACTTTCTGCTTTAGGCAGAAAGTCCTAATAAGAAGAAGAAGAATAAACAGTACAAACCCAATAGGACTTTCTGCTTTAGGCAGAAAGTCCTAATAACATGCTGGTTTAACTCATTTATTTTTCTTAAAAGTCAAAACAATTTTATTTTTTCACATTAAATTATATCTGCACATGTAGATTGGCTTCCGATTTTAGCTTATCACTATGTTGTATGTAAACAGCTCATTAACAGATGCTCTTTGATTAACAATTTGATTTTTAACTCATTGTGCGTAAAAGGTCTATCAATACCCCTCTACAGACGCATGATCGCCAAATATTACCATTGTTAACAAGGATTGGTATTTCTCAAAAAAAACATACGGTATTGAAATTAAATTAAGACTTATAAACTTTTTATGTTTTGTTTTTTCTTTTACTTTTTTGTCCCTTGGCTGATCATATTGACTCTTCGCGCATGCGCTAACTTCACGGGCAGAACTTATGCTTATCGCAAACCCCGAGCTGGTGAACACACCATGTTGCTGAACGTATACTGTGGTATTGCAAGTTGATACCATAAATCTATATTTAACCGATTTCGCTAAGTTTGCAATTACGGAAATAGCGTTTACCGTGATAAGTGACTTACACTTGCCGAGTTTATTTTTCAGGAAACAAAGACTTCACAAACAATAACAAGGGAGTGTAATAAACAATTTATCGAGTATTTTAATTTCTATCAATTATATGTGAACGAGCTACTTAATAGGTTAATGCGATACCAGGAAATAATAAATATAACATTCTCAATCCCGCCAGAAACGTTTTCGTGCGAATATTGCATAATAAATATTTGATATATTTAATATTGGATTATATATAGTTAAGTCGATACTTACGAACATGTGTCCATATGTAGTTTCATGTACTATATGAGGGACATTATTTAAAAGATGCAATGAATAAAAGAACGTATTTATTCTATATGTGTTAAATTAATATGTCCCGATACGGACATTTGAGACATAAAAGAAAATATACATTTGTTATTGCAGATTTACCAGGATGTCCATTAAAATTGTTATCCCGGGCATCTCATGTTGGAATTTGCAGACAGAAAGCTGCTGTAATTGCGTTGTCCATATATGTACTTGATCCTCCTCGGACATTCATTTGGTCAATAAGAGGAAAATTTGGCCAATATGTCAAGCTTACTGTCAAGGTAAACATTAATATCAAAGACTTTTGCATGACTTGACTATTTGAGTTTTCCGTCGCTTCGACAGTATTTCAGTCATATGGTGCCGTCCAGCTAATAATAGGCAGAGAAAAACCCCGAATACATGGAGGCATCCGGGTAGAACCACCGACTTACCGCAAGCCAGCTGGAAGGCTTCCTCACATGAAAATCCGAATGACCTTGCCGAGATTCGAACCCACGCTGAGTGAGTGTTAAAGTCAGCGACTTTACCCTCTCGGCCACGGAGGCCCCCTTACTTTTGCATGAAATAAGTACTTGTGAAAAAGTACGAAAACTGATATGCTAAAATATCTTGAAAATATTTATTTCCACGCGATTGCGCGTCAACTACAAGAGGAAATAAAGACAATACGGGATAACAGTACTTATGATTAGGTTATTTTGTATTATATTTATAATTCCTTGTGGAAATAATTAAATTTGAAAAGAATATTGTAGTCAATATCGTGAAACAAATTTAATTCTAAAAATAGCAACTCATGCCTGAGATAGATTTGTTTTATATCTTAAGAGACTTGACTTAAGAGACTTCTTTATCAGATTATATGACTTTATCGATGTAGAAATTTCCCTTCTACCATTTAAATATTGAACCAGGTGTATAGATATTTGAAAAGAAGAGAAGCTCCTATGTATATTAAAATGACATTTATTCGATATTATGTTAAACTATATTTAATGACATGTTTTATAAAGACGCAAGTCGATAAGAAATTTAATTCTAAAAGGCTCCTATCGTATCTCACGCTCAATCAAACCGGAGAAAGGTACGTACATCTCTGAAAATTTCAAATAAAAATAGCATGACACTTTTATTTCATTTAAATGCTGAATAACGAGAGCGGTAAGGGTGAATACTTGTTACAACTGGAAGAAATGCAATTGTGAATGTCTGCCTTACATTAGATATTTAAGTAGGCATATTTGAATCTTAATGTAAGATCTACAAAAAATCAGCATTGACCGCATGTAGGATCTTGATTAACATTAGCCTATTAAGGTAGCGACACTGGGTAATGGACAACTATCAAATTTACTGGTTTTGAATAACATGAGTATAAACATAGTTAGTACAAAAGCCCCTTTTTAAAATTAATTAACCTTCCCGACCATTTTTCGAAAATTTCGGAGAGCGATATCTAAGTCATTTTTGCACCAAATAACTTCGTTTTTGTATTAAACTGTATCTATACAAATGAACTAGTGATCCGTGTCTCAAATTTCTTTTAAAATTTTCTGTTCAAAAGTTATTTAACTTAACTTTTTATTTTCGCTTCGAAACACGCCGCTCGTCAATTAATTAGCCATTGTAACAAAACTAAAACAATTATCGAAAAACTGAGACACGGATCACTAGACGGATCAAAGACCTTCCGACAGACGAAAACCGCTTTGAAATCGGACAACAATCAACTTTGTAATCACTGTCCAAACACCCCCACTACAAGCTAATTCCAGTGTGTGGAAAATTAGCTTGAAAGATAAAACGATCAAAATGTGCTAATTAAATGGGATTATCGCATAACTGTTCAGCCTTAATTAAATTCTTTTTGCTCAGTAGTTTAGCTGTTTGATACATCGTCCATTATTCACACTTTCCGAACATATAAGTACCTAAACTTTTGGTTTACATCCCATAAAGTCATCTAGTGTCATAGTGCACACGGCATATAACACATAAAAAGTCACGTGACTATCTTCAAGCGTCGAGATAAGGGGCCCCACACAGGGAAATAATGGATACCGAAGCCGCACTAAGCCGAGCAGTCGTAAGGGCAGGGTATGATTGAAATGTGTTTTTTGCATTTATTAATTACATATACCGTATTTTATTATTTGATATTATGCCTGTTTCAATATGATACATAATTAGGGTTTTGGTTAAGGTAGCGACATTGGGTAATAACGGTAAAATGCATCAAAATGTCTATGAAAATAAAATTAAAGGACACATTTTGTTTCATCAGTCTGTATCTTCATTCTGGTACAGATCTCCAAAATTAATAGAAATAATCGATTATAATAAAATAACCATTATTTATGCTCCATGCACAGACGTATATAGCGCACGTCATAAAATCGACGTCACGCCTGTCTTTGAATAATAAGCAAATTTTCTCTTTTGTCGTTTTATTGATTCTTAATCACGACTTAATCTTCACGACAAAAAAGTATGGGTTTTATCGGACTTTTGATTGGTTTGCTTATTTATCAACACTGTCTCATCATTTCTTACATATAAACGGTTTCTTATCCTGCTAACATGCAATATACGAACCCCAATATACCAAAACTGTAAACTTCTATAACAATAGATTGATTTCTTAAAATTAGTAATTATAATGGTTTTTTATTTTTAATTGTATGTGTAAATATAATTGCAAATAAAAGCTTATAAAAATAAAGCCATTGCGAGGGAATACTTTTAACTGAAAATAACCATATTGAAACGTATTTGCATATATAAAGTTTTGTTTACTACTTTTGCAACAATACAATACAAAAACTTTATGTTTAAAAATATTGTCTATATAGATTATGACTTGATTTGTCTGGGTCGGGTTAATCAGTGTCCCCTGAAAACTGGTTTCCTGTGTGTACTGCACGTGTGCTTTTATTACCGTGTGCCGTTTGGTCATATATCACACAGTTTACTGGACTCGGGGCCCGAGCTGTCACCTAGTATATTACGTAATAGACTTCCTGTCCCCAGTGTAACTGGCTACATGTTGACAACTAACGGGCCTCTAATTTGTTACTATTTGGGTCTCTAAGAGACCGCGTGGAAACAATTGTACTGATAAAGTGTAATGAAAAAAAAAATGAAGTTCATTTCGATATTCAAATAAAAGGACAAATACTTTAAGATGTTGAGTATATTAAATACTATTGAAAAGATTTCTTTTATTTCCCATATTTACTTCAGGTGATAATAAACATTAACCTGCTGCTATAGTAACTGATAGTTATTTGACAAACGACAAACTAATATCTTCCTAGCGTATAAACTGATTTCCCTACACGGCGCCTCTGAAAGCCCCGCCTACTCGACGTCACGTGATCGAAATAGCGGACTGCTTTTTCGGCTATATGGGGTCTGGTTATTCAGGGCCATAAATCGCATATTTTAAAGTGAGATATTGGATTTTTGTTTTCACAGATCATTAGAAGAAGGTGTGAAGTATTTTATTCCGTTAAAAACCCATTTTGATGCATTTTACCGTTATTACCCAATGTCGCTAAAGTAAATGTCACAACTATATAACAACTGGTCTTATATATCTCTTAATCCACGCACGTAATGAAAAGTTTGTTTATTACTAATTAATGTCGGCAGGTTGCATTATATCTAACATATAAAACCGGTGTCAGATTATGAGTAAATTCCATATCCTGGAGTTCATCACCGGCATACGACGCTACCTGAAACAGCAGATGGACGGTAAAAACACGTATCACTATGTTGAATTGTTTGAACGATTGTGTGGATCAAAAGCACCCTAGTAGAGCATGTTTATATAATATTATTTTTCTTCATTACTTACGAATAGTATATATAGACATGATATATCAAAAACAAAGTTGGTTGTTTTCACGGTAGAACGAGTTCCACGATATGCACCGGTAATGAAAACGCAGACATGAAGGCACACAAAGAGAATTTGTGAACTGATAAATACGCCATGTTGCGGAACTATCACATGGAACAGCAAGTGGTTATCATATTCTTTATTAAGCCGATTTCGCCGAAGTTGCTCATACGCAAATAGCGTTTAACCGTAATGTGTGACTTACCATTGCCGAGTTTATTTTTCAGGAAACAAAGACTTCACAAATATGGGAGTGCAGAAACAATTTATTTTAATTTCTACAAATTATATGTGAACGAAAAACTAAGGTTTGTGCCCTAAAATCTCTTCCAGTAAAGTCGACATTCACCGCTACGTCTTGGACCACTTTACCTTTACCAAGATAACCAAGGTACCCTAATGAATCATTAGGAACCATTGGTTATCTCCGTGAAAGGCCACGAGGTTCGAAATGTAGCAGAACCATTACAGGGACTATACCTCAAAGGTTAACTCGATATTAGAATATCATATATATAACATTCTCAGCCCTGCTAGACAAGTTTGAATGCTAATATTCAGTCATGTCGATATACGCAGTATAGCTCATCAGAATGAATGACTTGTCATCATGGCGCACAAAGGTTTGTGGTGAGCATCTGAAACATTCTCTTTAACTCTCACACCCTTCTCCAACAGCTCTGTCATGGCAGCCACAAATCCAGCCTTTTCAATGTTTCCCGAATTCCTGTTAGTCATTCAATTATCTAATGTCTTGACTGACTGGATTTTCTTGGAAGTATGCTCCACCAGGTTGTAGGAGCAAAACTGTGCACGGTGTCCTGGTGAGTCTTTGCGACCGTCACCTTTATAATGTATTAAGCTTCCTTGTTGTTGTTGTTTTTTTTTATTTATTTATTTTTTATTGAGTTTAACGTCCCACCAACAGTATTACAGTCATTTAGAGGAAATGTTTACTTGAGACAGATATAATGTTGCAACATTGCAGTATCAAGGGATACTGGAAGCTATACCAGTTCCATTTTTTACGCCTTTGGCATGTTGTGGCCAGAGATCAAACCCACAACCTATTTGGTAATAAGCTAGAAAGAATTGTGCACATTATTAATTATTTCTGGCAAAATAGTTCAGATTCCTACATTGTCTCTGTCTTGTTTTAACATAGCTCACAAAAGTAGAGCCCTGTTGTGGATACAAAAAAAAAGGAAAAAAAACTTTTTGAATTCATTTGATCTTGCAAAAAATAAGAATGAAACATTGATTATCTATTATTAGTATATATAGCTTCATTTTTTAGTTTTTTTATTTATTTATTTATGTGCGTATGTGGGGGTGAAACATGTACATGTAGATATACTAAATGGACAGTGATACCTGTTTTGTGTATGACTAAAACAGTACCGGTACTCTTTATTACTTCATTTATTTAACACAACAATTCTTCTCCAGTCATGTCATTCAATGTGCCTGCTCGATATTTCGTCCAGTAGGCATCAGTAGTGGGAACTAGATATTTCCTAGTATTCCACGAAACTGATTGGCTGACGGGAATTTAGATGGACCATAGTTGCCCACAAAAGCCGTTTTTCCATAGTTGTTCCCACTTGTCAGTATTGTTGAACTGATAAGTAATTCCCAACTGTGCATACGCCAGTTCAGTTGTGGTAGTGAACACCATTTCCCATTTACATGACAATTCATGCACACCTGAAATTAGAACATACCCATGTAACCATGACTCTATGGATATACATCGAATGGTGTATATAAAACAATGGATGTTTTTCCCTTGCAAATTGTGTATAATATGAACTTTAACATTATATAGGAAAACCATTCCAGGGGCTGTCTGATCTGGGTCTACTCTGTTTGCCAATGCGTCAATAAATTAGGAGTCCCCACATTTAATCCCAGTGTAGCTGCAATATTTTATTGTCTAGTAACATCAATGATGGTCCAAATACAGTAGATATTTACACCAATTCAAATACCCTATAATAAACAGTGTTCTGAATCAATTTACACTAATGCTTACCCATTTAAAATAAACAGCAGATCCAACAAAGGAGTTCATTGCTATCACATATCGCACAAGACTTGCAACTGATCTTACTTAGGAGATTTAGCTGAGAAAAAAAAATGCTGTGCATTTTGTTTCCTTGCAAATATTTTCACAATCATCAACGTTCTTTTACTTTTGTCACCCCTTCAATCTCTTCAAATTCAAGTTGATAATCTTCACATTCATCTAAGTTTTCTTTCTCTTAACTCCATTTCTTCATATGAACTTCTTCACTAATATAATCAAGATCTGATGGACTGAAAAAATAGTCCATTGATACTTATCAGTGTTTACTTTTTTCAACATTTGAAGATGCATGTTTGTCTTACCCGGCAGACCAAAATGGTTACATAAATCTTGTTATTGGGTGACAAAAAGGTAAGAAAGCAAACATAACCATTGTCTCCATTAATTTATTATTTTAATACCATATCCTAATCAGTTTTTGTGTATCTTTGCATACAAGTACAAACGTGACTTATTTATTTAAATTCTACAGTGAAAGTGCATCACTTATAATAAATGTATTGATCATAAATAGCATGATAGTGTTTTTAAAGATAACAATTTTTTATTATTATTTTTTTTAAAGTGTAACAAACTCTACCCGGCCCAGGATCGAACCCGGTCCGCAAGCGTGCGAGTCGAATGCTCTAAACACTGAGCCAAAAGGTCGACTCCCTGACGCTGTTGTCATAGATTGTATATACACCTGTGAAGACACAACGTCACAAAAGTTATGCGTTTTCTATTGTTGTTGTTTTAGAATGCACACGGAATGCAACTTGGAGAATACTACGTCAACCTTGGTTTAACTGTTATGTGTTTTAAACTCACATTATAGATGTGATCAAAACACTTAGTCTGGGCCATCAGATAGGTCTTCCGCATCATCATCATCATCATCATCATCATCATTATTATCATCATCATTTCATTTGTGCACAAGACAGAGAAGTGGATCAATTTCCTTTTCCAAACATAATGATTAAACACTTTGATATAAAAAGGGTAAAAATTGACAACTAGTCAAATTTCAATGATGCTTAAAACAAAAACATGATTAAACTTCAGTAAAACCTAAATTTAATACCAACTCAAATTAAGACCGCCTTCCTATTAAAACCATTAATATTTTGAACCAAATACTTTCAATTCCGGTTCTGACTATACTTGTAAAATATACTACATGTAATAAAAACACCTCCCTATCAAGAATTCTTGTCTCTGAAACCAATGTTGGTCTTAATTACAAGGTTTTACTGAACTAAATTGCTTTCACTGTGCTGATCATTCAGAATTACCCTTAGTGGTCGTCCACAAGTTACACTGTAGAGTAAGGCTGGTCTTAACTTGCATGAATATTGCTTTAGAAAGAAGCTTATTAACTTAATTTGTGTTTGTAAAATGTTCGTCTAGTGATAGGATGCAGTAAATGGTCCAGTGGTAGGACACACACTGCAATATAGAGAGAGGTCCAGGGTTCGAGGCTTGTCTAAGTAAAAAGATACATTGCTTCAATTTCATCCTTGTAAGTGTAAATACGTATCTTAAAATGCGGTATAATTCAGTGGTGTCATAGTGCAAGATGACCAGGGGTAAAGTCTTAAGAATATAAAATGCTTTTACTTTTATTTACAGCCTGAAGTTGTTTTACTTACTCAAAAAATTACAAAAGAAAATGAGAACTGTTTTTGCAGCAGGTCTGAACCATGCAGCGTTTTGTGCCTCTTTATACCCTCGAAAACAACGGGTATATAGGAGTCAGTCTATCGGTCTGACATAAATTTCACTTCAGTCATCTCAAGGATTACAGAATTATTGCCCCTGATTCGACTCTAAATATCTTGTGACGCGAACTTCTTGTACATTTTCTAACTGATTTAGTTCATATTTTGTGCGTGCATTCATAATCAGCTGGAGAGGTACATAACATAAATTTCACTATATTTATCTCACGGATTACAGAGTTTTTGCCCCTGATTAGACTCTACATATCTTGACACGCGAACTTCTACATTTCTTAACCGATACTGTTCATTTTTTGTGTGTGCATTGATAATCAGATGGAGAGGTGCGTGTCATAAATTTCACTTGGGTTGTCCAAATGATTGCAGAGTCCCATTTTTGAATTATCTATTAATTTTTGCTTTCCTTGTCCGGAAGTTAACTCGAAAATTATACAAGGTATTGAGTTGAAACCTAAAATGTAAAAAGATGGCGACTAGGAAAAGTTCAGTGTCCAAGAAGTGTAACTCTACCTGGTCCAATATTTTAATTATCGCCCTTTGTTAATTGCTTTTTTTTCTTGTCCCAAACATAACTCAAATATTTTACATGGTATTTACTTGAAACGTAAGATGTTAACAGATGGCGACTAGGAGAAGCGCATTGTCCAAAAACTGTAAATCTACACTTTTAAACTACTCTGCCAAACAACCATAATTGGTTATCTATCCACTTTGAATAAAAACTTTATTTACTTATTACTTACTATCACAACCAATATACTATTTATACAGGTTGCTCCGCCCGGAGTCTGGCTTCTATAACCTTCAGTGATAGCTCTAGTTAGGATCTGGTCTGATGAAAAAAAGGCAGTTTACACTATTCATAATTTATTTTAAAACGCTCAAAACAATAATATATTGGCATACAGTTTAACCAAGAACTGTATGCCAAAAGAAAGCCTGCTCCAATTTTCTGAGTGCTGAATAGCATTATGTTACCTATTACTATTTTTAATGGTGAATTAAAACAAAAGTGGCATACGATATTGAGTCTGAAGACATATAGGAAATTAATTTCAATCCCCTATGTTTAGTACTTACTGAGATTAGAAATGGGAAGACTTGATCCTAGAATGTTCATTTAAAAAACAACAGCAACGAGAAAATGGCATTACTATACAAAAAATGATTTTAAGAGGTCCATTCAAATTTGAAATATTTTCCAACTTTGAAAGTCTGCATTATGGTATATTTTGAAAATCAGTACTGATTGGAAAGAAAGTACTCAAAAAAGAAATAGCCGAAATCTCACAACTTACACGTCGTCACTCCGTTAATGAAAGAACAGGTTCAATACCAGACATGATTATCTTCCCCTAAATTATGGAATAAATAGTATACCTAAAATCATTTCAGTATCGAATCAGAAACAAATTATATTTTTAACTCAAGTTAAAAGATATTTACTGCTTTTACTATTCCTTTTTTTTTTAAATAAAATCAATTAGTATTTAAACCTTTGGCAAATATGAATAAAAAATGTACCACCGAAATACCTAGTCCTATAAATAAGCCATAGCGTATCGATTTTACTATTTTGACATTTCCTTGATACGCTATGTCTTATGGCTCGCCGTATACATTGATGTAGCAAACTCCGCGTGAATTCTTACGCGCTACATTTCCATTTATCATAGGCATAAAAATTGGCAATTCACTATGAAAACACAATAACCTTATAGCAGACATAATAATTTACCATGTTAGTTAAGGAAATTGTCATACATAGACATTAAGAGGGTGAAATACTTTATCAAAAACTTCACTTTCCTTTTTTGCGTTTATATCCTCCATTACGTACAAACAACGCCGAGTGTTCCGAAAAAAAATGTGTACAGTCATGGTTAAACTGGGAACACGAATTTCGGTTAGATGAAGTTTGTCTTGTTAACTATATTGTGTTCAAAGTCCAAAATAAACATTTCCAATGTTGGAAACGTTTATATCGTATAGTGAGCGATATGACAGATGATAATATATGAGTGAATGAGAAATGTCCCACTCAACATCGTTAGTTTGACTTTATTTATTTCGTCTAAATATTTTCGGCTATTCCGTATATTTTATATAACACTGATTTACACAGCAAGATGGTGGACAAATGACTACATCAATTGATGTGTCAACTACAAAAGGATTTTTTGACATTATAATGGTAATATTTCAAATTTTAATGTGACCACTTAATATGTTTTTGTGTTTGTTTTCCATATATGGGAGTTATTTTGTCAACAGTCACGTATACTTAATTTAATGTTTTGCTACATGGACCTCTATGGCAAGCCATAAGACTTCGCATATCTGTTGAAGTAAAAATGTTAAAAATCAGTCTATTGAATGTTAAAGGTGAATTATGATATGCGAAGGCTTATTTATAGGACTACGAAATACCTAGACTCACATTAATATTTTTTTCGATGTAGGTACAAACAAGGTGTCCATGCAATGTTGCTGAAAAGCATGCAACACAGTTGTTATTGATATTTCTTTGCTTACTAACAGAAACAATGTGTTTGTACCTACATTGAAATAAGAAAAGACACTGTGTTTGATATGCCGGAGTAAGTCTACAGCTCAGTGGTAGGGTGTCTGGTTCGCAATCGAGAGTTCTGGGGTTCGCATCCCAGATGGGGTACTTTCAGCCTGGCACCATGTCAAATCAGGGACATTTAAAATTAATACCAGAAGCATCATATGAGTTTGCTTTTTGAAGTCAAAGTATCAAGAACTTGTTGTACTCAGGAAAATGTCTCCCAAGTATTGGCGCTATACACTGGGCACGTAAACGAATCAAAGGATCATTCCCCAAAATGAGTTTATCGCACCTTGACTCCCTTGTATCATACCACTGTCTCTTTTGCATGCTGTAGCTATAGCTAAAAGCATGACCCCACTGCCTCACTTGCTTGAGGCTTATGATGGTCACCAATTTTTCCTTTTGGGAAACAGACGCAATAATGACAAATAGGGGTGATTTTGTCAAGTATAAGACCATAAATATATACCTATAACTTGAATATATACTGGATATTTTTTAAATGAATGGTGAGCCTATTGCTTCTGTTGCCACAACTTACGGTGTCGAAGTTACTTTTGATGCAGGAGCTATTGTTGGCTGTATGGTTTCAACATGTTGCTTGTAACTGCAATTTATGAATATTGAAATCAAATTCTTCTGTCTGAACAGTTCATCTATATAATGAATTATAAGAACTGAAAATTGTAAAAATAATTGTGCAGGTAAGAAAGGCATTGTGATGCTCAATTACTTGCAAAACTACAAAATATCAAACTTGAAACACAAATTGTTAGTTTCACACACACACACACACACACACACACACACACACATATATGAAAAATATGGCTCAACATTAAAAAAAAAGAATCGGTTTTATGAAATATTTTAGCCATGATTTTTTTTTAATTCATTCAATCAGTCAGTGGTTCCATCCGACTTGGTATATTGGTATATAATATGCCATACATTCACTTCAATCTTACACAAAAATGTAATTTCAATTAAGTTCATCTAAATTGAATTAAAGATCTCAAACTTTCACTACATCCAGCGAAAAAACCGTTATTCACAATGACTATCTAAAACAAAGGTACGAATCGACCCGTGTGCATACGATACAAAGTTATAAAGTGGTTTTAATTTTGGAACCTTCCTTTTTTACAAATTCAAGATATTCATTTATTTGTAAGCGTAATTTGTACGGGCATATTGTTATATGCCTCCGGTGATATAATCACAGAGATGGTTTCAAACACAAATGTAAACACAAACTGTGCGAACCTGTCAGTCAGAAATGTTGCGACTTCGCGGTCTGATATTAACGTTAGCTGGTCCTTTAGACGGCTCCATATTGTCATCTCAATGCCGAGATACAGTCTTGTTTGCAAGAAGCCATTTGTTCTTGTTGTCTCTCTCCTCTTTCTTTCAGAATCAGTCAATTTCTTCCTTTTGCATTTAACACCGCAATTCTTTTTGTTTATGCGTTGCTAGGTCACGTGATTTAGAAACGATGTTTTACGAAATCTAGTGGAAATATGATAATGATTTTTGGCGAAAATAAATTTTCTTTGACTATCCTAGTCAAAAATTGTAAATCACATATTTAAGTGAAAAATAATTGGGGAAGGAAATGCATATCGTCTTGAATATATACGCACAGATAGTCATTTTTGGTGTACATTTAAAAAATAGACATTTTGAACATTATTATAACTTTAAGGTAAAAACCACTGTGTGCTAAAATCAAAGCATTTAAAAATTTAAAGTTTGTTTTCTTAATACTTTAATTACATATCATAGTAATATTTTTAGAATATTTTCTCATAATTTGTAACTTAATATGTGTTTTATAAGCTACGGGTGAAAAATACTGTCAAACATTCATTGAAAATACTCTACGAAAATGTAGAAAAATATAAATCTCACCACATTTTGTTTTGCTTTTTTTTAAATTAAAACTGATTTTTTTTATTTAAATTTTAGTCAAATTTGCATTAAAAACTGTAAACTGATTTTGACCCTCAATAGTTTTACCAAAATTAAAATCGGTTGAAACTTCCTTAACACAGATTTATGTACTTAAACAGAAATTTTAGTGCTGTTTAAAAAATGGGGAAATATCAAACTTTAATATGGAGATTTTCTACATACAGGTTTAAAATATACATTTTTATCAAGTTTTCTCTTATGTTTTTAATATGTTTTCCATTTGATTTATGCCTTATGTCTATGATAAATCAATTAATGAGAAAAAAAAGAGGAAAATTTATGGTTTTATAGCAGTTCGATGCGTATACCCTCACACAATTTGCGAACGCATTTAGGATTAAAATCCACATAATCTGCATTTATAAATTTCTTATATCGCACAGAATGCTTTCTTAAAATATATAGAAAACACACAAACACACACACACACAAAAGACAAAAAAAAAAAAAAAAAAAAAAAAAAAACTACAGAATTTCAAAACGAATGCATTAAGGTTCAACAACTTTAATATGCCGAAACTTTAAATAGGTAGGTCCGTTGAATCATGCAATGTGCGACTCCTAAAGGGGCTGTGATTTATGAAGCGGTTATGTTTAATAATTAGGATACGGCTTAATTCTGCATATGCATACATATTCTTGCTGATTCTCCATTCAGTCCACTTCCAAATTTCAGACGAATCGGTATAAACTTTAAAACTCAAGTCTTAAAAAAATCATCATAACTAGAAACTCAGTTGTATAAGTGTTATCCTTTATTATTCATTGGTTTAATTAAACGTACAGTAAACCCTCTCATACAAATTACACCGGTAAAGGTAAAAATATGATATAAGATGTATCAGTTTTGAGAGTGTTTTCTATAAACCACATTTAATTGCAAACTTTGCATACGTTAATTCTTGTATATATTTAATTTAAATACGTCAATAATAATATAAAAAAAAAACATTGGTGAGTCGATATTTCTTTGTTTCTTTTTTTTTTTTTTTTTTTTTTTTTTTTTTTTTTTTTGTCGTTAAAAACATGAATAATTTTACTGCCTCTACATACGTCGTTTTGCAATGGGGTTGACGTTAATAATAATAACAGTATGGCGGCTTTGCAATCGTATATCATGTAGTAGCGGTAGATTTGCCCATCCTTTTCCTTGATGGAGACAATTTTGTCGAAATATTGGGAACGATTGAGTTTATGTATTTACATGTACTATAGTTTATAATTACATCAGTTATTAGCTATTCATATATTTCTTGTGCATATTTGTCTTGTAAAGTCAGTTTCATTTGGGTCAGAAATGGCACTCCAAGGTCCATGCCTTTAATATACATATGTGTGTAGGGTGGGGCAGAGGGAAAAAAACATAGTACATTTAGCAGATTTGTGACAAGCAACAGAATGAATACTTTGCAAATAATTTAAATCATAGTATTGTATGCAACTCCTTGATTCATTAGTTGTTTGGTTATCTGCCTGAAAAAAAAAATCATTTTTTTTTTAAATGTATTCCTTATTTACTCCAAATACAACGTTCTGTTGTAACTTTTAACCAAATTTATAAAATAAATGTAACACCAGTTATATGACAAAAATATATATTATAATATCAGAACACAGACACATATGCACATATAATATATAATATGTTCGTTCGAAACCTATTTTCTATAGAGACGATGTGACCAACTGAATGTAACCGCAAAACATGTTAGTTTGTTCATTGAATGTAAAAGTGATATTCATGTAATTCATGTACGCTTTGACTGTCATTTGACAAGCTTGAGAAGAGTAAAGATTCTATTAGGAGCGTGTCTTGCTAAAATCTAACTAGAGAAAGAGGAATAAATACTTTATGCAAAACAATATTTAAAACGTCTACCAACAATTACTTACTTATTCAAATTAAAGTAAGCATGTAACGAGATGAGAAAAACATGCAGCTTGACTCGATATGGGACCTTTTGCTAACGGCGAATGCTCTGCCGAAAGAGCTACCCGGCCGTTTACGTATGATTCACCCCTATCTGGCTGGGGAGTATGTCACCGTATCGATAATAGAGGAGAACATCTGGTCTGGTCAGGATAGTGTGACTGGATTTGGTACCATACAACACGTATATGGCGTGACATTGCAGTGTGGCAACACAATATCTGTCTCATGAAGACATAGTCTACACATGACTGAAATAATGTCGGTGTTAAATTCAACACACCAATCAATCATTCTGCACAGTGGCAGATAAAACAAGCTCGATATCACACCTGTTATTGTATAATAGCATTACATTAAGACAATGAAATCATATTGCACATCTTTAACACAAAATCGGGGCCTCCGTGGCCGAGAGGATAAAGTCGCTGACTTTAACACTCACTCAGCCCCTCACTGCGTGGGTTCGCGTCCCGGCAGGGTCATTCGGATTTTCAAGTGAGGAAGGCTTCCAGCTGGCTTGCGGTAGGTCGGTGGTTCTACCCGAATGCCTCGGTTTTTTCGGGGTCATCCTCCACCTGTAATTAGCTGGACGTCGCTATATGACTGAAATACTGTCGCAGCGACGGTAAACTCAAATAGTCAAGTCAAGTCAAGTCAGAGCTTTGATTTGTATGTGTCTTATCTACAACAGTCTCTATTTATAGCTTGAAGTTATTATGCAAATTTCCTGCACAGGTCAGAGGCTCCGAACTCATTTCGAGTAGTAGATAGTTTCCGCCATTTTTTAGTGCAAGAAATAATCCTTGGAGATACTTGAGGTCGATAGATTGATGTGTTTTTTAGTATGTTACAATGATTTGTTTTGGACCTTACATGGGTTTTTGTAACAGCCTAAAATGACCGAAGGCTATACATTTACTATCGGATTTATTGGCGAGCCACCTCTGCATCGACACAAACTATATTCGTGCGCATGGTAAAGTGATCGTGATTATGTGATAAAAGAGTTACATCATTCGATTGCAGTTATAACAGCATAGAAAAATAAGTCCTATAATGTTTCATGTCACAGGCGATTTCTGTAACCTGTTAGTATTTTATTTGACACAGCATTGATTTTTCGGCATTTTTGCTTCATTCTAGTATACTTTTGTTGTAGATATATACACAGTTGTTGTTCGATCATATTTACAGACACAGCATTGATTTTTCGGCGTTGTGCTATAGTTT
>CM037781.1:64294097-64344097 GCA_021229015.1 Solen grandis | reverse complement strand
AGGACGTTTACAAATGATAATATTAAATCATGCTACTTTTATTCTTATATTGTAAAGGTAGATAGTATAGTATATTATTCTTTTGCCGGATGGGATTCACCGCTTTGTCTCCTCCCTTTTTCTGACATCTTGCAACTAATGTGCTACTTGACTGTGGTTGTTTGAATGAAGTACAGGTTTGTAATCCTTAAAGCTGTCTTAATCTATCATTAAAGTGATGAAACGTAGTATCATATGCAAAGATAAATAGCATTCAGAAAATGTTTTAAACCTTATATGAAATTCTACAAGATTCACCAGATGTAAACATTTTTTCGTTGGAAATAACCTTAGTGATCAGACTATGCAAAAAGTTATGTCGGTCATGTTAAGGATATGATTATTGAAATACGTGTCCAAATCTAAAAGATAATAAAAATGAACATACGCTCGTAGCTCTTCCAGAGAAAGAACGTTTTTTAAGAGTGAAATAATAGGTGTCCGTAATTTCAAAATCCAATAAGATTTACCAACAATTCAACAAAATGAAAAATTTCTCTTCGAGTCCTTATTAAGGGCTTTAGCAGTATATAGCACTGTAGGGATGCATCACTATTTACTCATATTTTTATCACAATTTATAATTTTCCAGCTCAGCAAACTTTTCCAAAAAGGTTCTATATTACTCATCGGACTTATGAATGGGGTGATGGACTCGTCATCAGTCATTCAGTTATTTATCAAGGTAAATATCTTTCTTTTCAATATTTCGAGTTCCAGTCCATTACATGACTTACCAAGACGCGATCTTGATTCCCAAAGACATTAGAATGCATAGTCGTATTCATACATACATGAAAAAAATGAGAAAGAAAGACAAGAGTGTTACATAAAATGACAAAACTACAAAATGCTATATTTATGCTAAAATATATCTGAAGGGGGCATCTTTTACATTCTTTTTTTTTCCCTTTTTTTCTTAATTAATTCAAACAATGCTTTCATTTGTCAGTTTGCCCATCAGGCTGGATTCAAGAAGAAATACTCTTTTTTCGTTCTACTTGCTATGTCGACGTCGGTTTGGCGAGTACGTTGACAATTTTCCCTCGTTATCACGAAGAGGCTGATTCTGATAAGAAGTCAGAAAATGAAACAAAACCAGGTAATTTCATGAAAATATGTATATTGCACTTTAATTTTTAGAGAAATTGTAAATTGCTAATCATATTCGTTTTAAGAGATGTGTGATTTATTATATATATATGTATGATACTACGCATTTTAATATGTTTCCTACAGCAAAAATACAGAAACTTTGTTCAAGGTTCCAACGTTTTCCAAACCTGTATCACGTCTCTATCTTGTGTAAACATATTTCTATGTGTATAAAATGGAACTACTTTTATATGACGTCACTGCACAATGTTGATGTCCCTATTTTGAACAGAAAGCCGTTTACACACTGCATATTATTACGCGCTGTGAAGAACACGACCGGATTACTTTATGTACTGTTACTTCGATAAAAAAATAGATTCTTTGTTCCTTGTTGTTTAATGGTAGAAGAAATGAAGATGTGTTTGAAAATAAATGCAAAGTTAAGAATTTATATGTTTATATTATTTGAAGTGAAAATTAGGCATATAATAAAAGGATTATTAAAATTGCAGATTGATCCAAAAGTGTTATCAGCATTTGTGATACACAGATTTACGAAAATCACGAGAGCTATAGAATTAAAGATTAATGTACCTCATGTATTACAAAGATGTTTCTGTATAGATCATGAGAATAGTCGATTGACGGAATAATTTACTTGAGAGGAAATGACGGTTAGGTATTTTTTAATCATGTTATGGCTTACGTGATTACTCTTAAATATAGTCATAAATACAGGTTATTTATTTGACAAGTTAATATTAGTATATTTCATACCTATATATTTGTCATTATCCTACTTTAGTATATGCATGCATATGTATGTTTTTCATTTTCATCAACATGTTGATTATGGTACTCATTATGAACACTATCAAGATCATTGTGAGCGTTATAATAACAATTGTGATTATTTTTATCAATCTGATCACTAGCAACACCAATCATCATCATCAACTTCCACCATAATCATCTCCGACTCTGCCATTCCGCCATTTTTTTCACCGCCATCACCCTACCGCCTGCTAGACTATTCCTCAAACATGATAATCCATCTCACTACTACCATTACAACCACCAACACAATTGGCATCAATTATAACATGTATATGTGTAAATGTACTGCCATATTTTAAGTCTTGCACTTATTTTCGGCAAGATTTATAAATCTTATACGGTATGATATTTATTGGCAGGTAACTCAAATCTCTACATTATATATTGATTCTTACGACTGCATTGCCATCAAGGAATATACAAATGTGATGTATTTTGAGATAACCTAACTGATGGTTACCAAATAATTAATTGATCAGTGAGTTGTTTGACTAATTATTTGCTCACTATCACTTTTTCAATGACTTTTTCATGTTGTCTACTTGTTTGTTTGTTTGTTTGTTTGCTGTTGTTGTTGTTTTATTTTTTATCTGTATGTTTTTGTTTACTTCTTATGTTTCATTTTATATGTATATCTTACAGTTGTTATCTTCAGTATTTTGGCTTTTATATACCTTCTTTATACTTCAAATAATATAAGCATATACATTTTAAATTTGCATCTATTTTCAAATAACATATCTTTATTTTTTTTCTTCTGTGATACACAGATTTACGGAAAATCACTCGAGCTAAAGCTCTCCTGATTTTCTGTAAATCTTTGTATCACTAATGCTGATAACACTGTTCGGATCAATCTACGATAGTAATAATCCGTTTATATTATGTTCTTTATGTTTTAGTATAGCATTCTTACATACAAATTTGCAGAAACAACAATAAATAGAAAAGTTAAAAAGAATAAAAATCATGTAAAGATAAAAGCTCGTGAGAAAACATATGGCATGATGTTCATTGCTTAAAGTATCTATAAGGATAATCACCATTTCTAAAGATTCCTATAACATCCTAAGTGTACTCGTTTGTGTGAAATAAATTTTGCGATTTTAAAAGCGCGCAGGGTAATGAATACACATATATGTTTATACTTCTTATATTTTACAGAGAAAAACAAAGTAACTATTCTAGAACATGCTCTAAAGAGAGGGCTTGCTCTAAAGTTCCGTCGCTTCGTCATCAGCCGTCTCTTCATAAGCCACGCAATCTGGTTCGGGATCCTGTCACTTCACTTTACATTCTTCATTGCAACCAGCAACTCCTATATCGATCTTTTAGCAGAGAACCATAAACCGACAGGTAGGATTTGCGGTCTTTCATGGCCCAATACAAACATAATCTGCAAGTACATGCACTTATTTTAAACTAGACATCATAACCAATTACATTGTATACATTACATAATCTGATTCAGTCTATTTTTAAGTCGACTTTTCATTTTTATGGAAATCTATCCATACATTAAATTTTGATCATGGTATTTCAAATTCTTAAAAAGAAATCAGTGCAGAGGCTAACATCAATTGACATGGAGTTATAGGTTCTATTGTTTAAAGACTATAAAGGCTTGCATTTACTATAGAATGCACATGATCGCCTGATGTACCATGATCACAATATATTGATTGATGGATTACCTTGAAGTTAACAATCGTATCTCTTGCAAGACACACAGACGTGGTGTGATTAATTTTAGGTTCTTTTGATTTTAATGTTTCTCTGATTGTGTATATTGCTGTTGGTAAGACTTTCATTTGTCATACTATTTCTTGTTCCTAACAAATGGGAAATACATATTTACTTTCATGAGTGTCTGTTAACAGTGAACTACTTTACGGACGTATTATCGTATACGATGTTTTGTGGCCTTGTGTCATCGTTTCTCGCTGGATTGCTGTATGATCGACTGAAACATAAGTACTCTGGTATAAAAATAGACTTCTATTTGCTTATCGTCATTATGCTCACACACTTGATTTTAAAATGTATTAGTGAACACTAAAAACATTTTTGTCGATAAGAAGCATCAGTCGAATTTCATCAACAATACTTAGCGTTAAGTAAAATTTAAATACTTAATGGCGAATTTCAATAGTCTTGTTTCTCTAATAAAAATACCCAAATGTTTCATTTCTTATCAAATATTGTTATGTAAAAGTTCGTTTCAACTTATTCATTTACTAGAATTTTTCACAAAATAGTAATGGTGAAATGTGTATCTATCTAGTGTAAGAATTTAAGTATTACTTAGCACTAATTATTGTTGGTGGAATTCGAGCCTGTTATTTTAACATATCCATTTTAAAGGTTCCTTTGACCAGACTTTTTCTTGATGCCATGGTATGTTATAACTTTGTATTTGAATTCATTCATCATATTTATCATAAATAATGATTTGAGACATGAACAGCAAATCTGAAAAAGGACTAAGCAAAATATTATCCTTTACATTTGATGTATACGATGATTATAAAAGTTCAATAGTATTTTACATTGATATGAATCTTCTATACCGCATTTTTAAATAGAGAAGACAGAAATCATTTTTCAATCGTTATGAGCTGAAAAAAATATCATTTCAATTTAAGGGTGTGAGGATAAAGTAAAGAGGAAGATAATGCCAGCCATCCTACCAATGATGGTGGCCACCAGTTTGATGCTGCTTCTGTCCATCCTGAAGATGATCCCCCACACCTGGGTTCTCTACATCGCCTTTGTGGACTTCACCATCTTCCGCTCCTTCTTGTTCTGTGTCGCCATGTCCTTCCTCTCTGATGTGTACGTATTGTGTATTGATAACGTAACGTCGGGTTCTTTCATTCATTGAATTCCAGTCTTTTTTGGTTGTATGTAATGTACTCTGATATATCAATGTATATTCTTTTTTTAAATTTAGTACATGTACAGATTAAAGTTGTGTTCCACACTATTACACTGTTTACGTTAAGTTCTTCGTAATGTGTACATACCAAACACCTTGCAATGATAAATTTATGCTCGTCTTTTTCGATTGTATGCAGTTAAGGTCCTTTGTCGCTCTCAATTTCTCACTGAAGATACTCCCATGTAAGGTGTCATTCTAGAAAATTTAATCCATAAGGATGGGATTTAAGCTATAAATTACAATTTAGTTTCAATTTAATCCTGATAGAATTTCAAACGGAATATATATACTGTCTTATGACGGATAAATATTATTATATATATACAAGTATATCGGTCTAGAACTCGCCCTTATCACAAACTTCTGCTCTTGTTTACTTCAAAGTGAAGTGCATGTATGAACCGAATTTAAATTTAAAAAAAAGTGTTTGTGTTTCGTATACATCAATTTGACATTAGCGCTTTCAAATCGTTTTATTTAATGACAAACATAATTTATGAAACTGCCGTTTTGTTATCTACGTCAAAATGTATATTTCCCAGGTTTCCATCCCAGGCCTTTGGAATTTTGTATACCGTGATGCTCTTTATTGGTTCATCAGTGAACTTCTTACAGTATGGCCTGTACGACTGGTGGGAATCATACGGAGGCGCCTTCTTGCATGTATGTAATATATGACTTAAGCCTTGCTTTTCTCCAACATACTTGTACATGCCTTTTTATCGACTGAAAATAGTCATGCCTTATATTGTCTTCATTTTAAAGAACAAGTCAATCATGACCATATCCTAAGAGCCAGGGTCGTCTGCGTCAGCACCCGCTCACTCTTCAACTCAGTGTAGGCCATAGTTCCTTTTAAGGATTTTAAGTTGCGGGAGATCGTAAACGTATAAGGCGAAAAGACATCTTTTTCTATTGGTGGTAATTATAATGATGATGATGATGATGATGATAATGATCATGATTATGATTTTGGTGACGATAATGATAAAGAAGATAGATCATCATCCGAATGACTTTATTTTTTAAATGATAATCACATTATATTATAATAGTACATATATTAAGATTAATATCAATTCATATTTCAGGTTCAGTTGTTTTTGTTAGTCTTGGCAGTGCTGGCTTTCGCTCACCCACTGTCTTTACTGTACTTTGTGCGCAGAGCTTCTCTTATGGTACAAGTTCTCTCTCTCTCTTCATTACATTGTCTGTTACTATCATAATTGTAGTGTATTATGAATAATGGGAAATAACTCATGTATGATGTTCTGTATTAATCAAGACTGTAGAGTGAACTCCCTTTGTATTTTGGTTGTTGTTGTACTGTAATGGCGGGAATAAAAGTGTACCTTTAATGGTGTTAGTTAAATCTAGAATCATCCTTGTAATTAGCTGTTAAATCAGGTTGATACTACAACAATAGTAATGCTTTATTAAAATACATTTTCCTTTAAATTTCGGTTAGTTGCATAGTGTTGCCTAAAGCTTTATTTTTTTTTTTTTGGAAAGTGACCACATATTTTTAGCTATTAATTGAAACGAGACTTTGCGTAGTCTTTCTTCAAACATTTACATGCAATATTTTAAGCAGTTCTGCATTCATAAACTCAATCACGACTTGAGTAAGTTACATTTTTAAGTGACTTCTTTTAAATGGTGTATGACATGTCTATTATTTAAAGGTTAGTTATACTGTAATATTTTGTTTCCTACTTGCAATTAATGCGAATTACCTATGGATTTTCAAATCAGTAATATTTATGTGACTTTTGACGGATTTCTTTCTTCATTTTAGGGTAAACAATTCAATGGCAGGGACAACAGCTGTCCTCATTTTCGAGTATTCTTTGTCGAATTAAACGCAGAAAAAGAGCAAAGCAGAGAAGATATACAACGTCACTGTCAACAACATCATTGTAGGACAGCTGAGGATATTTCAACTAACCATATTTAATAGTATTCTATAGAATACTGTTTAATAATAAACGAATTACATGTATCTCCTTTATTTTTCTTGAAATATATTGTTGAAACAAGTACTAGTATATCGTGGAGCTTGGAGTTTGTGTATTGGTTAAATATTCTAAAATACATCAATTAACCAGAGAATTACGCCCACAGGAAACAACTGCTCTGTCATATATGTAGATATGTTGATTTATTGTTCATGCTTTGGAATATGTCACCCATCTAATTTTTTCCAAAGGTTTTCGGAAGGATTCGTAGATTCTTACTCATTTATGACAGTGTTCTCTGCTGACAATTCAACTTGACTTGGTCTGCCCTCCACACCAATTTCAAATTGATATTTTCATCGTCTCAAAGGTTTCAAGATCTAGTTCAGGAAATGGTCTTTAATGACTTCAAAAAGTGTAACTGTGTTAACACAGAATTTGACATTTGTGAAAAATTGATATACCCATTTCAGATGTTTCGTCAAACGACGAACAGATCTTGGCGATGCCAAGGGTTCGAGTGGGCTTCTCCTCTCATCTCTGGAAGTATTCCATGATGGAGAAGTGTCTCACTGGACCCTTTGCGAATCCTGTGTTCTATGAAATATCTCAAAGCGAGATTTTCTTTAATATAAAGAAAATCTTAGTCAATATTATCAGAAATTTGAAGTCCCCATTATTTATAAGCCCATTTATTTCTTGAGCTTGCCCGTTATAACATGTACACAGTGCACAAAAGTATATTCCCCCGATAAATGGGTAAGGAAGTTCTACGTATTTGAAATTTTGATTTTTGAAAAATATCAATTTGAGCTGTGAATTATATTGCGAGTCGGATCTTTACTTGGATGTAAAAAATTACTTTAAATGATAATGTGTGCACGTGCAAATTTCAGGCTAGATAGATAGATATGTGCATGAATCTAGTGGAAACATATAACCACCTAAAACCTTTTTGTTACACACCCACTGCTGAAAACGTGACAGATGTGAAATACTGCATTAACATATATGCTGATATATATTAACATGCTCGACTAGCATAGCGTACTCATTTCGGTTCGGTCTTATGGCATTTGGTCGCCCGTTCAGACACGTGGATTTTCTTTTGGTACTTTAGTTTCCTCACGTGGACGCCACCACCATCGTAAAATTGTAGTATTATTCTCTCGGATAATGACAAAGTAATAGAAAATGCATATACTAAGAAAATATTATTTTTTATTTTACAAAAATCACACGTAGTATTTTAAGGGATTTGTATTAATATTTACCTGAAGTTTTTATATTATCTATCGTTTTTGAAGTTTAATTACGTGGATCGCTAATATATTTTATGTTTCATTGTTTGAGCAATGTAAAATGTTGTTGTTGTTGTTGTTGTTGTTGTTGTAATCTACGCATGTAATTTTTTCGAGGGCATTATCAAATTACATAAATGTAAATATGGCGTTTTGTGTTAATTTTGGATGCCTTTCTTTTTTTTTAGATATATCTTAGTACGAAGGATTCCGAAATCATTTTTACAACTTATGATATCTCATTTCAATAATTCCCTGATTGGACCAGTACTTTGAGACTCGGAAGGCTATGAAAAGTTGTTTCTTCATTCACCTATGAACCACGATGCACTTCATTTTCAAGTTATAAAAAAAAGTATTCCACATTGTAATCAACTTATCATGGGGTCGATCCCTCGCTTGGATGCACTGAACCCAGCAGGATGGTATCAATTTTACAACATTGCCTGTAGGGTGCGGAAACATATTTGTCGAGGCAGTGATATTCAACGTTAAAACAAACCAGACAATCAAAATATCGACATGTAAAATTAGAAAAGAGTAAAAATAAAAAGTTGAAAACTAAACAAAAAGCGTTGATAAAGTTTAACCATTTCACTCACTGAAATGATATTCTCATACCTGACTATTTACTAGTCTTTTACTTGAAGGTGTTTCAGCGGGGTTTTTTTCTAACGGACAGGTTTTTCTAAAATGTTGCACATAAGTACTTTAGACTATACCTAAAGATATTTAATTAAAATAGGAGGTCACATGCATGTTTTAGAGATTTAGCTTATGGTAAAGCATCTCTGTTTGCTAAAATTTGTTGAAAAAAAATCAAAGCACTAATAAATCACAAAGATTGCATTCTACATACTACATACTATAATTATATATCAAAATTATATTTTTAGAATATTTTATCACAATATGTAAGTTATAATGTGTTTTGTAACTTACAGGTGTCCTATAATATAAATGTTTTCTGAAAATGTAAAAAGATTGTATACCTCACCACGTTTTTTTTTTGTTTGTTTTTTTGTTTGTTTGTTGTTTTGTTGTTGTTGTTTTTGTTTTGTTGTTGTTTTACTGCTTTTTCATTGAAATTTTAGCCAAATTTGCATAAAAACACTTAAATGTGATTTTTTGGACCCTCAGCATTTGGCAAGTATACTTTCAATCATGCATTTAATACATATTTTTTTTTAAATTTTGGGTTTCCTTTGACATTGTACTGAAAATAAGTTTTAGCAGGTCGTTCTAAGATCATCTGGGAATATAAATATTAATAATAATGATTATATATCTCTATTCTCCCTCGTCAATGTTTGTGGAGTCTTTGTTGTCTCCTGACAAATAAACTCGGAAAAATAAAGCACTAATTTCGTAAACGCAACTCCGGTGAAATCGGTTATATTTAAAATATGATATCCCAGAAAGAAACGTTCCGCAACATGTCGTCTTCCTCAGTTCAGGGTAGCGATTTCGTAAGTTCATCCAATGATGTTAGAGCATGCGGGAAAAGTGAATGAATCTAAATATAGGTTTCAACAGTCTAAATATAGTTTCCATGCCCTTCGGTGACAGTATTGCCTGTGATGGGGAAACCACCCAATTTGTTTATGATCAAGGATGGTTGCACTGGGTAACATTGTGTCTGTAGATGGGTATTGATAGACACAATACACATATATACATGTTAGTTAAAAATCATATTCTTAGTCAATGACCATCTGTGAACAAGATGCTTTAATAACCATTACATATACATATACATGTAATAAATAATGATCTTAAAAAATAACAAAATCACACATGTCAACAGTTCCACTGTATGAGACAGTTCACTATTAAGGACGTTTTAGCGACTTACCACTGATTTTTTTTTTTTAAATTATCATTCATTTTCGGTATAATGTTAAAAGAAATATATCTTTTAGTTATAGTCTAAAGAACTTATGTGCAAACTTTTAGAAAAATCTGTCCTTTTGAGAATAAAAAACGCTGAAACGCCGTTAAAAATTCATTGACTAACTACTGATTACCAGGGTCTCCGTGGCCGAGATATAATCGCTGACTATCAACTTTCAGACCCTCACCGCCGTGTGTTTGAATCCCGGTATAGTCACTCGGATTGTTCGTGTGAAACAGCCTTTCAGCTGACTTGCGGTAGGTCGGTGGTTCTACACGGGTGCACATTGGGTTCTTCCTCTCTCTGTAACAAAATAGACATGGATGTATAACAGACATACCATCATAGCAATGATAAATCACAACATCACCATTTACTTCCTACACACGAACTAAAATTAGTGGATCAAGTAAGAAAAAACAATCTATTATAAAAATAGGAAAAGTAATTACTTGTTTATACCATTTTCTATCACTATGATAATTTTGTCAATAATATTTCAATTCCATTACAGGCGATTTGTTTGAAACAATGGCGGTTAAACATAGAAATAAAACCGGGAACCAGCGATACTTCCGATACCTCACACTTGCTTTTATCTATATTTCAATCACATTGCTATAATCTAGTAAAAACTTAGTAAAAGTGCGTAATAAGCTGGGATATGATAATTGAAAAGAAGGTAGCTTTGGGAATGAATTATTAAATGGGATCATATCAAATTTTGTGGAATCCCTAATACAGCCAATTATGTCGGTACATACATTCGTGGATTCACGTTGTAGAAAGCGTGAAATCTATCCAATAAATAGTTTCGTGGGGATTAATATTCGTGGATAAAACCGTCCAATAAAACGACGTAAATCAGTCCCCCACGAAAATTAATAATTCTAATGAATTGTATAGCAAACCGGTAACTAAGCTTGAAGAAGTGAAAGTAGCTATATAAGTATCTGAATAAGCTTGCTGGGTTTACCGGTCACGTTGGCCGTGAGGTTAGAGCGTCTGCCCCGGAATCGGTAGGTCATGGGTTTCATCCCCGGCTGCGACTTACAGAAATGTAAACATGGTACTGATATAGCTTGCTTGATTGGCGTTCAGCATGTAAGGGTTGTTTCAGAACTGATTGGACTGTTGTCAGGATAATGAGACTGGGTGTGGTATCATGCCACATGTCTACGGCGTGATACTGCAGCGTGGCAACACTATATTTATCTCAGGTAGCCTACAAATGACTGAAATAACGTCGGTGTGACGTTTAACCCAACAAACAAACAAACAAACTAGCATGTTTACTTGTATTTGTATTTGTTGCTTCACAATGGTGGCTGAAATAAAGGTTTAGACCTTCAATTCTTTATTTGTTTAATTTGGCTTAATGTCCCATCGACAATGTCAGTCATTTGCAGGCTATGTCTATTTGACTTTTGTATACATGAAAGAGAAATGAGAGCTGTGTTTTTGTATAATTAGGTGGCAAGGGGTACTGATGATAATGTAATTTAGTTTATCTATGAACATGATGGATATTTATATATGTGACTAAACTGCAATAAACACAACTTAATCTTTGTGCGTAGGTCGATTATTTTCTTATCTTTATTGTCCTTGTTCTATTTTTCCAATCACGTGGTCTATTAAGACAGGTTCCAGTATACAATAAGTTACGTACGATTTCACATCGCGTCTCAATAAATATTTACATAAAGAAAGGCTTGACAATATACTGCATTTTGCATCGTATATCATAACCAGTCTTTTCATTTTAAAATATTAACGTTTTTACATTTTGTTATTAATGGAAAGTACGAAATCGTTTTGGGGTTTTTTTGTGTTGTTGTTGTTGTTTTTTTGTTGTTGTTGTTGTTGTTGTTGTTGTTTTGTTGTTGTTTTTTGTGGGGGGTTTTCTGAGGCCAGCAATACAAACGAGCTGCAAAGTTCGATTTCCGGTACACTGTATCCATTGCTTCCAAAGATTGCAACAACAGAACATAGTCAAACGTACCTGAAACGGCCAGATACCGGGATAAATAAAAGTAGCCGCTGAATGCAGGTGACCGCTAAGCGTGAGTTAAACGTATAATTAAAAAAAAAATTCTGGACATAAAAATAGGTTAGTTGCTTTATGTAAATAAACTTTATAGCATTGGGTCAAATATTGTATACTGGGTCCTACCAAATAAGTCCCACGTGATCCTCGCATTGACACTTGTGAACTTCAAAAATGGCTTCCGTCGGTCGATCAATGTCAATATTGTTGTTTGTTGCTTTATTAGGTAAGTTGCTGTTCTTTTTTATATTTCTTTCTTTTCTTTCTTTCTTTCTTTCTTTCTTATCAGTTTGTCAATGAATTTTCTTTATGTACTTTAATTCTTGCTAGATTATGCTTTTATGCTCGACATTCAGGCTTTTGATGGTTGTTATCAAGTGGCATTGATTCACTCTCTATTTTGGTGCTTGTGTCTTGATGTTTGGTATTAGAAATGAGCAAGGTAAGATGTTAAAATAATTTAACAGAGATTTTTTTTTTTCAATATTTTATTTATTTAATCATTTAAATCAGTTTGTATCTGTATTCGTTAAACACAAGTAATGCTCAATGTTTACGACCACGTGTGATATGTATACATTATAAAATGACATGTTTCAGCCATTACCCTGGGTACTGACTGTCCCGATGGCTGGATATCTTTCGGTGGCTCGTGCTATCTGTTCGTTGGTGACATGGAAATGAATTATACGGACGCTGAAGTAAGGTTGGACTTGAATAAAATGAAAATTTTAAGACCTCTTTCATGAGTTTGAAGTAAGATGTGACAGTACAATAAACGTAGTAGTAGTTGGTGGTGGTAGAGGTGGTATTGTTGTTGTTGATGTTGTTGTTGCATTGTCAGAAGCATGATTTGCATCAGCTTTAAGAGTAGAACTTGTTGTTGTTGTTGTTGTTGTTGTTGTTGTTGTTGTTGTTGTTGTTGTTGTTGTTGTTGAAGCAGTAGTAGCTGTATAAGAAGTGGTTGCTGCTGGTGGTGATGGTAGTGTTGCAGTAGTTTAGAAAGATGCAGTGTAAAAACAATCAATTGTATGAACAATATGAAATAACAGTAATTATATTCTTCTTTTTTTACAGAAAATCCATAATCTGTATCTTTCAAGCAGAATATTCTTACTGGTTTTGGAAAAGTGCAAATATCAGAACCATATGTGTAAACTTACAAATATATTTTTTTATGATTATACTTACAAATATTCATTGTTTATGTGTAAACGTGCAAACATATATATTTTTTGTGTTAACTTACAAATATACATTGTTTACTTTTAAATTCACAAATGTTTAATATTTCACAGGTTGAAAGATCAATTTCTCATTTCAGTACTTCTGTAAAATGAGGGGAGGTTACTTGGTCCATGTTGAAAGCGAAAATGAGAACACCTTTTTGAAGAATTTCCTGAAACAGTTATCAGGTAATTATATATTATATGTGTGGAGGACGCCATAGCAATATATCTTTTGTTGTAATAATCAATAATACATACGTGTATAGTAATGAACATAAAACAAACGTGTTGTTTTCCGCGCGCGCGCGCACGTGTGTGTGTATGTGTAAATATGTTGATATTATTTTTATTCATGTAACAGAAAACAGTTTCCATCTTTCTCTCTCTCTCTCTCTCTCTCTGATCAGTTACAATGCAGTGTAGCAGTAAAATGATGTGTTTTCACAATACACATAATTGCATGTTGTAAAATAATTTCTGGTCTTCAATTTTAATTTTGGATTGTACCTTCATTAAAATGTTAATAATTCAATAATCAATAAATAGTAATGAACATAAGCCAAAAAATATAAACATAGATGTAAAATAATGAACATAAGAAATACGTTGTCATAATGAACATAAGACATACGTAAATAATAATTAAATAATGAACATAAGAAATACTGTAAAATAATGAACATAAGAAATCGGTAAAAACATACGTGTATAGACTAACGTGTATAGAAATAAACATAAGACAAACGTGTATAATAATGAACATAAGAAATACGAGTTAAAATAATGAACATAAGAAATACGTGTAAAAATAATGAACATAAGACATACCTGTATAAAAATACATATAAGAGATACGTGTAAAATAATGAACATAAGAAATACGTGTTAAAATGATGAACATAAGAAATACGTGTAAAAATAATGAACATAAGGCATACATGTTTAATAATGAACATAAGACTTACGTGTATAATAATGAACATAAGACATACCTGTATAAAAATACATATAAGACATACGTGTAAAATAATGAACATAAGACATACGTGTATAATAATAAACATAAGACATACGTGTATAATAATAAACATAAGACATACGTGTATAATAATAAACATAAGACATACGTGTATAATAATAAGCATAAGGCATACGTGTATAATAATAAACATAAGGCATACGTGTATAATAATAAACATAAGACATACGTGTATAATAATAAGCATAAGGCATACGTGTATAATAATAAACATAAGGCATACGTGTATAATAATAAGCATAAGACTTACGTGTATAATAATGAACATAAGACATACCTGTATAAAAATACATATAAGACATACGTGTAAAATAATGAACATAAGACATACGTGTATAATAATACACATAAGACATACGTGTATAATAATAAACATAAGACATACGTGTATAATAATAAACATAAGACATACGTGTATAATAATAACATAAGACACATACGTGTAAAATAATGAACATAAGACATACGTGTATAATAATAAACATAAGACATACGTGTATAATAATAAACATAAGACATACGTGTATAATAATAAACATAAGACATACGTGTATAATAATAAGCATAAGGCATACGTGTATAATAATAAGCATAAGGCATACGTGTATAATAATAAGCATAAGACTTACGTGTATAATAATACACATAAGACATACGTGTATAATAATAAACATAAGACATGTGTGTATAAGAATAAAAATAAAACATGTGTGTATAATAATACACATAAGACATGCGTGTATAATAATACACATAAGACATACGTGTATAATAATACACATAAGACATGCGTGTAAAATAATGAACATAAGACATGTGTGTATAATAATGAACATAAGACATACGTGTATAATAATAAACATAAGACATACGTGTATAATAATACACATAAGACATACGTGTATAATAATGAACATAAGACATGCGTGTATAATAATACACATAAGACATGCGTGTATAATAATACACATAAGACATACGTGTATAATAATACACATAAGACATGCGTGTATAATAATGAACATAAGACATGTGTGTATAAGAATAAAAATAAAACATGTGTGTATAATAATACACATAAGACATGCGTGTATAATAATACACATAAGACATACGTGTATAATAATACACATAAGACATACGTGTATAATAATACACATAAGACATACGTGTATAATAATACACATAAGACATGCGTGTATAATAATACACATAAGACATACGTGTATAATAATACACATAAGACATGCGTGTATAATAATACACATAAGACATGCGTGTATAATAATACACATAAGACATGTGTGTATAATAATACACATAAGACATACGTGTATAATAATACACATAAGACATACGTGTATAATAATACACATAAGACATACGTGTATAATAATACACATAAGACATACGTGTATAATAATACACATAAGACATACGTGTATAATAATAATACACATAAGACATACGTGTATAATAATACACATAAGACATACCTTTTCAATATAACACATACTAATATTACACAAATGCTTATTTAATGATAGCATGGTGTTTTTAACACAGACTTCTCTTTCTTTCTCTGAGGAGTCATTCCATATTTCTCGATTATACTTTAAGCCTAATCCATGCGCACTGGTGGAACGCAAAATGTCGCCATCTATCTTTGCCTCTTAAATCACTTCTTGCAGGTAAGGACAGATGGATGGGACTATCGGACGTTAAAACAGAGGGACAGTTTGTATGGTCCGGTACTAATGCTCACGTTACATACAAAGACTGGGGCAGCGGTGAACCGAATAACGGCGCCGCAGACCACCATCACGGCCATCACGAGGAACACCAAGAAGATTGTGCTCTGCTGGCCTCCAAATATGTCTACCACTGGGATGACAGGGCTTGCAGCTCGAACGCAGATCCGCTCTGCGAAATTCGAGTCAACCATTGATAAATACTGCACGCGCGACGTTCATACAGACGATTGATTACTTGATCAGAATTTATATGAGTAAAATAAATATCAAGAAGTGTTGATAAAGTGTTCTATTCCGTTTTAATGCTTTGACACTGACATGAATAAAGACAGACAGACAGACAGACAGACAGTGTCTGTCTGTCTGTCTGTCATGAATACAAGTGGACGCACATCCACTATGCTGTCGCAAACAATCAAGACTGACACACAAACATACATATGTACATAAATCGGCAAGAATTACAATCATTCTATGGCATCTTTAATAAGCTAATATTAATTATTATTAAAATACATAAAAATACATTAAAATATCATATTTAATATGCAAAACTTAAATACCATTATTTCATCTGCCGCATAAATTTGGAAACAAGTTTTTTGCAACTCATATATGATCTTGAAATTGAGCAAAGATCTGGCGACAATAGTGACACGCGCACAAGTGTCATGTTATGATAAAACAAACCTGAGATTCTCTCTGCACATCATCTGGGCATTTTTTTTTCAATTTCTCGCTCTTAATCTAAAGGCGATCGCAGCAGTTCCATCTGTGTGTGTGTGTGTGTGTGTGTGTGTGTGTGTGTGTGTTCAAACATTCAGAATTACATAATTCTTTGTATATTGATATGGTAGCATAATATATGATCTACTAAAATAAAAATTAATGCCATAAAAACAGGGAATCTCCAGCCTTACAGAGTTTTTTTATCAGTATACCCTACATAGCAGCAGTTTGGGTGACATTTCACCCTGTTTTGTGTGTGTGTGTGTGTGTGTGTGTGTGTGTGTGTGTTTTTTTTCTTCAAATTAATTGCTATAATCAGTAAATGTTATGTTATTATAATTGTGAAACATCAAATGTAGAATGAATTTAGGATTTTACTATACGCAGCATCGAATATGAAATATCCTTATCTATGACTGAAAGACACCATTATTTTGAAGAAAAAAATACAAACCAGTGGTATTTGTTTTAAACTCTTTTTTTCTAAAGTACTTATCTATAAGATATATCGAGGCTCGTAAAAGATTTTATGGTGGAACAATAATCCATGGAGGTATATGAGATTAATAGCTTGACATGATTATTGGTATATTAAACGTATTTGTATCGGACGTCAGATACCTTCATGGGTTATTCTAACACTTTAAAATGACTGAAATCTGTATAAAAATGTAACGCGCCCATTGGCGCAAATCATATAATCAAAACAATATAACTTATATGATTTAAAAACTTAAAACACACACACACATTTAGTCTACGCTCCTTTTTTCAGAATCCCATTTTAACAAAATTAATAAAATATGTTTTATTATTTTTCTTGCAAGTTTTATATGAGTAAAATCGTATAAAGTTTCGTCAGCAGATTTATGATAAAACAGAATATATGTTCAGAATAAAGACAAATAATAATTAGGCCGGTGTAACGTTGTAAGCTGACCCCCATAGAATAATGACCCCCGGTCATTATATTATATAAAATAGTGACCCATTTCTATAAAATACTGACACCCCTTATAAAATCAATACCCCCACAGAGTTTATCTATAAAATATTGACCCCACCTAACCTGTTACTAATATACTCTATATCAATTCAAGTCACTGTCGTCTTTCAATCGCTTATATTTGTTGCTGTTGTTGTTGCTGCTGCTGCGTCTACAGATGACACAACAACAGTATATCTTAGAGCCCTGCTAGGAAGTTAAAATTGTTTTCATTTGTACTTGTCGGTTAAAGGTAACTTAAAATAGAGAGAAACGGTATTTCGGATGGATGGTAATTTTGGTTTTGTTTACAAACGGTGTATTATCATCAATAATTAGACATCTAAAATTATTTTGGTCATTGATTTTTCTTGAGACATTGAAATCATCCTTTAGAAGAAAACGTTTTCGAAAGTAAAAAAACATTTGGAAACATATTTTATATGCTGGTTCGTCATTAATTTTAGGCCTTTATATAACCTATTTTACGGAGAAAATTTATTTATTTGCTTCTCCATGACATTTTATAAACACTGAAACCTTAAGAAAAGAAAGAGTCACATTTGAGATGTATACCTGTGTTGTGTAAACAGACCATTATTACTATTATATACTATATATATACCTCTGTATATCCTTGTGTAAGTATAGAAATGTCCATTATTATTTATTTATTTATTATTATTTGCTTTTAAACTTGTGTGATGCGCTATAGGATTTGTCTGACTGCTACTATGTAACGTCTTATAAATAGTATTTAATGCCCTTGTCAAAATGAAAATACTATATCATTTGAAACATCAGTGTAAAACATACCTTGCCATTTCTGTCCTTCTTTCTTGTCTCTCTATCCAGCTCATTTTCTTGTGTATCACTTACTACACGGATACACACACTGCTATCACGATAAAACATCCATCAGTTCAACAGAATACTGTTAATTATAAAATATATCCATAAACTATCCTCATATATTGTGATTGCAGACAATTATTTATCATAATTTTCAGTTTACCATGTGCCTCCGGTCCTTGTAATTTTCACACGATGATAAAAATCAGTACTGTAAAGGTGCCAGTTTAATTGTCGGATACTTAATAACACATTGTTTTTCACTCGCATAATGTTTTATAGAAGTAACAGAGATGTCTATACCTGGATATATCTAAATTTAATGTAGCTTCATGGAATTATATATAGTACTCACCTGTTTCGTATCTCCTTTTATCCTGTATTTTTGTTTCTTTCTTTATTTTGGGAATCACCCTTATATTTCGTTTCGATAAGAGAAGTTATTCGAAATATTACGACATTGTTTTGATATTTATATATATTTATATGATGTCTTATGTGATTTGCATGTTACATGATCGTTTACACTGCTTTCACTTTTTGTTTGTTCATCTCCGTCATGTTTTGTACAATTTATGTAATATGTTTTGCCGCATGGGTCGTACGACCTTCTGGCTTATGGTGAATAAAACTTTCAAACTTTCATAATGATCTATAAGCATTCTGCCGCAAATCACAATTTTACTGGTCACTCATTCTTATTGTTTGTTGTGTATATTAGATTTCTGTCGTTTAAAACTTTTTTTTGCACATCAGCTAAAATATTTGTTGGTAAAGTTACATTTTTCTGGTTTGTTTTCAACTAAAATGGTAACAATTTCATCTGAGTGACGTAAGATAACCTTTGTTCATTACGCGGTGGCATTGTTCAAAAACAGCGCTCAATGCGCCCACCGGCCCCGCTGGCCTAGTGGTTAGAGCGTCCGCATCGGGTGCGGGAGGTCGTGGGTTCGATCCCCGGCTGCGACATACCAAAGTCGTAAAAAATGGTTTTGTTATAGCTCCCATGCTTGGCGCTCAGCATATACGGGAAGTTGCACGACAGTTTGGCCCGGTGTCAGGATAGTGTGACTGGGTGTGGTATCATGCCACATGTCTACGGCGTGATACTTCAGTGTGGCAGCACTATATCTGTTTCAAGTAGACATCGCCTCAAAATGACTGAAACACTGTCGGTGGGACGTTAAACCAAACAAACAAACAAACTCAATGCGCCCAAAAAGTAAGCCAGCCCTTCACTATCGATGCCATCTCAAAGGTGAAACTGGGCAGTGTCTATTATGTTTCGTGTAGACTGCATCATTTCCGGAAATAGTTCCTTTGATTTACAGTAGAAATGCTGCTCATTTAACATCAAAGAAACAACGCTGACCTATTAGGTGCTGCTTTAGTGAACTGTTACGCAGACGAAGCGTTACTATCAAAACGTGACAAAAGTGTAAGAACTGTATATGTGAGGGCTTTTACTAACACGCCCTACGATGTAAAGGGGTTGCGGGGGTTATCTGAGGAGGTTGATGCAAATATTTTCAATATTGTATGCGACTGGGGCGATGTCGAAAACAAGCTTAACTGATGTTGTGAAAAATGCACGTAATGAATCAATGGAGAGCTAAACAATTTATGCTGAATTTTGTTTAAAACAGCATCTTCGTCGTGCTTAAAAAAGTTGCGTGAAATACTGCTAGATAGCCTAATATCTAAACAGATGATGTGATGTTTTACCAAAGCAAACACCCAGGAACTTCTTGTTACAGTTGTACTCCATACAGTTTCAAAAAAAAGTTCTTTCGTTCCATAAAATCAGCCTTTTTTATGCATAAATCTCGCTCATGATAATTTTTAGGGTCTTTTTTACCGAACATTAGCCTTTAGACTTCCGAACCAACCGATAATCGGGACTACTCGTAGCAATAATTATTTACTCTGCTTTAATTTTCAACGACAATGAGTCATTTACTTAAACAAGATGAAGCAAGCAATCAAGCTGTATTTCATTGGCTGTATTATCTATACTAAGAAAAGTATATTTAAAGAATACAATTATTATTATATCAATATAAGGCTAAATTTGTAATCGGTTGTGGCGAAGTCCTATGTTTTATGAACTGCGACACACATGGCAATAAGAATTTATGGGCTATATAACTCTCGAATAGGTGGAGCAAATTCATTTTTTCTTTGTGCAAAATAAGGCATCGGTAGTAGTAGGCCTAAAATCAATTCCGTCCAATAATGAATGAAGAGTTGTGGTCACAAAATACTGTTGCGCATACGCACGTACAGACTGGTGCCATTTCCATATTCTCCTCCGATGCCTATGTAATATACACATTACATGGATATAGATTTGGGATAGGGGGTCGTTATTCTAAAGGGGGTCACAATTCTACATGTGGGTGTTTTTCTACGTGTTGTGGAGTCATAATATTATGACCGGGGAGTCACTATTTTACTTAATTTAATGACCGGGGGGTCATTATTCTATGGGGGTCAGTTTACAACGTTACACCGGCATATGTTTTTATCTAGTATGTTGATTCGGTATTTAAAGGAAACAGCAAATATTTCATAACCTAAGTTTGTGAGACAAATAATGTTTGTCAGAGTGTTATATGAAAACTGAATGTGTACAATTAACACAAACTATCAATTGCATATCGGCAAATATGTACATTTAAATGTTAAATTCAAAATTTCAAGCGATAAAAAAAGGGGCTGCACTGGATATAAACTGCAAGTACAAATACACATATACTGCTCCTGAAATATAAGGTATCAGGTCGGATACGGATAGTGTTGCGTTTTTCTTCGGCTCCTGAAAAATTATAAAATTATGTGATTTTCTCCCACAATCGCTCGTCAAGAGAGGTCTTATGTGATAGTTAGTTATTGTAGGATGTGATCAGTGTTATTGTTTTTCGCTTCTGGATATCGGGATGGAATTGTAATTGTTCTCAGATGAACCAAGTTGTTCTTAGTAATGAAGACTTAACTCTTATCTCTTCAAAGCTTGCCGATTCTTTCAAAGACCAAATTCGTGGCATGTTGCAAGAACTCGTTTCGGTAATGGTGCCTGAACTTATCAAAAGCTATGACAAGACAGCTTTGGACAAATTGACTCTCCTCGAGTCCGAAAATACCTCCCTTCGCAAACGAGTTGATAGTCTTGAATTGGAGATTGATCGTGCTAACCAATATAGCAGGCGAAACAGTCTACGTGTTTCCGGCATCCCGGAAGTGAAGGGTGAATCGACCGATGACTTGGTCCTGTCACTGGCAAATTCTATTGATGCCAACCTGTCACTGGACGAGATAGACAGGTCCCATCGGGTTGGGAAACCTCGACCGAGCACTACCTCCGACTCAGTCCCGAAACTACGTGATATCCTCATCAAGTTCAGTACTTAATTACTGTTCCATGCAAAAGTTGTTCACAAAGAGGGCTAAACTTAAAAGTGTAGGTAAGGCAAGTTGCTTCATTAACGAGGACCTAACTCAGAAACGTAGTTCCCTCCTATATCAGGCCAGGAAACTAAAACTTGACAATCTTATCTTGGATGCATGGTCCTCAGACGGTTCCATTCTTCTTAAAGACAAAGCCGGTCGCATCCACTCAGTCACCTCTCACCAAGAGTTAGAGATCTACAGTCGTCCCCGCAGTTTTGCCCAGGTTGTACAGTCCGGCCCATAACTTTGCCTCACAGTAATGTCTGACCATTAATCTGCACGTGACAAGCAGCCTTCAGTTGTGTTTCACAGTTACCTGTCAGTACGTGTATGACTTACTGTTAACATACAACAGTATTTGAAAACTCTATACAAGTTGTAGTCATTGTGTTGGTGTGTTTGAAAGATACACAATATAATTAAATCTTCAATTTTTTAACTGCAAATAAATATTGTAACTTAAAGAAATTTACTATTCCTAGCATTCAACATTAGATAAATACTGATGTCGATCCGGTTTGATTAACAAAAATTAATCTATTCTTGTTTCATAAAATTTTAACCGACTCACAATAGTATACCTTCTCGAGCATGTGATCCTAGGTATCAATTATTAGTCACCTTCTAATTAATCTATTTCAAGAAGTTTAACATCGTTGAAAGGTCGCGTTTTAAAGCAAATCGGCGTGAATGGTCAATCCCTTCTTTTAATGACACTGTTCAAATTTATCTGATAATTTTATACTAATTTGGCTCACCAGTACATCTTAGTGTGCATGCATGTAGTCATTCGTGTGTATATGTACTGTGTCTGAGTATGCATACATGTAATCAATGCTTGTATATGCATGACATTCATGTAAAGTTGTTAGTTATATACATAATTGCATTATGTACATGTTTGTATATAATCGTGTCCTCGTGTGCTTACCCGAATATATGTTTAATTATACTCGAACGTCTAAGTATGTGTGTAGCATTTGTCCAGCATTGGCATTTGATATATTTATATATATTGATGTGCAGGTGTACATCTGTGCATATATATGCAAACGGATGCTTGAATGTGTGTGTATATGTACATAAACATGTACTCTATTTCCGAAAATGAAAATGAGCACCCAAGTGTGTGTGCATGTGAATACTTTTTTCTACATTACACATTATTTTTTTTGAATGTGCATTGATATATGTGTAGTATGTTTACATATATGTTATGGCTCTGTCTATGTATGTATGTATGTATTATGGGTGTATGCATGTATGTATGTATGGGTGTATGTATGCATGTATGTATAGTATTTAAGTATTTTTGATGCATTCTTTTTTGTACTTCACATATTGTATTTTTAATATGTGTATTGATATATGTTTAATATGTTCTAATATGTGTATTGGCAACATTTTCAACTCGTCTTCAGAATTATTCTTACTCTATTTGATTTTACACAAAATACGTTAAATTATCTTATTATCATTTAAAAGAAAATAATAATGACGCAGAATATATCCTCTCTTGACAGGTCAGTATAATATTAACACCATTATGATTTTTCGCTCTCATTGTTTCTCCTTTTTCGTTCCTGGCATTGGGGGTTTCTTTGTCTTCTTATACCTAAAATTGACTGACATCCAGCTTCACATGCTTCGAATCCTTCAGATTACGTAATGTCACTTAACCGCCCTATCATTTTGTCAGTCATGAATTTCTGAAGGTCAAAACATCACATCTTCATCACTGTTTTTGTCACCTTGATATTTGCCAAAGTATTGAACTGTCCTATAAATATATTATCTATTATTACTAGCAAATTACATGGTAATAAGTTAGCGACCAGCTCGCGATTTCATAGACACACAATTGCATCACGTCGCATTACTCTGTCAAACAGAGTCGTAAAGAACATTGAGTTCATATTCCTAACTATCTTAATGGGTACGTTCACTATATGCTTGACCTTGATATTAATCTTATTATTAAAAGCTGGCGATGTTCATACGAATCCAGGACCACTTTCTTTCAGTAATAAAACATCTGGCCATAGCAACTTTTCAGTCAATTTATCACATCATTTATCTTTAATTCACTACAATGTGCAAAGTCTGTTCAACAAAATTGACATTATTCAAGCTTAACTATCCACTTTTGATATCTTAGCTTTATCTGAAACTTGGCTTAGACCTAATATTAGTACCAGTGACATTAAGATTCCCCACTATCACTCTCCGGAACGTAAAGACCGGGTGGTCTACGGTGGCGTGATCATCTACATTCAAAATACCATTTGTTATAAACGAAGGGCTGATCTAGAAGTTCTAGGAATCGAGTGCATCTGGGTTGAAATTGTGCTTCCAAAATATAAGAAAATTCTTGTTGGTTTATTTTATCGACCTTCAAATTCAAAAACCGAAATTCTTAACAGTATCGTGGAATCGATTGATTTAGCAATTAGTACAGGAATTAATGATATTGTAATAACAGGCTATTTCAATTTAAATACGTCTGTCCAATGTTCTTCTCAAAAGTTTAATTCCCTGTGCAATCAGTTTGGCCTAACCTAGTGTATCACCAAACCTACTCATTTTACTGAACACGCATCGTTTATTATTGAGCTTATATTTATACGTAATACAAATTCACTCTTAACTTCTGGAGTCAGTGAACCAATTCTTGAGCAAAACATTCGTTTTCACTGTCCAGTCTTTGCCTTTTTTAAGTTCACAAAACCAAAATCTAGCTCCTTCACTCGTAATGTTTGGCTTTTTGACACGGGCAATTATGACGTTCTACGCCAGGAATGTTCCGTTTTTTTATTGGAGTAGTTTTTATAGCCATAATATTGATATCTGGCTTGACAAATTTACTAATGCGCTCATAAATATGTGTAAACGCTATATTCCTAATCGTGACGTTGTAATTAAACCAACGGAGCCGAAATGGATTAATTCCCAAATAAAATGTCTCATCCGCAGAAGAAAACGTCTCTATCGAAGAGCTAAACTACGCAACTTATCAACAGATTGTCAAAATTTTAAACTGTAACGTAACCAAATTGCTAAACTTATACAGACAGCCAAAAAGGATTTTTTCGATGAAGCAGTAAACAGACTAATGAAAAACTGCAACTCACGATCATGGTGGTCAACAATCAAAACTTTTATGAAAACTGAAAATGATACAACAATGGATAGTTCCCTGACCCTAACTTTTATTTGAATAAAAATAGGTTTGGCCACAAACAATGACATGTGCTTCTTTGTTAACATCGTGTTTGTGGGACAAAATATAACTGTAATCTATTGTTAAGATATGCTAATAGGTGGGTCATGGAACTATGCATTCCCCCTTGATTGTAAATAACAGAACTATTTTTCAGATCTTAACAAAGCCAATTACTTTAATGCCTTTTTTGTTTCACAGACCAAACTTTGTACTGACAACTTACCCGACCCGTCTCCACCAATTTATAACTATCAAGAAAATACGTCTAGTATTGAATTTACTCCAAATGATTTAATACCTATTATACGGTCACTTCCTCTTGGTAAAGCTGTGGGGCCAGATCTAGTGAACAACAGGATTTAAAAGAACTAAGCTTTGAATTAGCAAACCCACTCTGTCAAATTTTTAACAAATCAATATCTGAAGGTGGTTTCCCTTCTATTTGGAAAAGGGCTAGTGTGTGTCCCATTTTCAGAAAAGACGACGCCACTTTATTGTTTAATTACAGGCCGATCTTATTGTTAAGTTCTGTTAGTAAGGTTTTTGAACGTGCCGTTTATAAACATATTTTCAACCATGTGACTGCATATAACATCATTACCGAGTACCAGTCCGGTTTTCGTCCAGGAAATTCAACTACAAATCAACTGACCTACTTATATCATAATTTCTGTGAAGCTATTGATTCCGGTAAAGAAATTCGGATTGTTTTTTGTGATATGAGTAAGGCATTTGGTAAGGTTTGGCACTATGGTCTAATTCTCAAACTAAAGTCTGTTGGCATCAATGGTCATCTTCTTAACTGGTTTTCGAGTTATCTCAGAGATAGGGAACAACAAGTTACCATTAATGGCGCTTCTTCATCTTTAAGAAAAATCGAGGCAGATGTCCCTCAAGGTTCAATCCTAGGTCCTTTACTATTTCTCATATACATTAATGACATCGTAAATGATTTGTAATGCCCGTCTTTTTGCCGATGATACAAGTCTCTATGTTTTAGTCGATAACCCATATGAATCAGCTAGTCTACTAAATAATGATTCATGTAAGATCGATAAGTGGGCAAAAAATTTGCTGGTCACATTTAACCCCCTTAAAAAACAATCTTTAACAATATCTAGAAAGGTTAACAAACCAGTCCACCCCCCATTATTCATGAAAAACCAAAACATCTCCCAAACAGCTGTACAAAAACATTTAGGTTTATTCTTATCAAATGATTGTTCTTGGCATGCACATATAAATTATGTTAGAGAAAAAGCGTGGAAGCGAGTGAATCTTATGAGACGTCATAAATTTACACTAGATCACAAATCCTTAGAAACTTTATATATATTTTTTTATAAGGCCCCTCCTTGAATACGGAGATGTCATTTTTGATAAGTGTAACCAAAGTGAAAAAAGAAATAGAAAAAATACAGATTGAGGCAGCTAGAATTGTTACTGGTAGTACCAAATTAGTTTCGATAGATAAGCTGTACAACGAAACCGGTTGGCTAAGCCTAGAAAACAGACGTCAAATACACAAACTAGTCTTATTTTACAAAATACTTAATCTTTTAACCCCTTCCTATCTCCTATCTATTCTACCAGACAGAACGAGTGATATGCATTATACATTACGTAACAGAGATAATATACCAATTTTAGTTGATGAGCTTCTGTCACAAGCTCCATGCTCTGTACATGTAACCTGTTTAACTGATAAGGAACAGAACAGAACAGAACAGAACATATTTTATTCATGATTTGTACATAGTACATCATCATTACATCTTAAATACAAATACAAATATAGTATCACGTGACATGTAACTTTTACTCATATAAGTATATAGGAAAAATATTATTTTGTATAAATCATAATACCTTACAAATATTGTTTTAGATAAATCGAGAAAAAAAATGTTAAATCTCTGTTGACATTCACACAAATACACATCAGAAGTAAATTTCTAGTAATAGCTCGTGGACTGAACAAATTCATAAAACAAATAATTAATTATGTATAAATACTGACTAAATAACACATAGAACGAATTTATCTTTGTTGACTCAATTTAGTTTTCCTTAGTTTTAAAGCAGAAGAAATGTATCTAGCAAGGCCAAACAAAACATCTTTATCATTAGATTGTAACAAAGCTATTAACTTGAACATAGATGGTCTAGTATATAAATCAAAACTTAGAAATTTTGTACGCAATGACTTATACAATGGACATATAACAATGAAATGATAAATATCTTCAATATCACTGATGCTGTTACAGATAAGACACACTCTCTCTTCCCTAGTTATACGATTTCTTGAGAATCTTTCAGTTTGTATTCTTAACTCATGAGCTGATAACTTAATTTTAGTAACAAAATGTCTGAGGTTAGCAGGTAATATATCTAAATAAAATTCGTAATCAATTGTTTTCTTAAAATACTTATACTCGTCTAAAACAATACTGTTTTGAATCAAACTATTCCATTCCTGTAAGTAACAATCTAAAACACGTTGCTTAAAAAATATGGGAAACTGCTTTACATCTATATCACTCACAAAAGCATATGAACAACCGTACGTATCTAGCAGTTTCTTAACACAGAAAACCCAATTCTTATGACCCAATAAGAAATCGTTAAGACCCGCCCTGTACATGCATGAAACAAGTTTATTTTTTGAGTGCATAACCTTACACCAATATTTAATTATTTTGTAATAACGATGAATATAAAGGGGATATCTGCCTAATTCTCCGTATACACCAGCTGTTGAAGTACTAGCTCTAACCTTTAATATCCTTTTACAAAATCTAAGATGTATCCTTTCTAATTCTTTAGATTTAGAAAAACCTGTCAATTCACAAGAGTAATTTAGAATAGATCCAACAAAAGCATCAAATAACTGACATAAATATTTTGGACTCAGTGGAAGTTTAACACAATTATATAACAACAAATTCATTGCTTTAAGAGCTTTACCAACCAGGTGTTCCGTGTTAAAAAGGAATGAACCCGTATAGTAAAACACAGTTCCTAAATAGTTGAATGCATCAACTACTTCTAGATCAATACCCTTGTAAGTAAATTTTTCATGCGCTAACAGACGAACTTTCTTCCTGAAAACCATAACTTTTGTTTTCGAAATATTTACATCTAGACTCCATTTTTTACAATACTGAAATAAAAGATCTAAACGTTTTTGAAGATCATATGGTGAGTCACCGAACAAGGCAATGTCATCTGCAAATAATAAGATAATTATTGCGAGTTCATCAGTCGTAATATTAAACTCGGCGCCATTTTGTATAAAAGATTCAATATCATTTAAAAACAGAGATACTAAGATTGGGGATATTACCTCCCCTTGCCTCAAGCCAATTGAACAAGAGAAAAAATCAGAAAATGTATTACAATGCTTTACACATGACTTGACATCCTTATACATATGCTTAACTATTCTTAACATTTTCCCTTTAATACCTGCATTAAATAACTTAAGCCAGAGGCCATTTCTATAGATACCGTCGAAACATTTTTTCATATCAATGAATGCAACATACAAACGTTTATTTTTTATAGGTTGAAAATAGAATATAAAACAAACATAGCATCCACCGTCGAATGTCCTTTTTTAAAACCAAACTGAGAATCAGATATGCGTGAATTTTTTTCACAAAACTTTTCAATTCGTGTATTTAATATAGTGGTGAATAATTTAGACAAAACACTCAATAACGTAATACCTCGATAATTATTAACATCGTTTTTATCTCCTTTCTTATGTAGAGGAATAATTACACCCTTAGTCCATGAATCTGGAAATACCCCCGAGTCAAAAATAGCATTAAAAACATCACATAAATGCAGTGCGATAATATCGACACTTTCAATAAAATACTCATTTAATAAACAATCATTACCATGTGATTTCCCAGCTTTTAGCTTTTTAACAGCTTTCTGAATTTCACACAAAGTTATCTTAGAATTTAAAATAACATCATCATCATTACTTTCATCGCCACAGTAAACATCGTTAAAATCATAAGTTGGAACTTTCTAATAGATTTAAAGCCTATAGAAGAGACCCAGAATACGATAGTTTTGCCAAAAAATGTATGTCATCCAGACAAAATGTTAGAAATAATAAAGTCGAAAATATCTGTATCTGAGGCTCTTCGATCAGAAAATGCGTGTGATGGTAAGTATGAATCTGAATCTAATTGTGAAAATAATAACAGTGATGAACTCCATGAAACTGAAAATAATAAACTAACAATTTATGAATCAGATAGTATACAAACAGTAACAGAAAATAACACACAAACACCATTTCGGAATGGCTCAACTCAATCGTGCTTAGCGTATGAAACATTGTCAAAAAAAGGAATCGCTTTAGTTCCAGAAATGGGTGCTTTTATGGTTAAAGGTAATAAAGATAAGAAATATACAGTAACGCTTTTCCCAAAAGAATCCTGTAACTGTCCGTCTGTGAGAAGATGTTATCACATCATAGCTGCCATGATATCGATCGGCATGCCCATTAAGGAAGACACTAAGGAATTTAACTTAACAAAACTTCGTAAGAATTGTCGCCCTAAACCCTTAAAAAAATTAGGAACAAAAAAAAATAAATGATGATGCTACAGTAGTGCCAGCACCTGATTCAATTATGAAGTCTAAAGATCCGATTATGCATGACCGGCCTTCAAATACTAAAGTTACTGCAAAAAAAAAAGAAAACTTTTTCAGGATAATGCTAAAACTAAACTACCAAAATTAGAAAGTGACCTGTCCGATATTAAAGAAGACGATGAATTAACCTCGCTTATAAATACACCTAAATCATCAATAAAAATGCCGATTAAACCTACATCTCAACAAGGAAATGATATTGTGTCTGATATTATAGAAGAAAATGATTTTCTTGCTCTTGAAAACAGTCGATGTGATGCTTTTTATGAAAATAATGATAAATGGATAAACGAACTAGAGTTAGGTTACCAAGATAAGGATGATTTAATTGAAAACAGAAAATTAAACTCTTTTCATATGGAAGCTGTGAATAAATTATTAAAAAAGAAATTTGCTTAAAAAATAAGCGGACTTCAGCTAATTGAATTAGTACCTTTCTTTAATGATGACGAACAACGGTGGACAAAAAAAAACCTGTATCTTCTCCAGCCTGTCAAATACACCATACTCATAACGACCATTGGGTGTCTTCTATTTATCACAATAACAACATTTTTCTTTTAGATAGTTTAAATACAGAGAGAAGTGACGATAAATTCGCAAATTTACGGAAAAAATAAAGAATTAATATGTATAAAAATTCCGAATATAATGAAACAAATTAATAGTATTGATTGTGGTTTGTATGCTATAGTTTTTATTACATCGTTCTGCTTCAGAAAAAAACCCTTGTTTTGATTTATTTTTTGATACAACTAAATTACGATCTCATTTACTCCAGTGTTTTGAAAAAAAAAAAATGTCTGAATTCCCCTTGACTGCCAAAAAATAAGTTTACAAAAAAAAACTGTCAAAGAAATCATTATTCATAATTATTGTATTTGTAACTTACCGCAATGTTTGGATAACATGGTCTGTTGTGACAAATGCGATAAATGGTTCCACAAATGCTGCGTAAACGCTTCTATGAACATTTCCATAGAAAAAAATTCTTTTGTGGAATATTATTATTTATATTTGTTTTGTTGCTTATTTGTAGATTAAAGTTTATTTTGTTAGAACAAAATCATTATTGTATTTAAGTATGAACTGTTCGGCTGATCTGTTCTATATATTTGATTTTTATTGCTTGTTTGTAAATAATAATAAATAATTATTACATACAAATTTTGTTATGTTTCAGTTGAGAACGTTTGGTATACTTGTTCATTTATATAAATATGCTTATGCATTGATTCCAACATCAATGTCTTGGATATAAACATATATATTGTATGTTTATCATATTAAATATGTGCTTTTAAATTAATTTCATATATCAATAAAAATTAATCGTAAATACATTCTGTGATCTTTGTATTTTATTCTCCAATATATTTTCGTATAAAACATGAATCTTATAGATGAATTTGAACAAAAACCCGTATAAAACTCATTATATACTTATCTTCAAATTCAAAATCATTTATTAATATCTTACAATTCTATTTTAGTTTGGCTATATCTTCAGCATTTTTCAATCCCCTGTCAACGATATTAAAAAAAAAATATTTTATTTTTCTTCATACTACGACAAAAATTATCAAATAAATAAACAAAAACAATCAAATACTTTAATATATTATTTATTAAAACAGTCTGTACTTCATCTTCAGCCAAGTCTACCCGGTCCGATAAATCCTTCTTTACCTATGTTATCAGCGTTTTTCTCACCCTTTTCAGCGTTTTCCTATATGTCTTTGTTATCAGCGAAATCCGTTCAGCGTTTTAGACCGTCCCAAAATATTTGTTAGTGTAGTATACCAACCCTAAACCTCGCGAGACGAGATTACCAGCGAGCACCTGTTTATTCACTGTTTGATCAATGCAGAAAACTCACCATGGTATGGATATTTCCTGATCGTTTCCCCTTAATCACATCTTACTACATTTCCTTATCATATACTAAGATACCTCCATCACCGATTTTTATAAATATGCCAAATTTTAATAGAAAATGACTCAAAAATTTCATGATACAGACGGTCTTTCTTTCACCGGTGTTACCAAGGAAATTTTCGAAGGCTTTTATTTTTTTGTCAATATCGTAGACTACTGCGTATTATTCAAGTTAAGAGATTATTTCAGATTTTGCCATTATGAATTGCATTTGGTTAATATGGGAGAAAGACTTATAATTTAGAAATTGTTTTGATCTTCGTTTCTTCCCGAAGTGAAAGTCTCATCACAAAACAACGGACAAATACTGCTACAAAACACCACGTTCTTAAACGTCCCACTCTAATCTGTCTAAAAAAAATATGCCCCTTTTGTTGGATGGTAATGTGCATTGTTGATGAGTTAAGGGTTTTGTTTTTATTATTTCATAAGTAGTTGTTTGAAGCAAGTATCAGATACAGTGTTTAATTTTCTTGACCTTCCCAAAATTTTCCCCCAAATTTCAATAATAAGATTGTGTCCTGGAGTATCTGGCTCTCACCAGCATAAGTTATTGCAAGAAAAATGAACTTAACGATCCCTCACATTGCCCTATTTTAATGGATGATAAATGAGAAGGTAGCCAGACGTTTCAGTAAATTACCAGTTCTGTAAATTGATTTTATATTGTAATTGGTTTGGACGTTTCGGTAAAATGATTTTTACAGTGTTTACCTATGATATGTATATCACACCTAAACGCATGATGTGTTGAAGTAGATTGTTTATACTAAAATATCATTAACTTCGGCATTAATTAAAGTTAATTAAGTGAGAGAAAGTTTTGTGAGAGAGGAAAAATGAATTGTTTCTTAAACGATTTTTTTTTTTTTGTATTAGTAACTAATTAGTATTTTTGTAAAATATTCGGTAAATTTATGTTTGTATGGACCTTACAAATTCAGAAAACATTTACTTAAATAAAAAATATAATTAATAATTTTTCAAAACATTCAATTATTAGTAATAACATTTACATATACACAAATAAAAAAAATCTAATACAAAAAAAAATCAAAAACAATTTCGTTTAAGAAACAATTCATTTCAATCTCTCACATATCTTTCTCTCATTCTGTCTCACTTAATTAACTTTAATTAATGCCTAGGTTTATGATATCTTAGTTTAAACAATCTCCTTTCACACATGCGTTTAAACACTATAAAAAAATCATTTTACCGAAACGTCCAAACCAATTACTTTTTAAAATCAATTTACCGAACTGGTAATTTACCGAAACGTCCGTAAATCAATGAGAACAGTTTTTAAAAAATTATTGTGAACGGCAGTTGTTGATTTGGAAGTATAAATTTGACGTGTTTCATACAATACACATACAGCGATCAAGCTAGACTGAAATTTTAGGGAGAAGTCACTTCTACCTGTCATATTTTTAGGGAGAAGTTTGAAAAGATTGAGAGAAGAGATATTTTCATCTTTTTTGTAATGCAACAGAATGTATGTATGTATGCTTGTACTTTCTTTTAATACAAAACAATTCCTGTTCAAATATTTCAGATACAATATATTAGAGTTTAGATTCAATAGAGATAATTTCGATATAAAAGTGAGATGGGTGTGAAAAAATAACAGTCATAAAAATCATTTTCTTTGAGTTAACACCTGTCACCATTTATAATTTAGAGCTAACACAGGTAAGCATCAGAATTTATGCAATGATTCCTGGCTTTTGGTTGAAAAAAAATCATAATGATCATAACTGACACACACAATTATTCTTTTAAAAAATGGCAGATTTGATATTTTGAAATTATCCTTTCATTTCTTATTTATTTTCTAAGCATTAAAATTACAAATAGATATTAAAATCTAAAAACTGTACATTACTGTAACTCTTTATATATAGGCCTACAATAAGTATATCTTTTCAGAAAAAAATAATAATTAGAGCTATTGTTATCAGTGCAATTGTTTAAAGAAATAAGAAATATATATTATTTTTTTTTAAATTGTTATTGTTTCAATTTTCGTTTAAAAAAATTAAAGTAAATCCGCATAAAATTTATGACATTTTGAAACCCATTCGATTTCTGCTAACGTTTGATGTTACAAGGCTAAAGATTAGTTTCCATAATCTCTACCGAATACTATAAACCTTTTATTCTCAATATAAATGTATTATTTCTTTTTTTAAAAATTGGCAAATTTGACACCAGACAGATTGGCAATCTGGCTGTAAAATTAGCAGGCATTTAATCAGTGGAACAGATAAGCTGCGTATCTGCATATTTTATGCAAATAAAATGGACCAATACGCTAAACATTTCAATTCTGTGCGTACCATTTACGCATGAAAAAACGGCTCCACTCAATTCTTTTTAATTCCTTGTGTATCGAATTCCATTGCTGTTGATGTTTTAACAAACAGCTTATTGTCCCTTCCTGCTTTAAAGTGTGTTGCATTCAAGAACCAGTGATCATTTGACGTTTGTACAGTCAAAAGTTTAAGAGCATCTGGCGCACATTGATGACGTAACAGTGTTGTCGATAGTACCCCAGCCCATCAATAGTGGACTGGGCTAAAATGCACAATATCATCTATAATGGGTTATCTTTTTTTAAATGTTAAGACGTTTATGCAACTTAGAAATTAATTATATGCAACGCAAAGAATAAAAAAAATATAACATGTGAATATGTATCTTTTTCATAAAAAAGATTATTGCTTTATTTTCAATTATGCCACATTTTTCTCGTGAATTAGACATTGTTATCTTTACCTTCTGGCGAGAAAAACAAAATGTCACTTCGAGGTAGAAAATCAAGTTCTAGGAAACCATCTCTTACAAGTAACCAAAATATCAGTCTCAGGTATTGTAGATAAAACCACCTTTTTAAGGTAAGAAAAAGTTTCACTCAAAAAGTTAAAATATTTACAGTAAAAAGTACTCATAAGGGTTTCACTCAAATAGTACAAAAACAGGGAGTGATCACTCAATTGAAACCAATGCAAGATTTGAAATAAAATATATGAAGTAAATATTAAAAAATGTAAAAGAGAATTTGTAAATAAGGTCTTGTATTTTTAGCTCACCTGAGCACAAAGTGCTCAAGGTGAGCTTTTGTGATCGCCCTTCGTCCGGCGTCGTGAGTCGTCCGGCTTCAACAATTTGCTTTAAACGACATCTCCTCTGAAACCACTGGACAGAATTAAATGAAACTTGGCAGGAATGTTCCTTGGGTGAGGCTCTACAAAAGTTGCTAAAATAAAGTTGATCCATGTAGAACTCTGGTTGCCATAGCTACAAAAAGAAAAATAATTTGAAAACTTTAAAAATCATCTCCTTCAAAACTACTGGCCAGATTTCAAAATAATTTGGTACAGATGTTCCTTGGGTCAACCTCTACCAAAGTTGCTAAAATTATTCCGATCCGTAAAAAAAACATGGCCGCCAGGGGCGGGGCTTATTTGCCTTATATGTATATAGAGAAACCTTTAAACACCATCTCCTCTGAAACCACTGGACAGAATTTGATTAAACTTGGCAGGGATGATCCTTGGGTCAACCTTCACAAAAGTTGCTAAAATAAACTTGATCCATGGTGAACTCTGGTTGCCATGGCAACAAAGAGAAAAAAAAAATGAAAACTTTTAAAATCATCTTCTTCAAAACTACTGGCCAGACTTCAAAATAATTTTGTACAGATGTTCCTTGGGTCAACCTCTACCAAAGTTGCTAAAATTATTCCGATCCGTAAAAAAACATGGCCGCCAGGGGCGGGGCTTATTTGCCTTATATGTATATAGAGAAACCTTTAAACGACATCTCCTCTGAAACCACTGGACAGAATTTGATTAAACTTGGCAGGGATGATCCTTGGATCAACCATCACAAAAGTTGCTAAAATAAAGTTGATCCATGTAGAACATTGGTTGCCATGGCAACAAAAAGAAAAAAAAATGAAAACTTTAAAAATCATCTTCTTCAAAACTACTGGCCAGATTTTAAAATAAATTGGTACAGATGTTCCTTGGGTCAACCTCTACCAAAGTTGCTAAAATTATTCCGATCCGTAAAAAAACATGGCCGCCAGGGGCGGGGCTTATTTGCCTTATATGTATATAGGGAAAACTTGATTCAAGATTTACTCTGAAACCACTGGACAGAATTTGATTAAACTTGGCAGGAATGATCCTTGGGTCAACCTTCACAAAAGTTCCTAAAATAAACTTGATCCATATAGAACTCTGGTTGCCATGGCAACAAAAAGAAAAAAAAACATGAAAACTTAAAAATCATCTTTTTCAAAACTACTGGCCAGATTTTAAAATAAATTGGTACAGATGTTCCTTGGGTCAACCTATTTATCTCAGGTGAGCGATTTAGGGCCATCATGGGCCTCTTGTTTATTATTTTTTTCCCTTGTTTCTTGTCCTCTAATGGAATGTTATGATGCCAAGCCAGTTTAGATATGTCTGTATGGTTACGAGACTTTAGCGTATTTTTCCAGTGCTTTTTCCTGAATTTACCTGCATGTCTTTTCTGTCTGAAATTTGAAATTCTTAGTTATTTAATTGGATATAAACATAAGGTAATTGTCTATTTAACAATTATTGTCAATTATAATATATAGAAATCAAATCAATCAGATGTGTTGTTTCATAGTACTTTCAAGCCACACATTATGGATAACATTGATTTTACCTGCAAAATTCTGCTCTTTCATTGAAAAGGCCAAATTAGCTTCATTAAAACGTTAGATCATAGTTAAATGATTTATTTTTGCAATTTTATGGATATTACTATACTTGTTGAATGTTCATGCATAGTTATGAGAGAACAAGAAGATGGTTTCTTAGGTGCGTTAGAACTGTGTACTCGAGGAAACTACAAGCTAAAATATTATTTTCAGAATGATATCTTGAGTTCTGGTTAGTGAAGTCAAAATGATTTGTCAGGAGTATGATGGGCATAAAGAGACAAATCTTTAAACAACAGTTGCAATGAAGTTCTGTTTTCTTCCTTTCAACACAGATTGATGTGCCAATTTTAAGATGATTCAAATGGGCAGAAGAAACATTATCTCAGTCACAGTGACCATCTTAATCAATTTTAATTATCAAAAGTGAATTTGGTATCAGATAAATAACAAATATGTCATCATTTGCTCAAGAATACAGTTTAAGTGAGAACTGAATACTTGATGATACAGCCATTTCAAAAGTTAAGATTTCAGACTTAAACTTATCTGCACCACTGCTCAAGGACTATTCAAAAGAATTTGACCAAAGTTCAAATGAAATTCCATCATATATATCTACATCTGTATGTATATATGTCACATGTGACAATACTTAAACAGTGAAACAATGTGAATATACATGATCTAATCCAGTATTGAGTAAAATACATATGTCTTGATGAATTTCTTCAATGTGTTTCAGGAAAAAACAAAACCCTTTTTCATGTCAACATTCATCCCAAAACTCATAAACTGTGTGATGTGTTTACCACAATAACTTAAGTAGTGTATTTAAGAGAAGTTATCATATCTAAATTAACAAACTTCTGTCATGTCAGACGAAGTTGATGGAATATCACTGTATTTTATAAATGATTATTAGATGAATTGAATAATAAAAAAAGATTACCAAAGAAAATGACCTATTATCAGAACACTGATTTATCCACATTTTTTTTGTTGGTTCACTTTTAAGGAAAAAGTGACTGGACCATTTCATAGGGGAAAATAGTTTTGTGAGGATAAAATAGGCGGAACGTATCATTAACATTGTAAAAAATTCTATATCCATCAGTGAAAATTGCACTTTTGTAAATATGCTAGGAAATTAGTTTCATTACTGGGCAATGTTATATTTGTATAGAAAGGAGTGGAAAAACTTGGGAAACTTGATAAAGAATGAAATAGCAGGGAATAAAAATACCTTTGAGTGAGCAGAATAGGTCTGAATTTTGACCTCAAAAGGAAAACAAAAAAAAAAAAAAAACAAAAAGCAATAAGAACTTAAAATGAATTTGGTGATACATGTATGAGCAGATTATATATTTGTCTTAAATGGGATCAACAAGTTCAGTAAAATTGTACATTTATTAAGTATTCATGAGGTAAAAGGTAAGTTTGGTCTAATCTGTAGTGGTCAACACTAACAGTGTCCCGGGATCCCGAGGACACCAAATATTGGGAAGTCTGAGATGCCAGGGGTTCCGTCGGGACACTTACTTTTGATTAAAAGTAAATTGATCAGGCAAATTTTTTTTTTAAACCAATGTAATCTTCTTCATAAAACGTTCTTATTAGTAATTCTTTTTGATAAATTGCAACTTTTCAAGCATTGGTTGGGCATAGAAAGCTAACTTATATCCGAGTAGTGTGACAGGAACTCCTTAATTTCAAAGCAGGTGTTCGGTCGGGATGCTTGGCCAAAATGACTCGACTATTTGAGTTTACCCTCGCTTCAACAGTATTTCAGTTATATAACGACGTTCAGCTAATTACAGGTGGAGGAAGACCCCGAATGCACTGAGGAATCAAGGTAGAACCACCAACCTACCACAAGCCAGCTGGAAGGCTTCCTCACATGAAAATCCGAATGACCCTGCCGGGATTCAAACCCATGCGGTGAGGGGCTGAGTGAGTGTTAAAATCAGCAATTTTACCCTCTCAGCCAAGGATGCCCCTTGGCTAAAATGTTAGTTTCAAACACTGATTTGTATGTTGATTTTCATGATTGTGTATCTTTTATTTTCTTTTGTTATTTTCAGGATGTTTTCCTCATGATTAGACATAAAAAGTGTACCATCTTCACAGATGCTAAAGAATCAACCACAGTTTTAGAAGTCAAAAAAATAATTGAAGGAATCTTGAAGCAAAAAACAGAAGATCAAAGATTGTTCAAGGATGATCAGGTACAACAACTTACACATGTATTCAACTGTTTATTTTATATGCAAAATTATAAATAATCTCTGATTAAGAGTAATACCTAGATTGCCAGATGGGAATGTACCACACTTTAACAATTTTTTGCCGTATTACAAAGTCAGATCTGCCAGTCAGTTTCTTTTAAGAAAATCAACTGTAAATTGGAACTGCATGTTGTGCCAATGCTTTAATTGGACTATCCACATAGAACATTGAAATACAGGAAGTCAGCAAGCAAGGAAGAACCTTGGAAAATTCTGGGACACTTTTCAGTGTTCCCTGCCTATTAGAAGCTTAGCACTGGTTCATCCAGACAGTGGTTAAGGTCTGTGTATCGGTGCTGTGCACTGAGCACGTTAAAGAACTAGGGGTTCTATTCGTAATGAGCTAGCGTAGCGCACCCAGATCCCTTGTATCCGCATCTGTCTCTGTGTGTGGGTGCACCTGTCTAGAGGGGCTAAGGGAGGGCAACCCAGACAGAAAAAGTCCAAGAGAACAGAAGTCAGAGATGCTGGGCCTTAAAGGCGTTCTCTGTCAATTCACAGCACCATGCATTATACGCCTGAGCACGATCTCAAACAAACAATAACAAGAGCAAGCAATTTGGAGACTGGGCTTTGTAATAATTGTAATACTGCAAATAATTCCTCACAGGCCTCATACACAACAAAAAGAATAACTACAGCAGATTGAACTTCAAGTTCTTGAGACAATTCCAACGGTATATAGAACTCCATGTTCGGTTAAAAACCCTTTAAAAAATCACATAATGCCTAGAGAACCCTTGAAGAACTGAAAGGTATTGAAAAACCTTGGAATTTAATATTTCAACATTGATCAGAAAAATAATAAAGTTGTTAAAATATCTAAGGAAACATATTTTTATCAGCATAAAAGCATAAGTTTTAGTTTAAATAAGTCCTTAATCTCAAATTTTAAGGCCTTAAAAATCACTTGAAAAAACCTTAAATTTTGCTTCAGAAAACTTTGTCTCAACCATGAACTCTGATTAGGTCAGATTGGCAAATAGGACCTTGTAATAATAAGGCAACAAATTGTAAAACATTAAATTCATTTCAGCATCCAAGGAAGATGCATTTATTTGGTAAAGAAATATATGAAAATAGTTAAAGTTTCAATAAATATGGTAACAGACTGTCTAGAAATATATGTCAACTAATTTGCCAATCTCCTCCTTAAGTATAGATTAAACTTGGACATGAAAACTACTCAAAGAAATGATTTCTGTGGCAAAGTTAAAACTGATATGCTTGTATGAAGCATGCATGTTATCCAGTTTTGTACTGGTTTCCTTTGCAGGTTGCTTAAGCCTGTTAATAGTTTGCTTCTCTTCCGTTCAGGTTGTCTGTGAGTGAACATGGTGTTAAATGGCATATCTGACTGAGTGTAACTGTAAAATGAATGGCCCACACTTCTCTTATTTGAAAAAAAAAAATCCTATTGTCCCAAACTTGAAGGAATGTTTGTATGCTGGAGGCAGCAAATCATTGAAACTTTGATTCATTCTAACATTACATGTAGTAATGGTGGCATAAGGAAGAACCTAAAAGATAAAATAGACAGGCTAGGCCAATATTGTACCTTTGTGACTGTAAGGCTTAGCATTTGATTCTATACCACATAAGCGCTATCACCATCCCCTGTGTCCTAGTGGTTAGAGAGTCCAACTCACAAACGTAAGAGTGGGGATGTGGGTTTGATCCCCAGCCAAGACATACCATAGTCATAAATAATGGTTCTGGTATGGCTCCCATGCTTTGTGCTCAACATAATATTATAAGGGACTGGGTAGTTCCAGGACTGGTTGGCCTGGTGTCAGGATAATGTGACTGGGTGTGGTATCATGCCACATGTCTACAGCATGATACTACAGTGTAGCAGCACTATATCTGTCTCAAGTAGACATAGTCGCCAGTTGACTGAAATACTGTAGGTGGGACATTATACCTTAGAAATAAATACACAAACATAAGGGCTTTTAGGCTATGAAAGAAACATGGAACCAGGGCTGTGTTCAGTTAAGCACAACCCTTTCAGATGTTATGGATTTGGTTCCCTGCTTGCACTCTTTACACTACAACAGGGATGCAAAAGCTAAAATTTGGGACTTGAATTGGGAACTTTACGCTAATGTATGACTGACATGGGCGATATTATTTTCAATTTAAAAGGAAACCTTAATTTTTGAGAACTGTAAGCCAGATGACTGAGTCAATTTTGCTGACTAGTCAGGATTTATACTGTTTGCTGCAGATCAGTTCAGTTTTCAGTGAAATACTTCATTAATATTATTAGGCTATTCTATAGACTTGATACTTAACTGGTTTAACACAAGTTTTTGACCACCTTTGCATTTATCGCTATGTCATCTGCTCACAAACAAAACTATGAGTCTTTTGTGTAGATCTGGTCAACAATTGACTACTTAACTATCCTATCCCATTGTATCAATTGGATATCTTGTGTAAGTGTCTAGTTAATCTGAATACATCTTTAAACACAAGAGTGGTCCATAGCAACTAAGGTGCAGCAGCAGTTAATTTCATGACAGTACATTGAACAACATTTGTGTATATTTCAGCCGCTGGATGATAACAAGACTCTAGGGGACTGTGGGTTTACAAGTGCCACTGCCCGCGCCCAGGCCCCAGCAACTATTGGGTTAGCCTTCAGACAGGAAGGTAAGAAACTTACTTATAAGCCAACTCAGGATCTTATTCATTCATCTTCATTCAGTAAAAAAGAAATGTCTGGGGGAAAAAAAGCAAAGAGAAAGATGTCAGTCAGCACAGGCGGTAAATCAATTAAGCTTTCAAATCAGCTGGAATGTCATAGTGTGCCAGGCTCCTATACTTCTTTATGGTGAAAGTTTGCAAGTGGCTGTTAAAAGGCATGTTCCCCTTTGAATTTTTTTTTTAAATCATGCAGTTTTCCCAAAACTTTCTAAATACCCAGGGATTTTTCTGTCTCAAAATTATAGAATATTGTACTAGTAAGGCCCTGTCCCTATCCTCAAGAAAAAAAACCTTTTCACATTATTAAGTCAGGATGCTCATCACCTCCAGTTATACCTCTTGTTTCTCTTTCAAAACAAAGGTTAGGGGTCAAATAACATTTGGTCCATTGGTATTAAAAGATTACCAGGAGGAAAATTTTAAGTTGTTTTCCTCTAGAGCTTCCAAAGGACTGAAGCCAAACAACAAGATTGCTAAATGTATATCATTTATTTTATTCATTATTTGTTTTAAACACTTTCCATTTATTAAACCCTTCTTTATCTGGAATTGTTATTAAGGCATTCCCACCTCTAAAAAATTCTATAAATTCATGCATTCTTCCCAGAATTGCTATTTACTAACAAAATTTTTTGTTTCATTAACAGTTCTACCCACAGCTGAAAATTCATAAACAAAATTTATTTGAATGAATAGGAATCTGGTGAAATAGCACTTTAATGAAGCCGTCTGCAAGCCTATAAGGACTTAGGATGGCATAGTTTAGTAACTTTAGTTTAATGAAACTTTCCTTGACATAGAGGCTGCCATAGTCTCAAGATAAGAAAGAAGCACCAGACTTCTAACTAGGGTTCAATTGTAGAGCCTTTGGATTTCCATTTTCAAGAGTTAAGATCCCAGAATCTAGTCTAAGCTCAGGTAGTTTGATGGTGTGACGGGTGTCAGCCTATCTGCCTGTCACACCTTTTATATGCCCATCAAACAACTGGACGATTTATGTATGACTGTTCGTAGACATTTCATTTCTGCTCAGTAACTTTTTAAAGACTTTGTATATTGAATTTATATTTAGTATGCAAGTATGTATATTTTCAAAATATAGGTCAAATTCGATTTTGGTCACAAACCACTGATTCATTATAGGGTTGATTGATACATGTGTATGTTTATTTATCTTCTGTTGTTAATACTAGAATAATTTATAATTGAGATCAAAAGTTAAATTAATTATGTATTTTTTCTCTACATTTACGAAAAATCATCATACATGACATTTGCAGCAAAACAAGACAACTGCTTCAACACTTACCCTCACATGACTTTGCCTTCTGGCATATATTGTCCTGTAATTTAGAAGGATTGACTGCATAATATAGAAACTATTGTAACAATTATGTTATCAAGGGGCAAAAAAAGAAGAAAAAAAATGTTTTGCTTTGCTCTGCAGGCTCCTACTTTTGCCAAGTATTAATGTAAAACTTTGTGGCAGATTGTCCATTTCTGACAAAACTGAAATTATTAGTTAATAGCACATTAACTGGTACCTTCTTGAGGTGATAAAAATTGGAGAGAAAAAAGGTACTTTGACTAGTTAAGAATATGAATTGCTATCAGTCTAATCTGACATTCAGTAGTGCATAGGTAAAAGTTTTCAGGAATTTTCCTGAATTTCAGGATTTAAAGATTGCCAAATGACTTCTTATTCTATATAAAACTATAAAAAGAAATTGCTAAAATCAGGATTTTCAGGGGTTTTTTTTTTTACTTTTACCCATGGAAGTGTGTAATGGTGATGATTGGTAGAGAGGCTTTAATGTGAATCAACAGTCCTGATCAGTGTATCGTATCTAATGATGATGCTTGTGCTTGTTTCAGATGGGGAATATGAGCCGCTAGAGATCACGCCCCTGTCTAGTCCGCCAGAACTGCCCGATGTGATGAAGCCGCAGGATTCTCCATCAACTCACGCACAGGAACAGGCGGCCTCATAGTTACCTCCCCTTAGGGTTGTTACACGATCGTTTATTTAGATTCTCATATTTATCTTATTGGAGCTGAGATTTTAGACGATACAACCTGGGTACACGTGGGGCATTTTTCGTGTCTATTGGCCTTCCTACAACAGGCTTTCCCCTTTATAAAATTACATGAAAGGGTTGTACATAATATAGTGTTTTAAAAAAAAATTGCACATGCAGAAATTTCTTATTAATCATTTACTCAAATTTCATATCAATCATTTTCTCAAAGACAAAATTGAAATGGTTTTTATGCCAACCAGGGTAGTTTTCTGGCCATTTTGATCACTTTTATTTTGAGTCAAGCAAGGTGGTAAAATGCATAAAATTGGAGCAAATGATTAATACTGAGATATTAGCAAGTATTGACAAGAAATATGTAAGAGAATTTTTATTGAGGCTGTCGGAATAGAATGGATGTAAATTTGATGTAATAATTTTGTCAAGATTTTATAATTGCGATATTTATTATTGACTCATTTTTGATTTTTGATTTTCAGCTGGAACAAAGCTTACTGATTCTCTGTAACATTCACATTGTTTCATTCATAGCAATTTTTTTAGAATTCATTTTTATGTAATTTTCTTCCACACAGAATGGTGTCTATTTATAAGGAAGTTCACTGTGTATCAAAAAAGTAATATATAAGCAGCTGCAATATTCTCAAGTACCTTATTCAGTTTTCAGAAAAAAGTTGAATCTTGTTTCATTTTAGCTCTCACCAATGTTTTTGTTTATATGTTTTTTGAATGTTTGTATGTCTTAAGATTGATAAAAATAATTAAAATGAACAGCAAAAAAAGGTTAAGACTTGTTGTTATTTTAGAAATTCTGAACAATGATAAAAGAGTAGTCCTGGCCTTCATTTCACAAAACATTTGAAATTTAGAGTTTCTCTAACAAATTTGAAATATTGAAGAATTTAGAGGAACATGCTAAATTGCAAGTTAATTGCTACGGCAATTTAGCTTGGCTATTCGAAGAATATGAGAGCTATTGTAGTCGCCCTTCGGTCGGCGTCAGTGTTGGCGTTAAAGCTTTTGGTTAAAGTTTTGCATGCAAGTTACTATCAACCTTATATCTCAGTAATCATTTATGGTATTGACTTGAAAGTTTATGAATATGTTGAGGGGCATCAGACAACCAAGATAGATAACTATTAGCTGAATTTAATATGAATTATGGCCCCTTTTTTTTTACTTAGAAATTTTGGTTAAAGTTTTGCATGCAAGTTACTATCAGCCATATATCTCAATAACCATTAATGGTATTGACTTGGAAGTTTATGAATATGTTTAGGGGCATCAGACAACCAAGATCGATAACTCTTGGTGGAATATATTACAAATTATGGCCCCTTTTTTAACTTAGAAATTTTGGTTAAAGTTTTGCATGCAATATACTTTCATACTTATATCTCAGTATCCAGGCATGTGATTGATTTAAAACATATTTAATATGTTTAGGGTATTAAACTATCAAGGGAAGATAACACTTGATGGAATATATTACAAATTATGGCCCCTTTTTAACTTAGAAATTTTGGTTAAAGTTTTGCATTCAAGGGATTTCATGCTTTTATTTCAGTAACCAGGCATGGGTTTGATTTGAAACTTCTTTAATATGTTTAGTTGTATCATACTATAATGACTGTCATTAAGAGGGTCGGTCAGGAGACCATAAATGAAACTTTTTTTATCTTTTAGCCTGGTTTGAAATGAACAATTCTTTTGTCATTGTACAGTCACTTAATATACTTGCTGAGTTTAGTTAAAATATTGTTTCTTTTACCTTAATTAAGAAATGAGTTTTCTACTTGTTTTGCTTTCTTGATTGATGGTTCCAGGGTTGCACCAGTACCTAGTTTCTGGGAAAATCTTGAAAAAAATCCTTTATTCTTATGGGAATTAAACTCAAACTGGCAATATTCAGACCTGTAGTCATTGACACGGCTTATCTAAGCACAAAGTATTGGTCCAACACAGGGACTTTTGAGGCTTAGCGAAAGTTAAAATAAGCTTGCCGCAGCCTCGTTATGAACAAAGAGCAAATGATGGCATGGGAGTCATCATGTTTGTCTCCAGCTGATGTGAATCAGCTTGCCAATCTGAGAAGTGAATACACTCCTCACTTTTAGAGGTGTCCAAAGTACATGTAAGTAACGCCGTTAGTATAAATATACATGTACAATTTTATCAATCAACTGTTGCACACATCCAAAACTGATCCATATGCATAAATGCCAGACAGTTGATTGCACATGTATGTATACCTATATTATTTAAAAAAAAATTTTTTTATAGAAACTTATGATACCTATTTTTTCAATAAATGATGTTTACAATTGCTTGATATGTATGCAACATACATCACAAAGCAATACATGGAGAATTTTTTGTTAGTTTTGAGTGGATATGGAATACATCTCACCGAGAGGTGATATAATTTTTTCACGAGCACGTAGCGTATCACTTTGAGAGGAGATATATTCTCATAACTAACAAATATGCTAACTTCACCTACATACCATTTATTAGTAAACAAGAGTGTTCTTTGGTACACATGAGTCACCTGCTAAAGCATGACGGAAAAAGTATGACGGACAGACGACGGACCCAGATCAGACAGTTTTAGCCTGTTTGCTTCCATGGTTATCATCGTATTTGGAACGAAGGTTGCCTATGTCTAGAACTTACTAAGGAATAAAGGAATACATGAAAACAAATCTATTAAAACACACACATTTATGATGGTGAAAACTGGCTTTCGTTTTTAACTTTCAGTATTTAATTTCCTTCACTGGGACGTCTTGCATATGTATACATTATGATATTTCTTTGTAAGGGAGGCAACTTAAAATCTACTTTTTCAAGTTCTTAATATTGTAGCAGTTATTTCCCTTAAGAACAGCGCGTGACAGGCATTCGGACATTTTCCTTGTATCCGACCACCGACGGATAAGGCCGAGTAGTTACGATTGTGGATGGCGATGAGCATTTTGTATGTTGCAGCGGAATTTCTTTTCTCTTTAGTTCACCAGAACACAAAAATGGTCAAGGTCAAAATTAAATTTCATTTGGCGTAAATAGTCGCCTACAATTACTAACTTTCAAGAATTCTGTATGTACTATATGTAGAAAATGAGGGGCTGGGTGGGTTCAGTTATTTTCCTATACTCGATATAGACCGTGTCACTCCGAAATTAGACGTAAATATACGTAAATCAAACCCCATGTACACTACAGTCCCGACGATTTGCGGAAGGGTTGCTGATAAAAATAAGCTTGTTTCAGGAATCTTTCGGGATCATTTACCAATAAAATGGACGGAGCTTTGCGTTCGGGGTCAATCGGGCCGAATGCTTCAAGAAACATTCGCTAACTCCGTCTTCGGGAACCATTCGGGGTCCTAGTGTACACGCCCCTTCAATGAACACTTCTCGAATATCTAATCTACATGCTGGTGTATCATTTCACACATAATTGAACGGGAAATAAACATACAGTTTGAGCGTCCGCCTCGGGATCGGGAGGTCGTGGGTTCGATCCTCGGCCGCGAAACACCAATGTACTGTTGTAGCTCCCTTGCTTGGCGCTCAGCATATAGGACTGGTTGACTCGGTGTCAGGATAATGTGACTGGTATCATGTCACTTGTCTACGGCGTGATACTGCAGTATGGCAGCACTATATCTGTCTCAAGTAGACATCGTCTCCAAATGACTGAAAAACTCTCGGTGGGACGTTAAACCCAACAAACAAACAACATAAATTTGATATTGGTCAATTTAAATCAGCAAATTATACCGATTATGGCCAATCCTCTGGTGAAATGGTCTTTAAATATCTTAAAATTCTTCTCTGTAAGCAATGTTCAGATATAAATTTTGTTTTGCGTAATTGCTTAAACGTTGTTAATCCATTGAAAAATAAGGTAGGATAGTGTCTAACTTAAGAAACCTTTGTATTATTGTGGTTGCTACTGAAGATAACCAGGTTTAAATAAAGTGACATGATTGTTTTAATCGTCCCCTTTGGCCGAATGGTTAGAGCGTCCGCCTCGGGAGCGGGAGATCGTGGGTTCGATCCCCACCCGCGACATACCAAAGTCGTAAAAAGCTCCCTTGCTCGGCGCTCAGCATATAAGGGTAGTTCCAGGACAGGTTGGCCCGGTGTCAGGATAATGTGATTGGGTGTGGTATCATGCCAAATGTCTGCGACGTGATACTGCAGTGTGGCAGCACTATATCTGTCTCAAGTAGACACCGTCTCCAAATGACTGAAATACTGTCGGTAGGACGTTAAACCCGACAAACAAACAAACCAACTTGATTGTTTAAATTATTAGGCCTATAGTACTCTGGTGAGCGTTCTGTAGCGTTTTTTTTTTTTAAACCTGTCCATGAAAAGAGGATTTTTTTTCGGCGTAGCTGTATTATTTCGATTTCAACTCGCATCTTAAACCAATCAAATGTACGCTAACAGCGGTAAATAATTCTAAGCTGAATAAAAGGACTCCTGTTGTTGGTTAACGCATCGTTATGGACTATAAAATTATTGTAAATAAGGGGTGCAGCTTGTATATATCATTCAGCTTGGTGTTATTACTTTTCTTTTTGATGTAAACATGAAAGTGATTTCAGTAAGTTAAATACAATCCTTATCCATCAATTGAGGAATGCTACTTTGTGAAAATGATTTAAAACAACAAAAAAGAATCCACCGTGTTATGACATGAAACCCCTTAATTACTATGTATATTGAATTCTTCCAGCCTGCCGAGATGCTCTCATTGAAAATTAATTCGCCAAAACCAAAACAACTAATGACGCTTTTATATCATAATTTTCATATGCAATAATGATATGAACAAATATCAAACAAGCCTATTTACAGATATAATTTTTTGTATTACCGTCTATAAATAAGTATATTTCATAGAAAATATACTGAACTATTTCTAGAGCGTACTAAATTTGTTGTGCGTCGGTCTTTCGCGCGCTTTTCCTCGGAATGTTCTAGAAGACTGGAAATCTCGTTTTTCTTTCATCATACGCCGAATATCTTTTTTAAAGATATTTCTTGTTTATTTTAAAATAGGCAAGTCGGTAAAGTTAAGGCCTGTGTCAGGAGAGCATAATGGTCAACGCAACAGCTTTTCATCAATGTCTCTGGTTCAATCCAGGGTGAATATGACCCAGCTTCTAAAGGTGTATTAACCTGTGTGGTTTCCTATAGCGTGAGCAAGCGGAATCGCTTTCTGTTTAAATGGTTGTAAAAGGAACAGTCCTCGGCATTATGTAACAATGGACGGGTATGTGAAGCACAAACATTTACGTTTCATCTGAAAACAAACCTGTCAACTTATGACACCACACAGTATATCCATTTCTGAAGGATAATTATTTCCTTTATTATGCTGTCTTTTATGCATTTTTTGTGATTCAGTTTAACTATTATTCTGTTGAAATGGGATACTCAGTTTGCATGCACTTACCAGGAGTCTGTATACTGTAGTAAAGAGACCCTGACATAGCGAAACATGGTTGCTCTGCATGATAAGTGTGTGCCCTTAATTTCATACATTAAAATCACATCGTCATGTCAAGCTAGGTTTTTCGTCTCTACGGATGCATATTTGAGACTTTCATAGGCTTAAAGATGAAACTGGTGTGTCAAAATAACTGGGGTTTTAGCTCACCTGAGCACATATGTTTAGGATGAGCTTCACCTTCAAACTTAATGATAATGTTTATAGCCTTAATCTCTTATCCAAGTTCGATTAGAACTGATATCGGTCTATTAGGTCAGGAGGTATGGCACTTTAGATGTTTAAACAAAATGCCACATTTCACTTTGTTTGGATTCTAGCATCTTCATTTCTTTAGCAATTATCTTCAACTTATATTACAAAGTGTATAGCCATAATCTTTAAAATAAAGTTAGATTATTGCTGACATCGGTCAATCAGCTCTGGAGTTATGGCCCTTTTAATATAAAAATCTATAACATATTACCTTGTACACGCAATGAAGGCAATGTTGTTGTTTTTTTTCAGATGAGTGCTATCAGGGTCATCTTGCCCCCCCCCCCCCTTTTTTTTTGAATTGTTGGTGTTGTGTTGTGAAGTAAACTGTCGCTGCGATTAAATTCCAGACATATACATGTATATAGCGATATCCAGCTAATTACAGGTCGAGGAAGACCCTACCTACCGCAAGTCAGCTGAAAGGCTGAAATCCTGCCGGGACTCGAACCCACTGCAATGAAAGGCTGTGATG
>CM037781.1:64282838-64293997 GCA_021229015.1 Solen grandis | reverse complement strand
AAAAAAAATTTTTGGGGTACCTTGGTACCATAGTGCCACCCTATACTACTTCGATATTTCAAACAGGACCTTATATTAAAATTTAACGGGAATTTTATAGAATATCTCCTCATAATAAACTACTACTTGGATTTAAAAGTACTGCCTGAGCAACTGAAACATTAAAAAACAGTTTTTTTTTTCGCATTAATTTATACAACATTCTTGATTCATATAGTTTAATTGCCATTTATAAAAGGGATTTGGGACCTGACTCGTGATTTTAAAATGTATTTTCCTACGTGGCTTATATTTTAAACGTAATTTTCGTATACGGCACAAGCATTATCAATGAGTAACTATTTCGCGATTATATATCCAATGACTGTGTTGATTTATCTCATACATTACCTTCTATATTTGAAAGCTTTGTTTCATATATATATATTATAATTACAAAAGGTTGAGGTTTTGGCAAAACCGGAAAATTTAATTTCGCACATATCGTCTACGTGCATCACCCGACCCCCCACTCTCAACACCCAGATAGAGAGAGAGAAAAGGAAGGAGCGAGAGAGAGAAACAATCGGACGTTATCTAAAAAAGGCCCCTACTACTGGACGTAAAAATTTTGTTCTTTTATACTAGCTATAAGTGAGGTTTTTTAAATATTCTAACGAGCGCGAACATATTAACATTTATAAACACAAACATATTTTCTTTTTATCTTACGTCATTTTTATTTTTTTCCATTAAAAATAGTCCTTAGAAATATAGTAGAAATATAGATGCCTGTTTTTTTTATCAGATCCATATATCATTTTATGACTAATGCTGTTATAATTTGTATTTTCTTTAAGACAACTGCAGATTTACATTACTAGTTTACTTTTTTCGGGGTCCTGCACAACAATCTCATGGAAAAATGAATATTACAGGAAAAAAAGAAAATTCACTTTTGGGGAAAACTTAGCTTTATCAGCAATCCTATGAACAAAGGGTAAAACCAGTTGATTAAAGCTGGATTCAATGTTCGGACTGTCGACCTGTTACTCGTAGTGGCCAACAACTTAAATCAGACCATCGCTCAACATGGCATGACGATTCCAATTCGTCGAGCAGAGGTGAAAACTTTCATCATTCCGGGAGGCCAGCGATCAAAAACTGAAGATCATTATTTTCAGAACAGTTGCCCAAACGCATCATTCTGGGCATGGTAAGGAAAACAGACATAAAAGAAGATGTGGCAACCAACCCATTTTATTTTCGACATTTCAACCTGTCTAAGTAAGAAGTCAGTGTAGACGGAAAGACGACACACAACTTACCGTTCCAGCCCACAGGAGAAATGTTGAGATCATACATGTGCCTACATTAACCCACGGATCTCTGGGTTTAAACCGTTTCATGTATCTGACAATGAACGATTACATGCAGGGGTACACACTGTGGGGCATTAGTTTAACGCTAGATCAACGATCAGAAGAGGGACAGCTGCATCCTATAAACAACGGGAATTTGCGAATCGAGCTTCAGTTTCGTTGAGCTCTTGAAGTGCCCATCAATGTATCGTGATGCAGAATATGACAGTCAGATAGAGTTTTAACGGATTCAGAGAAGCATCACAGACTATTAACCATGAGCAAACCCGGGAGAACAACTGGTCAGACAACTGTACGAAGAAACCTAAAATTGAACAGGCGACATGATATTGAAAGGAGTTTGAACAATCATGTGGCGCATGAACTACAGACACACCACGTTGATATCGTGCATGAAAACTGTTATGGTTGCATTGTGATCACCCCAGTCAAACTCAACATCCACTGTGTTTGTTAACCAGTGAAAGTGAGTAGTTTCTGAACATGCATTAAAAGAACTGGACTTGTATCAAGTGATGGAAAGATGGTACGCTGAACTACAAAACATGGATCTCACACGCGCTGAGAAAGCTGATGCTATCAGATGTGGGCAAATATAAAGGCTAGTGTAGATACGAACAAGATCACACAATTGGAAGCTTTTGAGTGCGAATGGGCGGAACGAATTAAACAAGATTGGGAAAATGGAAACGATTGAGTTCAGCATATGCTGGATCATTCACCAATTCTAGCTCCCTTGAATGCAGTGGTATGTGCTAAAGATCAACTACCACAACGTAGACCAGAGAACGTGAAAGCTTACATTGTGAATACCCACAATTCGACTCAACCTGGTGTTCATTGGATGGCTGTGTATTTCAGCGATAAGTCGACTTACTACTCTGATTTGTATGGACAAAAAAAAACCCACCATGACTTTGAATCTCATGAGACTTCAGTGGGACAGCACGTTTGTGTGTGGAGCATATTGTTTGTTTTTCATTGCATTTTTTTTTTCGTGGGTATGATTTAACATGGTGCTTAAGAGCTAAATTCCGGGCGGAGGATCAACCTCACTTCAATTTGAACGATTCCAACGCTGGATGTTTGATTTACCAGAACTATGCAGAACTGTACAATCGTGCGAGAAGACAAGTGTGTAATCAGCACCGACAAACAGCACAGCTAAACATCCACCAGAGTTTGGGGAGGGCGTGCGCGTTTTTAATTACTTACTAATAGCTTTGGGCAAATTCTACTTTCCATCAAATTTCATCATAATTTAATTTTTATGAACAGACATGTACTTTCTTGTTTTTTGATATTGTTTGTATTGTTCACATTGTTTTAATTGTTTTTCAGTGTTCATAGAGTTCCCAAAAAAATGCTAAAACAGATTTGATTTCTTGTTGTTCTTGTTGTACTGATTTTTTTTATCTAACACATCATTCACGTTGACAATTGTGTTGTATTCCCTCTCGAATATAGTCCATGGCCCTGAAAAGGGCCGTTTTGGCTTTGGTCCTGAATGACTCGGGAGTCCCCCTACCAACTCTGAATCATGAGGAAATCGAACCATTTTTCCAAAAAAGGGCGAACGCACTGTCGGTCCATATTTAGAAAAAAACACAAAAGGCCAGGTATACACCTAGAAGGGTGCCCTACAAAAACGGACACTTACACTGATACACTCAATCCTGAAAACTGCACTGGTTGATGTGCTAAATCCCTCCTCCCTCTCTTCAAACACACGCAAAATTCTCTACCCAGAGTCTCTGTTAAAGCCCTCGTACTTTCTTCTTTTTCCCTTTTTAAAAAAAACATTTTATAGTCATGAAAAAATAGGTCTTTCCCAAAACCTCGGGTCAATTTCCAAAACCCTCGCGTCATTTTCATTGAATAAAAATAACGTTCTTTTGATTGGTGTGCGCCAACTTTTCGTTAAAAAATTAGGTCAAACCCCCCTCAAGGCTATAAAAGCGCCCCGCATCAAGAAACCCTTTTTCATATTCTCACTACGTAACCATGGAAAGCTACGAAACCCTTCTGACTCATTAACAACGCCATACAGGCCTGATTTGTATGAGCGGGCGACAGCTGCTAAAAACCGTGGGCGTCATACATTTCCGGTGTATAAACCCCAAGCTACAACCAAGGTACCAACCTAAAACCACCCCCAAGTTAAACAAGGGGGCCCCAAGATGGCCCAATCGCTCACCTGAAAAAGTACCCATTCATTGCCTGTACAAAACAGATTGTTTTAAAATTTTAAAAATGATGAGGTAAAACAATGTTCGGAATTTTCTGACCCCACCCAAACAAAAGATACCCATAAATGAAAAACATTCTGCCAAAGTTTGAGGATGATTGGACCAAAAATGTTCCCCCAGAGTATAAAAAAAATTTTTTTCTAAAAATTTGACTTACTGACCTACATTTTTTATCCAGCCCCCCCATTTTCAAAACTGGTTTGAGATATCATCATGACAAACAATCTGACCCAAAATTTAGGAAGATTGCATCAAAACGGGCCTTTAGTGTTAAACAAAATTTTTTTTAAATTTGAAACCCATTGAAACCCACTTTTCGGGCCGGCCCCGCCCATTTTCCCCCCAAAGGGTTCAAGATATCATCAAGACAAACATTCTGAAACCCAAAAATTTTAGGGAAAAATTTGGGTTTAAAAATTTTGGCCTCTAGTGGGTAAACAAGATTTTCTAAATTTGACCCCACTGACCTACTTTTTTATCCAACCTGACCCATTTTTTGAAAGGGGTTTAAAGAATCATCAAGACAAACATTCTGACCAAAAATTTGGGGATTGGGTCAAAAAATTTGGCCCTTTGTGTGTAAACAAGATTTTTCAAGATTTTACCCCACTGATCTACTTTTTTATCCAACCCGGGCCCATTTTTGAAAGGGTTCCAAAATATCATCAAGACAAACATTCTTACCAATTTGAGGAAAATGGATCAAAATTGGGCCTCTATGTTAAACAAGGGTTTTTCTAAAAATTTGACCTACTGACCACTTTTTTTATCCAACCTGACCCATATTTGAAAGGGGGCAAAATTCATCAAGACAAACATTCCCGACCAAGTTTTTTGGGGAAAAAAGGATCAAAAATTTTGGGCCCCAAATGTGGGAAACAAGATTTTTCTAAGATTTTTAAACCCAAATGACCTACTTTTTATCCCAAACCGGCCCCCCCTTTTGAAAGGGTTTTAAGATATCATCAAGACAAACCCTTTTTGACCAAGGGTTTTAGGAAAATTTGAACAAAATTGTGGCCTCTAGTGGGGTAAACAAACAAAAATTTTTGACGGGCGAAAAAGATTTTTCTTTAAAATTTGACCTACTGACCTACTTTTTGATCCAAAACCCGACCCTTTTTTGAAAGGGGGCAAGATATCTTTAAGACAAACATCTGCCAAGTTTGAGGAAGATTGGATCAAAATTTTGGCCTCTAGGTTAAACCTCAAATTTTTGAAAGGAGACCCGGGACAATCAAGTATCCCAAAAGCCACCCCGAGCTTTTGCTCAGGTAGCAAAAACAATAACACTTTTCCAAGCCAACCCAAAGTAGATCAATCCGCTTCAAGGCTATAAAAGCGCACCGCATCAGCATCGTGTCATATTCTCACTGTACAACCATGGAAGAACTTCAGGATCTGATTTAATGTATTAAGAGTCTTGATAAAGATCACAAAATGTTTGTCAACGAATTAATGGTGTTGATCGGACAACAGCGCACTGAGTGGAGACAACAAGAAGTCCATATTGCACTAATACCAACTGCATTTGGAAAAAAATGGTACATCAGGCGATGTTGAGACAACAGCAACAAGATGAACATGATGCCTATATGCTCATAGAACATCAGGAGATGTGGAGACAATAAGATGAGCACGATGTCATCGAAATCAAGGACGATGAGCATGATGATAACACGACTTATGTTTTAAGGACGAACGATGTCTTCGAAAACAAGCACGATGAGAACTTAAGAAGAAAAAAACTGCCCATTCAGGTACAACCAAAATGTCTCGAAATGACATGTTTTACCATTGTCAAACCAATTTTCATCATAATAATGGTAAGAAGTGATATATAACGTCAAAGTGCCAATATTGCGTCATTCGAATGTTTGGTATGTAAATTTGAATGCAAGTTCGTACTTGGACTTTCTATCCCGTCAGATACAAAGTAATAATAGAATTATCTGATGGTACAAAGTACGAACGGTTTAGGATGGAATTTCTCGATTTATATGCAACATAAGGTGCCATAAATTTTCGTTCCAGGTGCCATAAATTTCCGTCGGTGCCATAAAATTTCGGCCCAGGTGCCATCATTTAAAAAAAAATCGGGGTGCCATACTGCTATCCTACACTACTATCTTTGTCAATTTTCTTACGTTTTTCATAGACCTTCCGTATGCCTCCGTTAACGAATCACGAGTGCATAAATTGATGACGTAGCAGATAAACAAAATGTGATTCGACGCCGGTTTTTCAAATTCAAATATTTCTGATAACAGAATCAGAATATATTTTATTGACTTATACAAGTACATGTATCTCGTCAAAATATACACATAAATATACAATTGTAACATGAATGGAAATATAATAGTCTGCATTGATAATCTTATTTTGCCAAAAATTTCCCAACTATCAAATCAAATCAGATGGGAGTGGATGCTGCAGGATTTATGATAATTTGTACGAAAACATTTCATTTAACATTTATATAATATAATTTAATCCTGTAACAGCCACTCGGTATTAGAATGTAATATGATAACAATACAAACTAATTCACAACATTTTGGAGCATAAAAATTTCATCTTATTGACTTAAAATTTCGCTTCTGACACTTAGTGCTCTTTTTATATATATTTTCAAAGATTCAATATTTCCCCTCTTTTTGCGTTTTTTAAAAGATCAATGAATTTAAACATGCTTGGTTTGCGTGTATAAAATATTTTAATGAAGTTATTTTTGAATGATTCGTAAGCTTTGCATCTGATTATAAAATGGTACTCATCTTCTATTTCATTTGAATTACAACACTGACATTTCCTTTCCTCACGAGGTAACCTGTTTTTGCCATGTCTTTTTGTTCAATTCTCAACTTATGTAAGAGTCTAACCTTAAAAAAAAAAGGAAAAGTGTTTATAAAGAACATTTAAATTGTACTTTTATCAATATCGTTTCGCCATTTTTGAATAAAGTTATCAATCACTCTCTGTTTGAAGACATTTATGAAATCATGATGATGTAACAAATTGAGATACCCAAGCATAAGAAAATCCAAATTCTTCCAAAATAGATTTAACCCGCCATGCCCAATTCCGTTTCCCAAGTTTACAATCGGTTAATGATACATTATAAACTGTTTTCAGGATAATGTTGTCTGTACTCAATAGCGACAGCCAATATTTTATTATATTAACTAACCTATTTACATACAAGGGGTATCTACCTAGTTCAACATATACGGCCGCATTACACGTACTAGATTTTTACTCCTAAAAGTGATTTACAAAATTTTAGATGTGGCCGCTCTAAATCTTTTGATTTTGTGAACCCCCAAATTGGACTACAATAACTTAAAATCGGAGTAACAAAAGAATCAAATAATTGAAGAGAAATTTTGTAATTAACCTCGCTATTAAATAAATTACTCTGTAACACATTTAAAGCTTTTAAAGACTTACCGATGAGACTTTGATTATTTAACGAAAAAGACCCCGTTTAATTTAAATACTAATCCTAAATAATTAAAACTGTCAACGGTTTCAATCAAATTGCCATTATAATACCATTTTTTTCTTCATTTTTTATGAGACCTCTTTTCCTGAATACTATAGTTTTTTTTTTTTCTATATTGACCCCTAGACCCCAAGTAGAACAATATTCATAGAGACGATTTAAACTGCACTGTAATTCATGTGGTGATTTACCTATTATAACCATGTCATCTGCAAAAAGAAGTAACAATATACATACATCAACAAATTCTATTCCTGATGTGACTCCATCATGTAAAAATAACTCAATATCTTCCAGAAATAATGCAAACATTATAGGTGAATTTATTTGACCTTGGCGTAATTATTACATCTTTTCTTTTCACACATGATTTAACAGTATTATACATTGAACGACATATATTCAATATCTTACCATCTATACCAACCTTGAATAATTTAAACCATAAAGCATTTCGATAAACACTATGGAACGCTTTCTTGATGTCAACAAAAACACAATATAATCTGTTATTTTGATTATATAAAATGTTCCACTAGAGAATATAACAGAGTGTCTTCGGAAATACACGCCAATGCAAAATTCAAACAATGGGAGTATAATGGCATCCATCCAAAATACTAACTTAAAATAAAATTATGTAATCAGTGTGTTTTAACTGTTTACTTACTGCAGATATTAAGCATTATGTACCATTTTTGCGGTCTACAATATGTCAGTGTTCTTTTTCATGAAAATTGAACTTATTATGAAATATAATGGGGCGTGCCTTTGAAGACAAAGGTGTGTGTGCTAAACGGAAAGTATTTGTAAGTGGTTCAAGGTTAATAATTAATTGTAAGGTAAGTGGCGGGCGGTTGACATTAAGGGTTGGTGAATGGGTCATGGAAAAGTAAGTAGTCAACGATTGACCATGAGGATTTTGGATCGGGATGAGTCGCCCATAATGCGAGTAATGAATGATTAGGTAAGCGGTAAACAGTTAGGATAGAGTTCAATGGTTTAACGGGAAGAGTTTGGTGAGTGGTCCATGGTCAATAATCAATGGTTACATGTAGGTTAGCGATGAACTGTTTACATCAGGCTTTTGAATAGAGAGCCATGATTAAACGGGAATATTTTATGGCTATGTAAGTGATAAACGATTTGCATCAATGGTTTGGATATACTTCTCTAATTTAACAGAAAGAAGTATTTGTTCGGGCCATGTTTAATCATAAATGGTTAGACAAGTGGTCAGCTGTTAACCGTGAAAAGGTTTTAATAAATTGTCAATTAGGGTTTGGTAAATATATCCTTCCTACCCATTCAGTTGTCGATTGGAAACCCGTGGTTAACCATTAATTTGGTGTGTAAAATAAATGTATCTTTACCAAAAAGATTTTGTTTAATAGTTCACAGTATTCCGTATCCAACCTTGTACCCGTGTAAACCAGTGTAACAGGAAACTGATCGATTTGTGACCAAATAATTGCATTATGCGTTAAATAAAAGGCCTTACGTAAAATTTTTTGCGCAGTTCCTTTTAAACTTACCTGCGTTAGACAGCCTCTTTCGCAACACCATGGTCATAATCAGCAACATAGAACGTGTCATTGTTATATAAAGCAGCACAGCAGTTATTCGGATTTACTCTGATTTTTATGCCCCCCTTCGAAGAAGAGGGGGTATATTGCTTTGCTCATGTCGGTCGGTCGGCCGTAGGTCGGTCCGCGGTCTGTCGGTAGACCAGACCTTGTCCGTGTGATCACTTAAGTTCTATTTGACCTTAAAGTCTCAAACTTCATGTGGTTGTTGCTCATGATTAGTAGATGACCCCTATTGATTTTGGTGTCATTACCTCAAAGGTCAAGGTCACAAGGTCACATGTTGTGTATGTATAATACCAGACCTTGTCCGAGTGATAACTTAAGTTCTATTTGACCTTTAAGTCTCAAACTTCTTGTGGTTGTTGCTAGATTAGTAGATGACCCCTATCATTTTGGTGTCATACCTCAAAGGTCAAGGTCACAAGGTCACATGTTGTGTATGTATAATACCAGACCTTGTCCGAGTGATAACTTGAAGTTCTATTTGACCTTTAAGTCTCAAACTTCATGTGGTTGTTGCTTATGATTAGTAGATGACCCCTATCAATTTTGGTGTCAATACCTCAAAGGTCAAGGTCACAAGGTTGCATTTGTATATATGTTTGATGACTTGGCCACTATATTATGCAAAAGACTTTTTATTACTTAGATCAAGATAACATAATTTATGTTGTAATGTTGTTTTGTTTTAAAGTTTGAGATATTTGAAGGATGATGTATCATTTTCTTTCATTATTGTGGATGTTTGTGCTTATGGCTAGCAAGGCTGATTTGTTATTTTTTATAATAAACCTAGAGCACTAAGTCTTAATGTTTTGTTTGTTTATAACTGACAATGTTCTTTCACTTAAACCTTTGTGGACTTGTGTAAATATTTCTCGCGCCCATTTATTTCAGTAAATGTTTAAATCATTTAGCAACGTAAAGTCCTGGAAGACGACTGATTATTTTTACTGGATGATGGATGCAAAATACTTTAATCTGTCACTTGGGAATGTCTTCCGTTTTCCTTATTAGGTCTTCCCGCAAATGAAATAAAAAATTCCAAATATGCAAGATTTTGGAAATGACAAGATTTCAAAGCCATTTTGTAGTAATTCGGAAACAATTATTCTGTCATATTCTGATATCTTATTGAACAATTTTCTTGCAAATTTTAATGTTTCGTCACTGTACAAACTTTATTTGATATGTTAAAGCTGAAGGAATCAGAATGACATTTTAATTAAAAACTGTATCAAATTAAGACAAAAACAATTTTGAAATACTATAACTATAACTAAAGTGAACTTAATAAAACTGTTTGGTAAGAACAAAGTTTGTTTTGGAGAGAGAGAGAGAGACATGAATTCCGGTTACTTCAAATACCTTTAAGGGCTCTAAATTCGCTCTATTAGACATGTATAAGGATATCCCATTAGTAACTCGCGGACAGAGATGTTTATTTTCGTATGTAGAGACACCAACCTTATTTTTGTCGTGTATAGCTGTAAATAAAAACGGTTGTATGATCCAAATTTCTCCGAGTACCGGACAATGGACCATGACTCCGTGAGACATCATTCTGTATACATACACACTTCATTACAACCAAAGATTCATGGCGTTTTGGCAAATTTAAAAGGACTGGAGATTTCAGTTCGCTAAGATTTCGCTTGACAAAATCATACCATTTATATGTACAACAGGTTTTATTTATCTTTTTTTTTTTTTCCTTTTTTTCTTTGTAAAAAGGAGGCAAATAAATAACCATGTAAAAATACTTATCCAGCATTTAATGTTTTTTGTTCTCCGCTAGCTGTATGGAAGTTTGATTTTTATCTCTAAACCTTTATCCTTTATATATCTAAATGTGTTTTTCTCTATTACATATCTACAGATGAATTCCGGTTACTTCAAATACCTTCAATGGCTTGCGTTATTCTTCTATGGTATACTTCTTTGGTCTCGATCCAGATAAAACGTTTGTCACCGGCATTTCGAATAACGAAAATCGACTTATCTTGTCCCTATGTGATATGTAATTTAAGATCCCTTTTTTTCCCCTGGAAATTGAATATCCTATGAAGTCTATATATTGTAAAGGGTTCAGACTAAATATAACATACAAAATGTAAAATTGAAACCTGCATGCATTTGAAAGGCTAATGGTAAAACACCTTTGTTTGTATATTCCTCTATTGTAATGGATAGCAATCAATTTCTGACTTTTATGTCATATCTTTAGACCTTTTTGTTGTTGTTGTTGTTTTATTGTTGGTATTGTTGGTGGTGGTGTTTTGCCGGGTGCCAGGCAATTGTGTATCTAGTACCAAATTTATACGTTTTGGTTTGACGCAGTTGCTAGAGGAAAGTGCCGAGGCTGGGATTCGAACCCCGGACTCCCCATTGCAAAGCGGCATTTTACCACGATATTGCGCGTATTGTTTGGGCATTTCATTTTTTAAAAAAA
>CM037781.1:64259553-64276090 GCA_021229015.1 Solen grandis | reverse complement strand
ATTATCAAAATAACGAGTGCCAGCCATGACTTTAATAATTTCATTATATGCTGGAGTGACATCTGCACACGTGCTTCAGGGAGCCGCCATGTTGTGTCTACACCTTCGCCTCCTCTGTAGAAGAGCAATTTTGGGGCGGAGCAACATAGAGGGCGTGGTTATAAAACCTCGTTTTGCGAGCTAGTCTCGTGTAGCAAGCTACATTTTAATCTCCTCCGTAGATCTACACAGCTAGAGCGACGCATTGACCTTTGACATAACATGTTACATGTCTAGTGATGTAATTCACGCCGGGAACAGGTGGATAGGACGGAGTCTCAAAAATAATACTATATTTGGAATGTGCGACTGCTTTGAATTTCAACATATTTCAACCATTATTGAATGTCGATGCTTTGAATTTCAAAATTTCAACCACTAAGTAGGTTAGTGTTATTTAGTAAGCGTTAATTCCATTAAATTGGTGGCACAGCCGCGCCAGACCGATTTAATTTCATTAATGCTTACTAAAAACACTAAACTATACTAAGACAATGCTACATACCAAATATCTAAGCTCTAGGCCTTGCGGTTTCGGAGAAGAAGATTAAAAAAATCACTTTTAAAATCAATGTTTAGCTCTTTAATCCAGATATGCAACAGACCGGAACCATTTGAACAACTTTGGAAGAGCTTCATGCATGTAACATCACAGTCAATTTTCATCACATTTGGCCAAGTCGTTTTAAGAAAATTGTTGATGCGGACGGACGCCGATAAAAGGTGATCACAATAGCTCACCATGAGCACGTTATGCTCAGGTGAGCTAAAAGTCAATCAATCAATCAGTCAATCAATCAATCTATCAATAAATCTTCAGAATTTTTATAATGCACAATTTCTAGTACTGGGATATGTGGACAAGGAAAATAATTTTATCAGAACAATAAAATTTGCTGCCGATATTCAGGTGATGGAATGATTAGACAATTACATCTCTCTCTCTCTCTCTCTCTCTCTCTTTTGTTTCATCATGTTATGAGAAGAATTCTGATACAAGGTGTATATCATAAATATGTCTTCTTTTTTTTAACTGTTATTGAAAGAGAATATTCAAATTGTTAAAAAATGTTTACTCCCATTAAACTTTAGTTTTCTTTATTTAATGTAATACTTCTGAATTTGTTTACTGCACTTTTTAATTGTCGTATTCAAATGTATGTAGAATAGACATATATAAAATATGAGGGCTCTAATGGCCCTTAATCGCTCACCTGAGATATACTGCACTTATTCCTTTTTTTATAAAACAGTCATACTGAATTCAAAATCCACGCAGAAGTATAATAAAATAATCGTAATTCCACACAAAAACTGTACCTGTGGTCCATTGCTATGGTCATATCTATAAAATCAAGTTACCCTAGGGTGGAACCAATTTATACCAAAGAGACATGATTTGAAAACTCAGGTCCATTGTTGAAGGTCATGTTACACACCAAATATCTAAACCCAGATCTTGTGGTTTCTAAGAAGAAGATTTTATCAAGAATCTCCTGTATAAGCCTATGTAAAATCAAAAGGCCCTGGGGCAGGGCCAATTTGGACCCAGGGCCATAATGTGAACAAACTTGATAGTTGTCCACTAGGCCATGTAACATACCAAATTCCAGGCCTTTAAGTTTCTGTAAAAGATGATTTTTCCAGTTCCTATTTAAGTCCATGCAAAATCAAGTGTCCCTGGGGTGGAGCCAATTTTGGCCCTAGGGTCATGATTTGAACAAACTTGGTAGATGTCGATAAGGTCATGTTTCACACTAAATATCTTAACTCCAGGCTTTGCGGTTTCTGACAAGAATATTTTTCTGGATTTTCATATATATGCCTATGTAAAACAAAATGATCCCTGGGGCGGGACCAATCTTGACCACAGGTTCATGATTTTAACAAACGTGGTAGAGGTCAACTTGACAATGCTACACACCATATATCTCAACTCCAGGCCTTGTGGTTTCTGACAACAAGAATTGTCTAGATTTTCCTATATTAGACTATGTAATATCAAGTGACTCCTTGGGCAGTGTTAAATTTGAACCCAGGGCCATGATTTGAACAAACTTGGTAGAGGTCTTCTAGGCATGTTACACACCAAATATCTAACCTCTAGGCCCTGTGCATTCTGACTAGAAATTTTTCTAGTTTTACCAAAGTAAGTCTGTAAAATCAAGTGGCCCTGGTGTGGGGCCATTTCAATCCCAGCGTCATCAAAAATCTATTTTTAGCTCAGTGACCCAGATATGCAACGGACCGAAACCATTTGAACAACTTTGGTAGAGCTTGATGCAAGGAACATCACAGGCAATTTTCATCAAATTTGCCCGGTGGTTTCAGAGAATTTCGTTTGAAACAACTGTGGACGACGGACCGGGCGGACAGCCATTGATCCTAAAGTAAAGTAACCCTGGGGCGGGGCACGTAGTGCTCATGTGAGCTAACAATGCTGTGTGTGTTTGTTTTGATTTAACATCCCATCAACAAAACTTGGATGGGACATTAAATCACAACAAACAAACAACAAACATATCTTGAAGAATTTGTTTAGTTAGAGATATAGTGCTGCAGAGCTGTGAAAGACAAACATCGTGTCACTGTTCTTCCCGTCCAAAACGGAAAATGCTAGTTCACATGTGAAGTTAGTTTAGATGTAAATAATAACTTTCTGTGATCTCCTGCAATAAACGTACACCGGAAATTGCGGGGTATCAGCTTGTAGTTAGTAGTGTGCTTAATTTAATTGTTTTTATCATTTTTGTATTTATAACAAATGAATGTTTGCAGTTCTATAAATGGTGGTAAACTTTAACCCTAATAAAACAGAGACAATATCGTTCTGTCTTACAGAAACATAATATAAGCCAAATCTACTACATGTATTTAATAAATGAATCTGTTATTTTGTCCAGTCACACAAACATTTAGGTGTAAACACTCTCCCAAAATGGACAATGGAACCAGCATATAGAACTTATCTTACATTCTACATCAACAGCTTTAAATGTCATGAAAATGCTGAAGTTAATAAATTGAAATGCATTCAATCAAATGTATCTATCCTACATAAGAATAGCGATGGGTGTTCTAAAGAACTGGAAAACAAATTAGAAAAAATACAAAACGAGGCAGCTAGAATTGTAACAGGTCTAACTCGATCAGTGTCATTACAAAATCTTTATAAAGAAGTGGGTGGGTTCAACTTAGAAAAGAACAGAAATTCAAAAATATCATATTGTTATATAAAGTAAGTAATAATAATGTACTAAACCATATTTTAGACTTATTCCAACCCCTTGTTAGAGATAGCACTAGAACTAGTTATTCAGTAAGAAATAATACAAATTATACAATTCCATATTGCAGGACTGGGACAAGTCGTATATCTTGTATTCCATCATCCACTTTGCTCTGGAATGGACTGAAAGATAATATAAAATCTTCATCTTCCCTATCTGCATTTAAAATCAAATTGTCACGTGATGAAGTTCCTACTATTCCAAATTATTATGCACATGGGTATACCCTACTCTATCCTTTCCTTCTTTCTAGATTAAGAAATAAATGTAGTAATTTGATTTGTTCAAAACACACTTAAGGGATAATCTAGTTTTACTTGTGGGGGAATCTTGAAGATACAGAACATTTTTTTTTCATTTTAGTATCCATCAAAGATATAACATGTTTCGTGCCCCAAAAATTTAAACCACCCCTTTAAAATTTAAATTTGTTTTTTGGGGAGTAATATTTTCCCCAGGGGAAAAAACATAGTTTTAGATGAAGTTGTCCACACTTTTTTATAAAGGAAACAAAGGGGTTTTTTTTAATAATTTAAGTTTTTTCTTTCTTTTGTGTTAGGCTGCCCGGGGGGGTACTTTCTGGAGAAACCCACATGCGGGGGGTTCCCTAAAACCTTCTACATCTTTCCCATATACACTGTTTATTATAGCGATCCATCGATATTTATTTTTGGGTTTATCTCAAATTTTTGTCTTTTTTGTACGCCCCCAAAAATATTTGTATTTTTTTTTTCATTTCCGGTAAAATATATTATGTTAATTTTTTTCCCTTTATAAAAAATAAATTTGGGGAAAAATTTGGGAAAGGACAGTAACTAAGAGGGTTAGAACTTGGGGTTTTAAAACCAAAAATTAAAAATTTTGAAATGAAAATGTTTAAACTATGTTAGATTTTTTTTTAAAGTTTGTAAAACCCTTTTGGGGTTGTCATTTCTATGTAAATTGTAATGATACAAAAAAAATGTTCCCCCAAAATGAAACCCCAAACCCAAAAACGAAAAAAAAACTTTTTACCAATATTTACAAAATTCAAAAGAAGGACGATGCAAAAAAGGGCTTTAAATTTTGGGCCTTTTTGGATTAAATCACAAAGTGGGGAAAAAAAACCCCCTTATTTTCTCATAGTGTTTTTCGGTTTTTGATTTTGAAAAAAAATGATAAAGTGAAAAGAAAAATTCTGAAATTATTTAAAAGAAGGGTTTTTTAATGAGAAGGACAAAACAGGGGAAAGAGTGGGGAATTTCTACTATTTTAAAAAGGGGCCCGTTTTCCCTCCCTTTCCCTTTTTTCTAGAATGCTGAACTCAATATTTTAATATGTCATAAAGTACATATAAATTAAAAAAAACTACTAAATTGACTTTTTTTCTATTTTAACAGTCCTGGAACCCCAATTAGCATGAGATTTTTGCGGGGAACTTTATTAGCACTTGTTCTTGTTAAAACTTGTTTTTCCAATTTTTCTGTCTGAGAGGGAATTGTAAAACTTGGACACAAGAGGGGAAAGGGAAAATTGGAACAAAACCTTTTACACATTTTTGCAATAGCTAGGGGCGTCGCTTCTTTTTTTCTCCGCACCCCGTTTCTGTGCTCGAACATTTGCCCCATTTTCTATTGTCCCGCTAGAAATTTCCAAACTTTTACAAATTTGAAACATTCAAAAATTTCCGTCGAACAATTACTAAATTTTCAAAAATTGTTACTAAAAACTTATTTTTTAAAATGTAAACCCCAGGGTTTCCCTTCCCCGGGTGGTGGCACGGGGAAAATGTTTTTTTTTTTATTTCTCTTAAATTTACACTCTTTTTCATCGTAATTAATAAATATATTTTGACATATTTTTAGACAGGGGAAAAAAAAACCCCCTTCCCCCGGGCCGACTCATTCACTGCCCATACACCCTTTTTTTTCATATGCGAAGAATAGAGCTTAAATTAAATTCAATTTCTTTTTTTCCCACAATATTGGTGTTATGAGATTTTTTAATGAATTTTACTTTGGCACAAATGATAAGTAAAGTTTTAAAAAATAAACAAAAGATACAAACACAATCACCCTTAAATTAACATGGGGAATGAAGTCCCCTTTATACGTCCCCAAAGGGTTAAAAAGGGTTCTTATCTTTTTAAAGATATATAAGAACCAATTATGTTTAAAAAAAGGGGGTTTTTTAAAAACGGGGTTCTTCGTGCATTAAAAATGAATGGGAATGTTTATTTCCCTTTAGTAAGAAAAGTTCATTGCAATTAAAGTTGGGTTTTAAATAAAACATTTAAACCCAAAGTTTACTAATGTTGGTCAGTAGGGAATTATGCGAAAAAAGCTGTCAAATAAAGCTCAGCGATCGTTTGGGTTAGTACGCAAAAAAAAGCAATGAATCAAAATATCGTTGTATAATAAACCCCTTTCACGGAGTTTTGGGTTGTTTCAGGAACTCAAACACCAACTTAAAAAATGTGACCCAAATGGGGCTATTTTTTTGTAATCTGAAACTTTTTTAACAGGGACTTCATTAAAAGGGTTTTTTAAAAATTATTAAATTTGGTCCCTAAAATGGGTATCTGGGGCCCACCCGTTTTTTCCCAAAGTTCGTGGTGGAAATTTTACGGCGAATTTTATGAAACGTTTCCATTGCATTCTCGGGGCCATGGACCCCGGGTTTTAAAATATTTACATTAAAAAAATTACGTAGGCCAAGTAAGAAAAAATTTAAGAAAACTGGAAAAATCCGTTGACAATGCCCTCTATCAAAAAAAGGGAATTATATATGCTAAATTTTTTATGACTTACAAAATTTTGTACCTAAGCTAAAAATTTCGATTTGCAAAAATTGCTTTTTCTTGCAATCCCCGCACAGAAATAAATTATTGAGCCAAGCATCGATTTAAAAACATATCAGATCTGGTGCGAGAGGGGGGCCCATGGATTTTTTTTAACAACAAAATGTTGGAATAAATTTTAAAAAAGCGAATGTCTTTCTGTGTAATATTTTTCCCAAAAATTCACCCCCATTTTAAAGGAACGGGGCTCCCAAAATTTTAAGGGTAAAAATCTACAAAAAACCCTTTTGGGGGTTAAACCCGTTTTGGGGGGTGCACATTTGGTTAACATTGCAAAAAAGCCCCTTTTGCCTTCGGGAAATTGTCTTTAATTCTTTCTGTGCATTTCAAATTCCCATTTTGGGGCCGTTATCCCCCAGGTGGTTCCCCGGGTTTTTGTTTGTGAAATACGTTTTACCAAAAATTTATTGCTAAATTTATTCTTTGCGCCCCCTTGTAAAAGAATTTATTTTTTAAATTTTTAAATTTTCATTTTTTCCAATTCTTAAAAAAAGAAAAACTTTATCGACCATTTTTTTGTAGATTAAGGGGCGACAACGCAAATTGGATATGTCATCTCATATGGGGGGTTCCCTAAATTTCTTTGCCCAACACAAACAGCCAAAATTTTTGAATTCTCCTTTTAAACGAAAAGGGGATCAATGTAAAGTAAATAATGAAGTTGACAAAACCCCCCATTCCCTGATTTTTTTCTGATGGGAAACAGGATTCGAATGAAAACCAGGGGGGGTTTTTAAACAAGGGCCTTTAGGTCCGTTTTAAGAAGATTTTTAATGCGAAGTGCCTTTTTTTTCCCCCCAATTTTAGGGAAAGGGCCTTTTGGCCGGGAACGAGTCAAAAAGCAATTTTTGATCGAGAAAAGGCCCTGCTTAGACTTTACTATCCTGCTCGATCGGGTGAAAAATTGTTTCCTGAAGGTTTAAAAAGGGGTTTATGCAGCAAAGGGTTTTTGCAAAAACCCTTGCTTTTGCTTTAAAAAAAAAAAAAAAATTAAAAAAAAAATTTAATCCTTTTCCTAATGATGGCTTTAACACGTTAAGAAATTTTAAACTAAAACTCGGAAAAAGTGATTTTGTCAATATCCAGGGCGGTGCTAGTTTTCCCCCTTTCCCTTTAAAAAACGGTAGGGCCAGGCTTTTTGGGCCCCATTGGAAGGAGTACTTTACTTGAATAATTGCATTAAACTGTATGTTAATGTTTTTAATCATGATTTTAACCCAAATTTTAATTTTCCTTTGACAATATTATCTTTTTGGGGTTTTTTTTAGAAAAACCTGAGCTTAGTTTCAGGGTGAGCTTTTGGGATACTTGTTTGGTCCGTGGGCCCCGCCCCCCCAAAAAACCCCCAATTTTTTTTTGAGGGTTTACCCACTAGAGGCCACAATTTTGCCCCAATTTTCCTAAAACTTGGTCAGAAAGTTTGTTTGAAAAATATCTTGAACCCTACCCAAAAAGGGCGGGTTTGGGGATCAAAAGTAGGTCAGAAAGGTAAATTTAAAAAAAAATCTTGATTACAAATAGGGGCAAAATTTTGATCCAATTTTCCCCAAAATTGTCAAAATGTTTGTCTTGATAAAATTTTCTTAAAACCCCTTTCAAAAATGGGTAGGTTGGATTAAAAGTAGGTCAGTAGGTCAAATCTTTAAAAAATCTTGTTTTAACACAGAGGCCAAAATTTTTTGACCCAGTTTTCCCTCAAACTTGGTGTTTGTTTGTCATGAGGGATAAAAACCCAATTTTGAAAATGGGGGGGATGGACAGAAAAGAAAGGTCAGTAGGTCAAATCTTAGAAATACCCGGGTTTTTTTACTTTTAGGGAACTTTTTGGTAATCATCCAAAAAATTTTGGGCAAAAATGTTTGTCAGATGATTCTTTTGTGGAGGGGGGTCAGAAAATTCCTAAAACCATTTTTTTCCCCCTCATCATCTTTATTCTTAAGCAATCTTTTTTGTACGGGCAAGAATGATACTTTTCTCAGGTGAGCATCTAGGGCCATTTTTGGCCCCTTTGTTTTATTTTTAAGGTTCCCGTGCAACGTTTCGGACTTCTTTTTCCCGCTTTTTTTCTCGGTAAGTCGGTCGACATATCGTTATTATTTTTGGGAAGTTGGTAGGATAAGGGAAATACATTATATATAAATTTCTGAGGATAATCCCCCCAAAATACCCTTAAAAAATAAAATTTTTAGGGGAAAAAAAAGGGGCAATTTTTAAAAAAATAAAAAATTTAATATGTAATGTTTTAATGAAATTTACTTCTATAAACATCTGGGTTTAAAGAAATACCATGAAAAAATCCCAAAAAAAATTTAAATTTTGAGAAATAACCCTTTTAATATTTGACGAAATATTTTAATGAAAATGGCAAAAAATTTTTCAAAAAAAATTTTAAATGCATTCCAGAAGTTTTTTTCAGTCTTTAATATAAACAACACCCCTTTTAATAACCGAAAAAGGATATGCAGGGAATTTTTCACACTTTTCCCCTCGGAATAATTAGGGGTAGATCCATTTTTTCCCCTTTTGTGTAAAGTCTGTAAATTTAAAGGAAAAAACTGTTGTTTTGTGGTATTTTGTTTTAGATTGCGTAGTTGGTTATCACTCTGTGGTAAAAATTAAGGCAAATTAAATTTGAATTTTTTTTTAAAAGACATAAAAGTTTTAAACAATAGCTAAAATAAAAAAGTATAATTAGATCACTTTTAGTCCACAAAAATTTTTGTAAATGTTTTTTTTTGGGAAAACCCCAAAACCCCGTAAAACCACGGGGGACCCTGATATTCGGCCCAAAAAGGTTTTAAAAAAATCGACCCCCTATATAGATTTTTTTTTTGAATAAAAGGTTTTTGGTGGTAAACGAGACAAAATTTAACTTGCTTTTTTACTTTTGATAAATGCCCAAAAACATGAACCTGACGATCCCACCCCAGGATCGAAACCCCAAACAACATTTATTTTTTTACTCCCCCAAAATTTAACTACTTAAAAGAAAAAAAATAGGCGACGTGTGTACCCGACAGGGGCCAAAACGAACACACTTACATCTGGCAACATGCTGACCATTGAAAAATGCAAAACCCCAAATCCCAAAGGGGCCCGTGGGGCCCTTTGCGGGGGGAAGTTGGTGACTTAAAAACCACTCAAGCTTTAAAGGGCCCTTTGGGTTTAAAACCCCAGTCAGAGAAATAGGGGGATATTACATGCGGGGGAAATTTTTTCAGCTGATTTATTTCATCTGTGGATTAATTGGGGGGTGTTTTGGGTGTGTTTTGGGAAATTCCTGAATATAAGAGCTAGATGTCCCCTATATGATTAAAATTTAGGGTTTTGCGCGAGGAAAAATTTACAAATCAACAACAAAAAACAAAAAAAAAGTAGGGAAAATATTTGAATATTTGTTTTTATGCGGCTTAATTCGTTGAAAATTTATGATTATGTATGATATACCCAATAAAAGATGAAGATAAATTTTTAAATTTGGTTGCCACATATAACATATTAAGGCAGAAAAACTTAAAAAAAAGTTTTCCCCCTGTTTTTTATCCATTAGTTGTGGGCAGGAAGGGCAGTCTCATTATTTTTTCATCCAGCTATTTTTATGATAGGTTGATGTACCCCTGCATATATTATATTTTTAAAATTTCTTCGGGTTTTTTTTAAACCCCAGATTTGATGAATTTTTTATGACCCCCCCCCTTTCCCTGTTTATAGTATCTATATATAAATTTTTGAAAATACCGAATTGACTTTTTAAAGTGCATTTTTATATAAACTTTATTATTAAGTGAGGTTTTAAATTTCCCTTTTGTCTATCAAAAACCCTGCGTAAGGGGATATCGCCGAAATTTAAGTAAAAAAATGGTTTTGAAATATTGGGTTTAAAGGGTCTGAATTTGCAGTTTTTGGCTTTCCGATTTTTTTTTAAATTTTTATGAGAAATTTCACAAACCATTCACTTTTATGTTTTTTTTTTAAAATTTCACGAGATATAAAAAGGTATGGCCCCCGACTCCCAAAAAAAAAAAATAATCTTGGGGCACATTTCGGGAAATTTGGGCAAAAGAATTGAGGGAAATTTCCCCTTTCCCGAATGAGAAAAAATAAATTAGTTTTCCCTTTAAAAAATTGGGCTCCCGACCAAACCCCCTTTTTTCACGGCCCCGCTTTTTTTTATTTTATTTATTTATTTATTTTTTTCCCTTTTTTTTTACAAATTCCCGTCTAAAAAAGCATTTTTTACTTTTTTTTTTAAAATTTTCGCATTTATCCAAGGGTAAAACAAAAAAAATAAAAATTTAAAAAAAAAATAAAAAAAAAAATTAAAAAAAAAACAACAAAACCCCACCTCCGACCCCCCTTTTTTTTGGACCAGGAAACGGAAAATATTTTTTTTTTTTTTTTTGGCCTGAGATTTAAAAAAATTTTGAGAATCAAAATTTATGGTCATACGAGTAAAGTATCCATTGTACAGGTTATTAAAACCCCAATCCGCATTGTGAAAAAGGAGATCTATTGCTAAATTGTAATTTAACTTTAAAAGCCAGCAAAAAAATTTCAAAAAAAAATTTTTCACACCAAAATACAGTTCACATTTTTTTTATAACACTGGGGATTTTTTAAAAAGGCCTTAACCCTTTAAGTATCCACTATTTCATTTAAGTGACCACTGTCACATCATATTGAATAAGAATACCAATTTATGGTTTAAAAATAGAAAACCCTTTAAATTAAAACCCCCAAAACCCAGGATATAAATTTTACCCTGTTTTTGACAAATTTGCCCCCTTTCTGAAAACCTTTACATGAAGTAAAACCCCCAGGTCCCGTACCTACATACTGCCCAAAACTTTTGGAACATATATATTTCCAAATTTTTTTTAAAAAACGGGAAAAATTGTGACTAAATATCAAAACCCGGGAAAAACAGAATTTTACATAGTTTGACAAATTTTTGACCTTACTGTTACCTTGACAAAAAAAGAACCCACCCCGTTGGGTTTTTTGACATCCCTTTTACATAAAAGTTTAACGTTTTTTTCCAAATTTTTTCTAAAATTTGGAAATAAAGAAAAACCCTGGCCCAAGAAAAAAGGGTTTTGGAAAAAAACGGTATTTTACATATTTTTGACAATTATGACCGCATTGGGGACCCTTACCCTTGGGAAAAACCCCCCCGTTTATTTTAATTTACACCTTTCCCCAAAATAAATGAACATTTTAAAAATTTATATTAAAATCTGACCCCTAAAACCCAAAATTACAGTCGGAAAAAACCCCCAACGCAACCAAAAAATTATAAACCTTTGTTGCCCTAGTGACAGAAGAAAATTTTTTGTGAAAAGAAAACAGCATTTTTAAAAATCAGTTTAGGCCCTTCTTTTTTGACCAAATTTATTAAGTTTTTAAACCTTTTGCCTTTTTTACCATTAATGAAATAGTTTTTTTAGAGAAAAAAAGGACAAAGTTTAAAATAAAAAATTAAAAATGGAAAAAGCATTTTAAAATTTTTCATTTAACTAGGAACTAACCTACCCATAAGTTTTAAAATTTTGTTTCTTATCTTTCCGCCCCTCATAAAAATCCTCATAGTGATTTTTTTTACCTTCATTCCCCTTTTATTCATCCCTTCTTGTTTTTATACACCTATCCTTCTACAAAAGCCCCACACTACTATCCCGTAAAAACTGATCAACAAAAAATTTAATTGACTTTTCACTCAAGTATTCATCAAACCCTACTTAAAACCCTCATAATAAATTGCTATTAAAATAAAGCCTTAAATTTTCCAATTAAACACAATATAATTTCTTTCAGTCCCCTTTCAAAAATACCGTCCCCCAAATATTCACATTAACAAACCCTTTTTGTACATTACAATTCAGTGATTCTTATCTTAAATTTGTGTTGCTTTTTTTAAACATATTTGACAGATTTAAAAGTGTTTTTCTATTAGTTTTTTAACCTTTTTAAGGGTTCAAAAGTGTTTTTTTTTATTAAAACTATCCCAAATTTTAAATTAAAAAATTTAAAACAGGGTTGGGGGATTCATAATGATTTTTTTTTAGGTTTTAAAGTACTTTTTTATTTTTACATATAAGAATTAAAAAAGGGTATTTCCCTCTACTGTATCGTTTTTTTTTACACAAAAAAACCTTTTTTATCAACCTTTTTTTTATCTCTTTTGGGCTTTGGGTTTTTAAAGTATAAATTCCCTGTGCACGATTATTACTTTCGACCATCATAAAAAATCACTTTTAGGGAAAGCCTTCCTCGTTTATCCTTTCGTTTTTGAGGTTTTTGAAAAAAAATAGCCCGCTTATCAAAAAGGGGGAAATAAAAATTTTTAAAGTAAAAACGTTGAGAGGCTATAAGGGGAAACTTTATAAACCACCAAAAAGACTTTTTAAGGCCCATTTTTAAAGGGAGAAAAAAAATGGTGAAGGTTTTAAATCCTAAAAACTTTATATCAGCATGTAGTATCGGACACCCTTCACAAGACAAGTGTTTTACCGTAAATGGCGGTTTTAAAAAAAAGCCTTTGGATCGGACACCCTTACAAGACTGTGTTTTTAACCCGTAAAATGGCGGTTTTTAAAAAAAAAACTAAACGGACACCCTTCAAAAAAGAGAGGGTTTTTCCCGTAAAAAAGGGGGTTTAAAAAAAGGGAAAACCCGAGAACGTTTTTAATCCAATCCCCATAGCGGACGATTATTTAAGTTTTAACCCGTGTCAGGGAAAACCCAGCAAAATTCAGCTTTCACGACTATTTCGCTGGGGTTTTAACAAAAGTAAAGGTAAAAAAACACATTTAAAAAAATTTCTTACTTAATTCTTAAAAAAATTAAAACTTTTTTGGGTCTTTTTTGCTGATTTTTGGGCCTATAAAAAATCAATTTTAAATTTTACAGGAATACCCGAAAGAAATTTTTGACTTTTAAAATTAGGGATCAATAACATTTAACTAGATTTAAAAGTTGGAAAAACTTTTAAAACGAAGTTTCAAAACAAAATTCAAATGTTTATTGCTGAAAGTACAAGTTGCATAAAATTTCAACGCGGTAAAAAATTTTAATAGATTAAAACCATGTCGGAGAGGAATATTCATTTCAGTATTTATGGGAATTTTTATTTCGATATGCTGGAAATTTTTAAAAAAAATGTTTCCAAGCATAGAAAAAACTTTAAAAAGATTTAAAAATTTCCTAAACCTTTTAAAAATATACTGTTGGATTAATTTATGAAATTTTTCTGGAAAAAAAAATTTTTCCCAAAAAAAAATTTTATGATGTTTAAGATTTTTAAAAAACCAAACCCCACCTTCAAAAAAAAATACACCCTCAAATTTAAGTGTACAAAAGTTATGTAGAAATTTTTCCTTACAGATTAATTTAAATAAATATAATAAATTTCTGTTTTAAAATATTTTTAGGATTTGTTTTTTTTAGCAACATTTCTTAAAAAACATAAAAAATTAAAATAAAATGTTCAATCAAGTCAGCTGTTTTCCCTTTTAGTTCACGTCGTTTTTAAAGAAAGTGTGTGAATTTTTGGGGAAAGTTTAAAATTTTTTGCCTTTTTTTTGATTTTAAAGGGGCCCTTAGAGTTTATTTTTTTAAGTTTGGGGCCCTTGACAGAAAAAAGGGGTTTTAAAATATTTTTTATGTAAATCCAAAAATAAGCTTTGGGCAGGCAATGAGGAAGGGGATCCGATTTTATAAATTTAAGTTACACTGAAGAAATGCCTTTGTTTTTAAAGGAGAAAAAGTATATCGAACCCGGGTTTTTACAGTAAATCCCCTGGGCTGATCTTGAATTTTTTATCCCCAATTCTATTTTTTTAATATTGGAAAAGTTAAACAATGTAGGATTCTAGAGTAAAAACGTTTTTAAAAAATTAAAATGAGGGAGTTTTTTTTTAATTTCTGGGTATTGAAAATACCCTTTTGTAAATACATATCTAGTATCCTTTGTTTTTAAAGTTTAATAAATCGGGTGATTAAAAAAATCTGTTTTGCCCAAAAATTTTTTAAACCCAAATTATTTCCTTTTTAATTTTAAAATTTTTATTGTGTCAATCCAATAAGTTTTAAACCCTTTTAAATTAAAAAGTTTTTTAAAGTAGCTAAAAACTTTCATCCGTTACTTTATATCCTATTTTTTCTTGTCACTTTTTAGGAAAATTTGCCAATTCTCCATAAACGCTGCTAGTTTCGCTATTTTTTTAACGTAAATAATCTTCTTTTAAAAAATTGTTTTTTTGGGCTTTTTTCCAAGTCATTACATTAATAAGTACCCAAAAATTTCAGATGAAAAAAGTAAGACTGATGCAACCAATGAATAGTGCATCTTTTGTTTTTTTAAAGGGAGGTGGGGATCTACAGTATTAATTATAAATTTAAAAATCTATTTAGGGCAAACTCAGCGTGGTTGAAAGATCTATTGGCGGGGATTCCTTTAACCCTCGCCCAAAAATACTTAAAAAGAGGTCCGGGTTTTTTGTTTTTTTACCCTATATAAAAACCCCAATTTCTGTAGGGCGGCCCCCGTTTTGAAATCAGTCCTTTTTTTTTGTCTGTATTTATTTTTTGTTTCCCCTGTTTTTTCAATTCGTTTCAATATCATTTTTTAAAAAATGTTGCAAAGAATTTGCGGATAATGCGAAAAATACTTTTGGGCCTCGGCGTTTTAATAAAAAAATTTAAAATCATCTATTGAGAAAAATATCATAAATAAACGATCGTTAACGAAGTTTCATAAATAAATTTAGGTTACTGGGGGCCCCCCGCTTTAAGCCCTGGGAAAGGGAAACGAAAAAATTCAGAAAATTCATGTTTTTACCCAAAGATCTTTCCGAACTTTTAAAATTGGCGTAGACCGGGACCCTCCTTTTTATGTATTTTTTGTGAAAAACAGTTTGTGCCAGAGGAAACCCCCTTTTTTTTTTATTTAAACAACGTTCATAAATTTTAAAAAGCACAATTAACTTTTTCCCCGGTTCCCAAACCTTAATTTAAATACTGTATTAAAGTAAGTACAGCCAAACTTCATCGACCACCTTATTAAAACGACCCTTTTTTATTATGCCAGCGCCACATAAACCAAATCCCCCGCACGTAAGATTATGTCAAAATCAACTTTTTTTAGCGAACCCTTGTTTGATTCCCCCTTTAGGGCTTATTGCAGGTTTCTAATTATCGTGTACCTTTGGAGCATGTGGGTTTTTCTTTTTTTAAAAACATCCCAAAAAACAATTATCCCATCATAATTGCTACCGAAACCATTTTTTTTTAACCCCGCATGATGCACGCTGTGAACCAAAATTTTTAAATATAGTTATGGTTTTCCCCTTTTTAACTGTTAAAAACAAAACATAAGTGAAACCCTCCCTTTAAAAGCCCGATGCCGAAAATTTGGGAATTTTAAAGGGAAATTAATACTTTTCCGGGTCAATGGTACCATCAATATTTCGTATAAAAGAATGTACAATGTGTCTTTTGATTTCGCACCCGGAAAGCACGGGTTTAAAAAAATTTATCGGGGGTTTCTGGATTTAGGGCAGACGAGACAAAAAAAAAAGCTCATTTTTAAAAAAAAATTTTTCTTGAAATATGCCGGGAAACCTTCCCCTGAAAATTTAGGGCAAAATGTGTTTTTTCCGTTGAACACCAAATGCAAACCCCACCCAATTTAACCAAGGTATTTTCCCCAAAAAAACAGCTAAAAAACGAAATTTTTGACAAAAAATGTTGGTTTTGGGTAAAAGAACAAAACATTGTGAAATAAACATCGGAAAATTTAGTTGAAAAATTATAATATAACGTTAGATACAAAATTTTGCTAAAAATTTTTTCTCCCAAAAAAGTATATTATTAGGGCTTTCTGCCTAAAGCAGAAAAAACCTATTGGGTTTTTTTATTTTTATTATTAAGGGCTTTTGCCCAAGGCAGAAAATCATATTGGGTTTGTACTGTTTTTTTTTTATTAGGACTTTTTGGCCCACAGGCAGAAAGTCATTTTTGGGTTTGTAAATGTTTTTTTTTTTAGGGGCTTTCTGCCTAAGGCAAAAAAAGTTAATATTGGGGGTTTTTTCTGTTTTTTATTTGGACTTTTTGCCTAAAGCAGAAAAATTTTATTGGGTTTGTTATTTTTTAGGGCTTTCTGCCTAAACAGAAAGTTATTGGGTTTGTTTTTGTTTATTAGGGCTTTCTGCCCCAAGCAGAAAGACCCATTGGGTTTGTTATGTTTTTTTTTTATTATTTTTTACTTTTTTTTTTCCTTTTTAGGTTAAATTAAAACCGGTTACCCACAAGGGAGCAGCATGAAATTTTAAAAATATGCACAGTGACTTTGGGGGTTTTTTGGGTTGCA
>CM037781.1:64220126-64259453 GCA_021229015.1 Solen grandis | reverse complement strand
CAATCAAAAAAAAAAAAAAAAAAACAAAATTTAAAACAAAAATTTTTAAACCGATAAACCCTGAAAATTTTTTTAGGCCAAAAAATTTTTTTCCCAAATTTTAACCTTTTTCAAAATATTTTAATTAAGGAACTGCGTGGACAAAAATTATTTTTTAAAAAACTAAACCTTTTTTCAATCATTCATTAAACTTTCCTTCTAACAGCATATTTGAAAAAAAAAGGCAAACCCTTCTATTCTCTATTTTTACTTACAATTCTTTTTTAACCATAATCCTAAAACTTTTCCCGAAATCATGAAATTTATTTTGGACTTTTAAGGCTTTGCATACAATTTTTTTTAAATCAAAGGCAAATTTTGGGAATTTCTTTTGAAGGGCCCAAAAATTTTTAAATTTTTTTAAATTTTTTATTTAACTGACAATTACTTTTGAAAGACACTTTTGTCAATAAATAATTCATATAACCTTTTTTAAAAGGAATTTTTAAAACACAAGAAATTTTCAGGGTTTAAATACAGATTTCCTTGGTTTAAAAAGAAAATAAAAATTCGGGGGGTGGGCAAAAACTAACTAAGGTTATAAAAATATTCCTTACCTTTTTTTTCTCTCCCCCCCAAAATTTTTTGAATTTTCTGTTGAAATGTTTTTGAAAAATTTTTCCCCAAACTGGTTCTACTTACCCTTTTTTCCCTTTTTTCACCAACATTTTGAAAAAAAAAAGTGACGCAAGTTGAAATCAGTTATCTGAGGCGGGATAAATGTGACCCTTAAAAATAATTTCCAGATTTATTATTGTATTGATTTTAAACTTCCCGATATAAAAAGGGATGGAAATACAATAACAAGGGGTGTAGGACGGGTTTTAATTACCTGCAAAATTCTCACTCATTAACTGAAAATATAAAAAGGATTGTGAAGATAACTCTAAACGAAAATTACAGTTAGAGGGGGGTACTGGGGGAAAGAATATTTGTTTCTGTTTTCCCTTAAAATTTTTTTGGGTGGGTAGGTAGGGAACATATTTTTTTTTTGCAAATTTTTTTTAACTTGACAAGGGAAGGTGCATGAATGGTTTTAAAAAATATAGTGAGCCATATAAGCTTATTTTTTTTCAAAAACCTTTCCCCCATAAAACTCTTTTTTCGCACCAGTAGGTACCACAAAACCCCGATCTGCAGAAAACCACATTTTAAACCCTTCCCAAAATTTAAATTTAAAAATCCTCATTTCCAGCCACTGGGGAGCGCGAACACAAAAAACCGATCACCTGCGAGTTACCGCGCTGATCGGGTTTTATCTGTTCACATGGTCTTTTAGGGTTTCCTCTAGAGGAAAGGGGTTCCATTTTTTTGTTTTGCATTTTGAAAAAAAAAACTGAGGATACTGATTAAAGGGGGCAGATTACAGCAAAAGAACAAAAAGCAAAATTTTAGGAAAAGGAAACATGACAAAAAAAAAAATCACTCAGGCTTAAAAAAATTTTTTATTGGTATCAAAATTGATATGAGATAGTCAGAGCAGGCAAAAAATGTTTTTTAATGCCTATTTATTGCTGAATGTCAAAATACCGTAAACGTTTACCGGGTGTATAATAATCTTTTTAAAAACTTTTTTAGGGGGGAAAAAGCCCCCTTGGCCGGGGACTAATTCTTATAATTGTATTACACTTTTTGCTCATCCTACAATGTCATGTTTATTTTTGGGGGTTTTAAAATCCCACCAAAAGATTTCATCATTTTGGGGCGATATTATTGAGACGATTAAATGCTGACACACTGCAAATTACGCCGTAGACATGGATATACCACACCCGTAAAACATTTCCCGACAGGGCCCCAACCCTCCCGCAACAACCCTTTTAAATGCTGAGCGCCAAAGCTATTGTCATAAAAAAATTTCAACAATACCTTAATATAGCTCAACCGTTATGCACTTTCTTGCTATGTTTTAAAAAGAAAGTGCCATATTATGCCTCTGAAGGTTTTGGGGTTTTAATCACCTTGACGCAAAATGTTTATGGCAAAAATCTGGCCAACCGGGTCCGGATACGTAGTGGGCCCTACACTGGTTTTCACTTTTTTGATCTAAAGGCGCCCGAAGTGTAGTAAAAAGGGGTTTCTAAGTACTTGGTTCCTTACTGACACCGGTTTTCCCGGAACTTTGATTTTTCCCCCTACACCCAAAGGGCCCACCCAGTACCGCAGGCCCAAAAAAAAAATTTTTATAAGCCTTTTTGCTTTCTGCCAATCATTGTAAAATGAAAAAGTTTAAACGTTAAGCCTTTTGTACATTAGTGAAATTTTTTAAAAAATTTCTTCTCAACTGAACAAAAGGGGATGTTTAAAGAAGGAAAACTTGATCTTACTTCCATAATAACTCCGATTGATGATTTCTTTTGGGTTTTTAAAAGGTTTTGCCCCTTTTAAACCCCGGCGTGCTTAAAAACAGAAAGTTTAAAGAAATACAAGTTTTTGGTTGCCTGAAAAATAAAATTTTTATATGCTATTTTATAAAACATCCTGACAAGTTTTTTCAATTCCACTATTTTTTCAGAGATTATGAAGCAAAATTTTTGTTAAAAACAAAAATGGGCCCTGATGACCCAAAAAAAATTAAGTCATTTTGCTCAAAGTAGCTCAACTTGAGAATGGTGTGTAAGAGATAATCAACCGGCACATTGTGCTAGATTGAAATTCAAATTTTTGCACAATTCTTAGAGATAGCTCAACTTTCACACAACATACTCGGTGGATATCTCCACCTGAGCAAAATGACAGCTCCAACTGAGCCCATTCACCTGAGCACATTGTGCTATGATAGCTCAACTTGAGCATTTTGACCTAAGATGATAACTCCACCTGAGCACAGTCATAGTCAAATACCCACTGCTGACCTATTCAGTTTCACTACATAACTTCATGCGGTGGGATCCGATATAGGTGAGCAAACAGTCGTAAAATAGTATTTATTGTTTAAATTTTAGACCTGTGAAAATGCGACATAAATATGCAACACTGATGGCAACTAAAACTTAAAACGTTTGACACACACTAAAATGACCAATTGCAGCTGTAATACCCCATGGCCTAAAGATGATCTATCAATTGGCCATGGGCATTCAACTATGGAGCACAGTGTGCTTAGATGATAGCTCAACTTCAGTATAGTGTCCTCAGATGATAGCTTAATTTCAGCATAGTGTGCTCAGATGATAGCTCAACTTTAGCATAGCGTCCTCAGATGATAGCTCAACTTCAGCATAGTGTGCTCAGATGATAGCTCAACTTCAGCATAGTGTGCTCAGATGATAGCTCAACTTCAGCATAGTGTGAGCTCAACTTCAGCATAGTGTGCTCAGATGATAGCTCAACTTCGGCATAGGGTCCTCAGATGATAGCTCAACTTCAGCATAGTGTGCTCAGATGATAGCTCAACTTCAGCAAAGTGGGCTCAGATGATAGCTCAACTTCAGCATTGTGTGCTCAGATGAAAGCTCAACTTCAGCATAGTGTCCTCAGATAATAGCTCAACTTCAGCATACTGGGCTCAGATGATAGCTCAACTTCAGCATAGTGTGCTCAGATGATAGCTCAACTTCAGCATAGTGTGCTCAGATGATAGCTCAACTTCAGCATAGTGTGCTAAGATGATAGCTCAACTTCAGCATAGTGTCCGCAGATGATAGCTCAACTTCAGCAAAGTGTGCTCAGGTGATAGCTCAACTTTGCATACTGGGTTCAGATGATAGCTCAACTTCAGCATAGCGTGCTCAGATGATAGCTCAGCTTCAGCATAGAGTGGTCAGATGATAGCTCAGCTTCAGCAAAGTGGCTCAGATGATAGCTCAACTTCAGCATAGTGTGCTCAGATGATATCTCAACTTCAGCATAGTGTCCTCAGATGATAGCTTAACTTCAGCATAGTGTGTTCAGGTGATAGCTCAACTTCGGCATAGTGGGCTCAAATGATAGCTCAACTTCAGCATAGTGTGCTCAGATGATAGCTCAACTTCAGCATAGTGTCCTAAGATGATAGCTCAGCTTCAGCATAGTGTGCTCAGATGATAGCTCTACTTGAGGACAGTGTGCTCAGATGATAACTCAACTTCAGCACAGTGTGCTCAGATGATAGCTTAACTTCAGCACAGTGTGCTCAGATGATAGCTCAACTTCAGCATAGTGTGTTCAGATGAAAGCACCACTTGAGGACACAGTGTGCTTAGATGATAACTTTACTTATGCACAATTTGCTTAGATGATAGCTTAACTTGAACATGTTGTGCCCAAGGGCCTGTTTCACTAAACTTTGTATGAAAAATATCTTGATGCATGTAAATTAATTCAGAATTGTAAAGTAGTATTTTTTTTTTAAAAAAGTAGTGTGTTGTTTAATGCAATGAAGGGGGTCACTTTTTATTGTGCAAATAAAAAATTATAGTTGCCTTATGTAGAACAACATTTCTTTGATTGATATAAAATTTGTTCATATAAAGTTAAGTGAATAGGGCTGTCAGTAAGATTAAAAACTAAATTTACATTATAAAATAAAGTATCTCTGTGAAATCAACAGAGAGATTAAAAACTAAGTTTACATTATAAAATAAAGTATCTCTTTTAAATCAACAGCAAGATTAAAAACTAAGTTTACATAATAAAATAAAGTGTCTCTGTGAAATCCATCCTCTTTTTAGTATTTACCTTGAAATCCATAATGATATAGGCTTCATTAAATGGCGGCTTTTATGGACTATATTGCTTCTTGTTTGATATCCAGTTTTCAATTATTCTTACCATGTCACCACTTTCCTTACAATGTAACTGTTTATAGGTATACTTACTACATTTGCTTCTGAGCTGTTGACATAGCGGCCAAACAGCTGGGCTAGCTCCTCTTCTGCACTCATATTATAGGCCTATAATTATAATCAATGATAATAACAAGGAAAGAAAAAACAAAGAAAGAATAGATCAGACTTTCCGAAATAGGAGTTTGATGAATAAATTAATAGACACATCAGACAGGCACAGATACAGTTAAACCTGTATTAGCGGCCACCTGTACTAAACGGTCAACCTGTACTTAGTGGCCAATTTAATATTACCAAACTTGCATTTTGGTATATAATTATATAAACTTCATTTAGCGGTCACCTCTGTTAAGTGGCAACTTTCTCTTGTTCCCTTGACTGACCGCTTAAGACAGGTTTGACTGTAGACGTATTTCATTAGAAATAAGAGACAAAGGCCAACCAATTACAGGTAACAAATATGTATTTTATAAAGTTTTCACAGAATAATATAATCAAATATTTAGTAAGATTATGTCAATAATAGTAATAAACACCCCAAGTATGGCAATTTTATCAATCTCACCACATCAATACAGTGTACCCCTCTCATTACCTCATATAGTTTTGTTTTGACCACAGATGCTTGTGGTGAAATCAGAATACATGTATATGAGGCATTATACAAAAAAATGTGGACTTCTTGCATAACATAAAAACCATTCAGAATATCAGTCGGAAAGTTTGATATATTGTTTTGGAACATATAATCAAACAGCTCTAAAAATCTTGTGAATATATTTTTATATATATAAATAATATAAGGTTTTACAAAACAGATCATTGTTCTCCTGGTGGAGTCTATAAAAACATCGTCAACTTGTTTGACAAAAATAGAAACATAAAAAATAACAGTTACATACCCTTGCGTTATTTACTGTTTTTCAACATAATCAGTACTAGCTTCCATACATCGCTTATGTTGGTAACTAAGTGCTTGTACATGTAGTGAACCACATCTCCCCAAGACCCAAAAGAATCTGTTGTGCATTGTTGAGCAATTCAGTCACTGACTCAAACCATTTACCCCACAACTTGCCTTTCATCGATCGTTAAGTCAAAATTCTATCATTATTGTATTATTAATTATTATGATTACTTTTTGTGTCACCTGCTGCAAGCAGATGACACATAGGGGCCACTTTTCCGTTGTCTGTCTCTCCGTTTGTCTTTCCATCACACTTTTTCCGTCATGCTTCGGCAAGTTGCATTACAGGTACTCAGCATCAGGCCTAGTTACACTTTGGGGGTGTGTCCACCCCTCCCCCAACAAAAAAACTGGCTTTAGCATACAATTTTCTGGGCTGTATTTTGATGAAATTGCTGTGATTTAAATGGGTTAATTTTTGCACTTGTAGTAGAAAAATACTCATTATGAGCACCTTACTGAAATATTAAAGTGTGCCACCGACCTGTCACCAGACAGCCACCCCCTGCTGATAGAGCATCTGCGGTCACTACATTATTTAGTGACTGTGCCTGTTTTAATCTTAATCAGTTATACACTTTCAGTTTTACTGAGTATACTGTGAGTGTGAATGCCAGTCCTCCAAGATGTTATTCATTCGTACACTCAACCCAACTGTAAACACTAAAACTGTTGATGACTGACGATGGATACTCAACAGATCAAAAAAGCTCACCCTGAGCATTGCTCGGGTGAGCTAAAAATGAATATTGAAACCTTTTTGTTTTATTAAATTTAAACATAAAAATCCATTCAAATATAAAGGTCAAAGAGAAGAATAGAAATAAAAAAATGACCCTACTGAGATTCAAACCCCAAATTCCCAGTTTCAAAGTTGATATTATTTTCGCCCAATTTATTAATGCTCTTCAACTAATTAGGAGGTAATTAGGGTTTTCTGCCATAGCAGAAAGTCCTCTTCAGGTTTTGTTATGTTTTTTTCTTCTGCTTTTTATTATTTTTTTCCATACTTTTGAGGTTCAAATAAAACAGGTTGCCAATGTGTTAGCATCATTTAATTTTAACAGCAACTTTGGCCCTTTTGAATGCAATATTTATTTTACTCCATATGAAGTCACATGACTTCAGATTTAAAAATACTGTAAAATTGTGTACTCTTTCTGCAACTGCCATTTAAGGTCAGATTTTCTTCAAATTTTCACAAAACATGTATTTCAAGACCTAGCTGTGCATATCTCTTTAGCTTACCGAAATTCAGAAAAGCCGAGAGAACTAGTCATTCTCAATCCTTTGTGGGACACCAAGATTGAGAATTATTATACATGTAGTCATTTTAAAGAAGTTCCTGAAGAGCCAGCTTCATGAAATTGTAACAGAAAACAAAGCTAGGCAGTCCCCTTTGAATGCAAAGCCTTTTATTTTTATATTACGTCATTTGACATTCTGCTATTAATATTAGTTTTGTGTTCTTAAGTCAGCTGTCAATTCTAGGCAGATTTTCTTCATTTTTTCACAGATGACATATGTCAGGATAAGAAATTGAATCTGTTGAGGTTTGATAGGTTTGAAGAGCAGAAAACCTTGTAATAGTGTAACAAGTAAGGCTAACCAATCCCTGGGCTTCCTACGACGCAATCTCCGCATCAAATCTAGTAAAGTTAAAGACCATGCCTATAAAGCCCTAGTCAGGCCTAAACAGAATATTCCCATTTGGAATCCACAAATTCAAATTAATCATATGAAAAGTCAGAAGAGACCGCTTTCAAAAATTCAAAACATACTGTTAAAATGTGCACATCGTTCTGGCCCATTTAAAGAAGAACAGATCACTTTTAAATGTTACAAAACATTATCATGTAGTTGCAATCTACCACTACCAAATTACGATAATAGCTACCAGAGAACAAGCAATCTTCAATCCTTATCATTCAAACACCCATACTGTTAAATGATTCATACAATGTACTCCTTTTAATCCCAGAACTGTAGCCAGTGAAACCTCCATGCAAATTGAGGCCCACGAAGCACACAGTGGATGCTTAAGCCATCCCTTGTGTCTGTCTCACCCAATTTTCACATATAGCATATATTTTATAATAGTCTTTTGATTGCATTGTAGCTATTAATTAAACCTTTAAACACACTTCAGATTTTAGTCTAACACTGTAATATACACCTTTTTGATTTATAAATTGGCCCGGCACAAATCTTCAAAAGTGAATGAGTGCTGTATAGAGAAAGAAGAAGAAGAAGAAAAACCCTATTGTTTGTTCAGAACAAATGAAATCTAGCTATGCATTAGGTTTGCAACATTTAATAAAAAAAAATAAAAAAAAATAGGAAGTACTTCTTTACACCCTAGATACCCTTCAAAATACATCTCCCTCATACTAGACACAACTGGCAATGACAAAACAATAAGATGTTGCTGCCAAAAATCTTGATCCAGTCCCGATGCGTGAATTTGAATGTGCATTTTATACAGCTGATTAATTTCATTTGTTGGGGGTTTAAATAACGTATTTTAAAGTGAATTAATTTTTACCACATTTAAAAGGTTCTTGTCGTGTACCTGCGTTTCGAATCTAGCAACCACTTCTTATTACCTTACCTGCCAAGCATTCTTTTCGAATACGTTATTTTTGAAATAATCGCCGTAACTCCCGTAGGTCTGACTAGCTCCACAGCCTCCCTGTTGAGTATAATGCGGATGAGACTGTTCATAATGCTGTTGCTGTTGTTGCTGATACATGGGGGCATTCGAATAATGCCAAGACATCGTTGTAATTGTTTGTAACTCGAAAGGTACTAATGAACTCAGGCTGAACGTTATTGGATTAGTCGAGTATTCCGCATGTTTTATTTACAACATGACGTCATATCTCCATGGGACATATAAGGGAGGCAACCAGAAACTGAATATGTATATCTGCACGTTAAAGGTTACATGCATCTCGAATCGCTTTAAATCAATCAATCAATCAATCAATCAATCAGCTTGGTAGTACAGAAAATTATGAGTTCTCATACTAACACAAAATCAGAGATGTAATTACCTAGTTAATGTACAATAAACAATTAAATTCACTCTTGTTCAATATTTCGACAAAAGTTTGCCTTTCTCAAGAACAAAAACAAAAAAAACAAAAAAACAAAACAAAAAACATGAATTTTAGCGAGATCTACATTATAGCCTTTGAATAGTCGCCATATTGTTATTGCTATCTAGTTAATGTAGCTTCGTGACAAAATCTATAGAATTTCTTACCATATTAAAACTAATAAATGCTGACCGATAAGATCAGGGTCTCTTTTGTAAAAACCCTGGTGAAATAGTTGATTTAACAAAAAATACCTTTGTTATAAACAAAATAAGTGGCAATTTTATGAAAGAATAAAATCATAACTAGCACACGTCTTTAAAATTTAGGTAATGTTTTAACAGGCCTAAATTAATTATAGCTAGATCTTACGTTACATAGGTTGTTTGTTTGTTTGATTTTTTTTTTTTTTTTTTTTTTTTATTTTTTACTGTAATTGACAGATCTTTTATTTCATACAAACATGCTACTAGAGAATAGGAAACACAATGCAAATTTATATCAGTTGACAAACTTAAGCAGATAGTGTGTTATGTTGTTTTAATTGCCCGGTTCTGCTTTCAAAGGGAACACTATTTTATTTTTTTTCCTTTCAAATGTGTTTTACCGCTGGTCTTTATTCACGCCAATTTACCAGCTGCTGTGTTAGTACTGCCTGGGTCTCGCCAGTATGCCCCAGTCAAGACTAGGACCTCCTGGCGTGTGTGGCGGTTTTTGAGCAGGCCCAAATGTTGGTCCATAAAATTTTATGCACAAACGGATGTTTTTTTTCTTCTTTTTTTGCATTGATATAAAATGCTCATTTCAAGTCAATACTTGTTTCGTTTAAATTTTTGTCTCAATACTAGCAGCTCTCTATCATTTAATTAAGGCAGATCACAAGGCAAATATTAAATTAAATATTACTGCACTAAACAAAGTGGTCCACATTGTATCATAAATGCCCATTGAGTACCGGTTCACATGTTTCACATCGTCCAGATTATACATCGATCGTGGTTCACATCGTTATTCTAATTATGCAACGGTATATTGCAGTTCCGTCAGAAGACCACGTAATGTTATCCATGTTTCACATCCACCCATAGAGCCCTTCACAAAGGTGCGTGTCAAAGTGGAACCCTGGTGTGAAATCATACATGTATAGATTGATCTTGGAGATCACGGTGCGTCAGGATGGACTTATAAAGTGCCAGTTATATCCACAACCGATCGCCAAAGATCGACATGGATTGAGAAGAGACAGTATGTCCTGAAACTATTTACAAAGGTGCTTCCCACGTATCCATTCCTAAGCTGTTTTCTCACGGCTCTTTACAAAGTACCCACTAAATGCAAAGCTATGTTTCTCTTGATTTTCCCAATCTATGTGAAAATCTGGGGATTTTGTCGACTGTAAAACCCCCCACTATTGGTTTACCAATTACCCTATAATTATTCCTGCATAAAATTTTGATCTGATGAATAGTAATTTTCTGAACCTGTAGATTATGTATGAGCAAACAGAAAAGACCCTGATGTTTGGTTTAATTAGGGAAAGATGATGCACAAAACCGATCATGATAAATATGAGCATGTTCAAAATTTGGAACGTACACCACCGGACAAAAGCAACTACCTAACATAGATCGGATGCTCAGTGGATGAAAACTTTCAACCAGTGTCGTGCAAACATGCGTTGGTGTTTCGTTTTATCCCGAACATGTCTCTTTGTTGCCTGCTGATTAAACGTTTTTGTCCTGTACTTATATACATGTATCAGGTTTTTGTGCGGCCAATGTTCGTTACGCCCTCCATAAACTGGCAACAATTAAGACCCTATAGCAGCTGCAGGAATATATTACATTATTAGACAGTTGGTGAAGCCACAGACTAAATTAGTTTAAGTCGAAACCTACATGGCCAATTTAAGTGTATCACTTCGCGCTCACTAGCGTATCCATGATTCTGCTCTAACAAATCTTGTGTAAAAGTTTCAATCGCAACCATAAACGCTTTTAAAGGCATACGTGCACAATGCAGTTATTTTCTAAATAGACAAAGAAGAAAATTAAAACTAGCCATGATAATTTTCTAAAACTGTGCATGATCATAGTAAATTACACTAGAAACAAATTAATGGGAAAAAGGGGGTCACCATTCTACTTTTTGAATTATCTGTCCCTGAAAGTGAGTTTTTTGGCTCTTTCCTATCATTTTGCAAAGCAGATAACTCAAAATCAAGCCTATCGATACCTTATTTTATTTCACATTATTGTTTGTTGTTTCATTTCCAGTTATTATGCAAAGTTTAAAACAATATGTCATAAGATTTCACTATGTAACATCATCATACGGCGGGTTTCTTTAAAAAAAAAGAGAATAAAATTTGCATAGAATATCTAAAACTTTACGTACAGAATACAGTACCAAATCGAGTGAATAATTAAGTGTTGCTAGCTCATAAATTGGTTATCTGTCTGAAATGACTAAAAACAAAATCCTTTCAGGGCAGATACTCAAAATGAAGTGCCCCATTTTTCTCTTCATAACTTTGTTCTAGTATGATGTATTATCATAATCTCAGAAGTTTAGAAATTATCATGGCTTGTTATTTTCCTTTTCGGTATACAAAAATAAATGCATGTGCAGTATGCCTTCAATGTTTTACATATTTTCTGTTTACAACATTTTGCGATGAACATCCATTAAAAAAAAAAAAGAAAAAGTCATTATAGCTTAATATGTATTCTTCTGATTTTTTCTCTTTTTTTTTTTGGGGGGGGGGGGGGGGTGTTTTAACAAGAATGCACTCGCACATAAAACCTATCTGTCGGGCTATCAGCGCTTTGATTTGTATTCAGTCCAGCGCTTTTGTAACACTATTCGAGTATGTACATGTACATATGATCTGACCGAAACTTTCATATTTTATATCCAAAATTAGGTACGAGCCCCTTTGCATAACATAACACAGTAATGGTAATGTGCACATTGAAGTGACAGTTATGCAACACCATAGAGAAATTAGTTATTCTGTTTTTTCATGCCACGGACAATTATTTTGTTCCTTAAATAATAATTGACACAAAATTGATTTTCCAAGACATTTTGCTTTATCTCAGCATACCTGTGTTGTAGAGTCATGTTTAATTTTTCGATCATATTTATAAAATTAATACGTTACTCGATTTTCATAGAAAAGAATCGAATGCTACGTCACAGACAACTAAAAAGCGCTTCGCAGTATGCAATATACCCAAAGAAATCCACGCGTATTTTGCACGATAACGAGCGTTCCTTTACTTTTAAATACAGAAGCAAACATACTTATATATTGAATGATCAAATACCTTGTCAACTTACACACATTATTGACAACATATACCACGTAGTCAAGCGCGTGCCTAGGCTTACGCAAATACGCAGTTGCGTATACTTCGTCCAGAAATTCGAAAATCTAAAAGTGCCAAAACTGCAATAAAGATCGATGCCTAACCCCAAATTTTTTTTCCGGGGGAGCATGCACCCGGACCCCCCTAGCAAGTCTGCGTATCCCGAATATAGCTCCAGGCACGCCCCTGGACTAGTACTGAAGTACTTATGCATGGAACTATCAATGCACTGAAAGACTGCCCGCGGGGTTATCATGAAACAAAGCGCGAGTTCAACATACTAGTAACTTGAGTTGCAGGAAAATGTGTGAAGTATATGACGTCATGTGGTCATTGTGGCTATCAAGTTCAACCCTGCTGGAACGCGTTTTTCAAAATTAAAGCTATTTCAGGTAAACCCTGCCAACCCAACGTTCTCTCAGGGCCTTGAGCGCACTGATTTTTTTTAGTCATGCGCACGTTAATGCTGTAATAGGCTTAAAAGAGTTTAACATGCCATAAAATATTGGACAGTACACGTGTGTGTGAAGTTCGGGAGATGTATACTACTAAGTAATACATGACTTAAGTCGTCAGTCTAATTTCTTAAGTGTTCTCAAGTTGGTATAACCTCTACAACATGCATATCCAGGAAATTGATGCAAAACTATTGTAACTGCTTCTATATTCATATGTAGTTACTGTAGTTTGGCACTAAGCTCTTGTTCGTTTGTTTATTGGATTTAACATCCCACCAACAGTATTTCAGTCATTTGGTGACGATGTCTACTTGAGACAGATATAGTGCTGCCACAGTGCAGTATCACGCCGTACCACACACAGTCAAATTATCTTGACCGGGGCCAACTAGTCCTGCAACTACCCTTATATGCTGAACGCCAGAGCTATACCAGTACTGTTTTTTTTTACGACATTGGTATGTCCAGGCCGGGAATCGAACCCATGACCTCCTGATTAAAAAAAAAAAAAAAAAAAAAAAAAAAACCAAGAAAAAAACCCCCTGAAAATCCTGATTTTAGCCATTTCTTTTATATAGTTTTATATAGAATAAGAAGTTATTTGGCAATCTGAAAATCCTGAAATTCAGGAAAATTTCTGAAAACTTTTACCTATGTTATTACTATGTTGATATTTATGAACTGAGTAATGATTTTCACAGGAAAACATATCGAGGGCTTGATGTAAAACTATTGCTACTGCTTCATTATTTGTATGTATTTTAAATAGTTTTGTACAAGCCCTCGACATGCCTTTCACTGATTTATAAAGATATATTGATGAATATAATTGTGGAAAAGGCTTCAAAGAAACTGCTACTAAGCTGTCTGAATGTTTAATCGAAACACAAAATAAACAAAATTGGACATTGTAGCAAAAATAATCAAATACGCAAATTAATTAAAATAAATGAAAATGAGGTCAATACATATTATGATATAAATGTACGATATGTATGTGTTTATTTGAAAACACACACACACACACACACACACACACAAAACCACACTAAAAAACTGCCAAATTTAATTACTCTTAAAACAAGGATAAAAACCTATGACAATTTACAAAGATTTACAAAAGCAGGTACAAGGAAAAAACCTGAAAATCCTTTAGCCATATGATTTATAACATTCTGTATGCTGAGCTTTTGTTAAAATAATTTTCTTGTACTGTAAAAAAGCATTCATGATAAGATTTGACACAAAGACTTGAGTTATTCCTGACATTACAATTACATATAAAGCTATTTCTTCGCAGTATAGCATGATATGAAATGTGCAAATTGTTAATCACCATAATATTATGCAAGTACTTCGTTATACAAACAGAGGCATCAGAGAAACACTTCATTCAATGTAAAACCAGGTTTAGCAACCATATGGGGGAAAAAAGAATCACATTAACAAAATTAGACAACCACAAAATATTGTATAGTGTATTTAGGGATTTCATGATTTGGTCATGAATAAAAAAACATGGACAGATGAGTAAAAAAGATTTGAATTTACAGTATCCTTTCAGAAGGATGATTAGTTAAAACATTTTATTGGTCATATACTACAATAGTACAATTCACATACATATAAAACAAAGTGGGAAGAAATTGATTAGACTTGCAATGCTGAAAACCGTTGGTATGAATGCTGTAGTTATGATTTATATACACCATTTATTTCTGTACCACACAGAGAAGGGGCACTTAATCAATGATTTTCCTTGATTTTTTCCAATAAAAAATAAAAAAAATGAGTGGAATCAATTATATTATTTTTCATTGAAAGTTTATCTGCAGAATTTATGGTATGTTTTTTTTGTGTTATTTTTTAAATTTCAAGATAATATTGTTTCTAGTGGAGTCCCAACTTTATTGGTTGGCACATGTCCATCTTGTGATGTAAGAGAAATAGTAAACAAAAGGTGGTATTAATAATACACAAATACTTCTTAGCGAAAGTGATGTGATTTTTAACTATGTATCATTACCACCCATGGCATTTCTATCTTTCTTTCAGAATTGGTGGTTACATATATTCTTTTACATACTATGTACATCATTTCCTTTTAGATTTTAAGACATTAAAATACTAATCAATCAACATTCAGCAAGATGTAAAAAAAAAATCAAATCATTTTATGAGCTAAGCCAATTTAGATGCTTACATGATACATCAAAACCAAAATCTATTTGTTTGTTTACTGGGTTGACCATCCCAGACATAAAGTGCAGCCATACTGCAGTATCATGCCATAGATATGTGGCATGATACCACAACCAGTTACATTATCTTGACACCGGGTCAACCAGTCCTGGAACTAACCTTTTATGTTGAGTGCCAAGCACAGGAGTTATACCAGTACCATTTTGACAACTTGCCAGGGATCAAACCCACAACCTCCTGATACAACAATAAAGATTTATTTAATTTCGTCTACATTAATAAGTTAATTCATAAATAGAATCTCTCTAAAGCATTAAATAATTACTAAAAATGATAATAATGTAATGGTACAAGTCTGTAATGACAAAAAAAAAACAAAAACAAAAAACAGTTGGAACATGTGAGGATTTCATTAGTGATAACTGTGAAAACTAGAACTAGTACTAAAGTTGATGGAATATCCCTGTATATTGCTTTGTCACATAGGCCATATCACCAAAGATCTTAGAATAATTATTAAATAAAGGGAGATAATTAAAAAAAATATCATGTTATGGTTCTTGAACATGGCACTCCAACTATTGGCTATCTGTCTGTATTTGAATTTCATGTACATTCCTTTCATAGTTTTCAAACTAAATGCCAGAATACAATTCATTATCACTAGAGAAACAAATGGCCATATCTCAAATAAAACATCCCAATATAACATACCTATGATATGCACAACACGACCTGGAACCCATCAATCCTATGGAATTTCATCTAGTGCACTTTTGTCTAACTCAACCTAGGGGTTTTGGACACGTGTGACTTGACTATTTGAGTTTACCGTCGCTTCGACAGTATTTCAGTCATATAGTGACGTCCACCTAATTACAGGTAGAGGAAGACCCTTATGCATGGAGGCATCCAGGTAGATTGGACACGTGTGAACAAGAATCTGAATGTACATAAGCTTGCTAAAAAGGGCTATAACTCTTTGATAAAAAAATCCAATTGAACATACTGACGTCATGATATGAACAACTAGACTTTGTATTGATCAATCTTGTGAAGTTTCATTTATTTTTAATGTGCACAAGAATGTATGCACAATTCATATGTTAAACCACAAAGGGCTATAACTCTGTGATAAATCAACCAATCCTAACATGCTGACGATACATACAACTACTGATCAAACCTGTGAAGTTTCATTTAATTCAAGCTAAGGGTTTGAGAGATGAAGTGTCTACAGACAGACAGACAAGCTGATTCCAGTATATTCCCTCTATAACTTTAATGTTGGGGGTGGGGGGAGTATATAATTAATAGAGGATTATCTAAACAAATAAATAAAGTGCATACATATAAAACATACACATTATACTACTAGATAATTTATAATCACAAACTAGGGGGGGGGATTAAAGTCCCACCAACAATATTTGTGAGAGCAAAATCCTGACATTCACTGAAACAAATAAAGCCTAAAATTCATGTTTGGATTTAACCCTTTCCCTCATATAGACTCATTTTGACGCACTCAATAGGTATCACATAAAGTCTGATCTGCAGAAAACCACAGTTAAACCTTACCAAATTTAATTACAAAATCCTCATTTCCAGACCACTGAGGAGCAGCGAACAGCATAAAACCTGATCAGCCTGCGAGTTACTTCGCAGGCTGATCTGGTTTATGCTGTTCGCATAAGTCTTTTCATGGTGTCTTCTATGAGGGAAAGGGTTAAAGTCCACCAAAAAGACCCAATTCATGATAAGCCAAGAGATATTTATAGTTGGCAAGTTTATACAATGCACAATAAAACCTGTGAACAAAAGCCATTCATGGAAAACTGAAAATTGGCTAGGTCAAGTGCTCACAAACTAAAATGAAACAAAATTACGTGTTTCTTTGTGTAAACCATGGCAACCACTGACTACCTTTTATCTCAGTGTAGCTATTGGGTTGCCTGTAAGTAAACTTGAACACATTTGTAAACATCCTAGCCATAGAGAAATAAACAAACACACAAACAATAAACTAACTGACCTTACATATTTACTATAAATTCACAGGAATTTTATTTAAGAAATGGATTTCAGATTTTCCGCTGGCATACAAATCATAGTAATACTAGTACTGTATATCACAATTGTATCATAAACCACCAAGACTAGACTTGACTTAATTATTTGAGTTTACCGTCGCTTCGACAGTATTTCAGTCATATAGCGACGTCCAGCTAATTACATGTGGAGGAAGACCCCGCATGCACGGAGGCAAAACCAACAAGAATGAAATATGTTAAGTTTCTGTCTTTAAGTCCAATGTCCTTTAAATCAAATAATTGGTAAAAATGCATATGGTGTAAACAAATAACTCTAAAAAAATCCTGCCTGAGGTAATCAAACTGAGTTAATGGATAGAAACTGAAAAATAATACAAACATATTGGACGGACAAAATAAAATTACTTCAATACAAGATCTATCTATCTACATAAAAAAAGTAAAACAAACACACACACACCTGTCTGAGACTGTTCTCCAACTAAAAGTAAGTGTCCCTGTGCTGACAAGTTACAGTAAAAATATGGTTAATTGAAGACCAAAGGGGGAATTTAAAATTCTTGAAAAATCATGAAACTTGGAAAACCATTAAAATATGACTTTGTACTGAGTTTTATGGACAGGGACTCAGTTTGTGCCAGGACTAGGATGACATCTCAGATTTGGCATGGCATCAATGATTATTTCTCAGAATGTCGCTACTTTACTGTATTTCTAATCTCTTTTAAAGTTAGGTAGGCTCATCTTTTATTGTCAAATCAAAAAATGAACTGGGCAAATCAATGTAATAATAACTGAAAAATAGCTGATTATAATCTGTATCAAGTGGCTTGTTCAAGGCAGAGTGATTGAGAAACTTGTATTTGCAGAAAAAATATTTGTGAATATTGATAATTGATGAATTAAAATACAAATAATGGAGATAAACAAAATATGAGGTCAAGTAGAGTTATGGTTCTTAAGCACTACACTTCTCTAGATGCTGTTACCTGTAAGTTTCAAATCATGTGTTTGAAAATGTTCGAAGTAGTATGTTCCAGGCAAGAGCAGACAGACTACATGGTGTCATTTGTCATCTAACATGTAACGTATTTGTACATAAACAAAAAAAAATTTAAAAAATATGATATAACTACACAAAAATGAACAAATCTTTAGCAAAATAATATGCATATTACATGATAGTGATACATTTGTAAAAATCAAACATGATATTTATTCAGAGATATAGAAAATACATGTAATGAGAACATGGCATACATAAAATAAAGAAGAATTTTTGTGGATATAAAGGCTGTAATTTGCATTTTGAGAAAATAGAATGTTTGTTTGCTCAGATTTAACACCATGTTAGGCACAATTTTTTGCCCACAATTCATTTGAGACTTGAGTATGATAGTACAGTAGGACACTCTGACTGTACTTCGTTCCTTAAAAACTTTATAAAAAACAAAGGGTCTTACCTGACAGGTAAGGATCTGGAAATTTTACAGTGTCTAATACCATTCTTTTTGTAACCCCAATACAGACATCTTAGAAATTCAGGACCACATCTCATAATTAAAACCACTTTTTGATTATTTAAACCCTTTTGGCAAACAATATTCTAGAGAACTTTGATTATCACACTTTTCAAAATTCCTTTACAGGATAGGGAAAATAAAGTTTTAATATGGTCAATTCAGAGGTATCCCAGATGCTTATTTTTTGAATGCAAGTAAGGATTTAAAAAAAGGGAACGAAGGAAAGAAAAGTGACAATACCGCTTTTGTTCAAAATTTTGCACACAATCACTGAAAAAGAAATACATGTACAAGACAAAGGAACATGCACACAAATGCAGAAAATATCAATACATTACTCCATATGTAACACTTGTAATTCCATGTCTGAATTCAATGGTCCCTCAGTAACCACAGTTTAATGGGTAAGCTACTTAAATATATGAGCTAAATGTCAGCAAATTTAATATGACTAATGTGTAGAGATTAAACCCTGACCTATCACTGAACTTGATTAATACCCTGTTAAAGCACCATTACTCAACAATGTAAGAAGATATTAATCTTCTTCTCGTTCATAAATTGGGACAGTACAGATGGAATAATGAACACAACTCCTATTTAGCCCCAATCTCACTTTACAAAGCAAGGATACACAAGGGGTGTGAAATTCCACTTGCCATGGAGATTGAAAATTAGTGCAGATTCAGAGAAATATTAGAACATGGAATTTATCTTGATTTGACTAGATGAAATTTGGGAAGAGCAATTGATAATATTGGACTTTCCTCACCCCTGCAAACACCAACACAATTAAAACAGTAAATTGACTGTAAACAAGAAAATTACATACAGATATCAGTGCCAATCGTTTTCAGTATTCTGGATAATATATCCTGTTTAACAGGTATGACCTTATTGAGAGACAAGGAAGTACAAATCAGTTGCTAAAAAAGGGCATGTTAAGATAATGGCATAAGTAATACCTATCAATTAGACAGAAAGACAATATTCCCCAGAGATAAACAAGATGAGACCAACATTAGAATATTAGTAAAAATAGCAGCAACAACGGTGACAAAGACTTTCTTTTGTGAAAGCGAAATTTCAAGAAAAAGAGATTCATCATAAAATGACATGGGAAAAATTAAAAAAAAAAAAATCTACATTATTTGGAGCTGTTGAAAATAAATATGTGTGAAACATTTACTCCCATGAAGCTCAATAGCAGCAAGCAACACCACACTTTTTTATATTAACAGATATAAACAAAGCAGTTTTTAAGTAAGTTGAGACACATTTATAACAAATATGAACATTCATCATCCCCAAATATGGGATTCCATGTAACATTACACACAGATTATTTTTTTTTTATTTAATTTAAAAAAAAAAAAAAAAAAAAAGAAAAAAGAAAGGAAAGACAAGTCACTGTAAAGCACTTTCACAGATGTAGAGCTCAATGATTACTTTGGGAGACAACTCATGCACTGCCCCCTTTTCATACAAAAACTTTGACCATCCAAAAATTAGACTCTCACAAACAGTATATGTATATAATAAGCAATTAATTGCAGTTAACGCATGAAAGTAAATCTCAATGTTTTTTATCAAGTTTCAGTATCTAAGACTGGAATAATCAGCCCCTACAACATTACTTTATATGATAAAACACAAAGCGCTATGGTAGATAATTTATGTATCAATAACTTAAAAATTTTTTACCATTAAAATTTTTTTTTTTATTTCGTTGACATCAGACTTCGTTGATTATGTACTGAAGTAAATATTGTTGGTGCATTTGATTGTGGATGCACAGTCTAAAATTTGAATGTAAAATTAATCTGACAAAAAAAGACCTATTACACTAACCTCAAATCCTTATGGTGCAATCTTTATGTACTTTATATATGAGCAACTTTGAAGCACGACATTAATAAATTTTTAATCTTTACCACATTTGGTAAAAATAACAGGCCTAGATACTTAATGGTTATAAATGTTGAAAAAAAATCATGGTAGGATTTATCACACAATCAACAACTTTATCTAGTGAAATAACTGTTTTAAAAAAAAAAAAAAAATCTTTTGTTCTTATTTTTTGAATAAAACATTTAAATTCAGCCCACAATTTGATGATCTTAAATTTCAAAATAAAACCACCTTCAACATATTGCAGTTTGCAGAATTCAAGTTTATTTTCCTGCTTTTAAATACGTCTTTGCCTAAAATTTATTGGAGGACCCATCAAGCAGAGGGCATGAATTTGTCAAGATAAATCTTCTATGTAACAAATGTACATCAATTCTTCGTTTTTTAAATATTCAGATAAAAAATGTACACATCATGGCCATTCTTTTTCTGGATTGTAAACAATTTGCAATATTCTAATGAAAAAAATGACGAGAACTGGGGTTAAAACTGGGTAACTCAAAAACTGAGTTAAAAAATTTTTCATGTAACAACAAAGTGTTAGCCAGAAGTCTTGTTCAACACAACTCTGTATTTTGAATATTATGCATTGCAATAGTCGGGAAATGTTTTAGATAAAAACCCATTCCACATCAAAGCATATAGAAATATGGGATTAGAATGTAATGTACCCGACATAGAGATCGAAATCTCTTTGAATGTCATCTGATATCACAGAATATACACTTGGAAAATAAAAGTTAACTTAAAAATGCTTCATTTAATACTCAAGGTAAAAAAACACCCCAGAGTATGATTTAAAATCCTGATCATCAATTTTTCAGTGATCACTATTTCACTATTTCAGAGATAAAAAAAAATGTAAATCATTACATCTGACATATATACTATTTACTTATATTTGCTGAATTTCATAAGTAATTACTTGTTTTAAAGAGAAGAACAATAAAATTCAGTGTAATAAAATGGCAATATACATCAAGTGAAAGACGTTGCAAGACAATACTTGCACAACTTAAAAACAGTTCTGACAAATCTATTCCATGACAATATCAATCAATACTAAGAGGGGTTGAGCATTAGTTAAGAATAAAATTACCACACTTAAAACAGCCAACAACTTTGAACAGTCCCACAGATACATGGAGGAATACAGATGGGGAAAGTGTTATTAAAAATTGAGTAGGAAAAAAGCAGGGCAAAGGTAAAACAATTAAAATTCTCAATGCTAACCTCTGTAAAATAAGAGTAAGAGTCAAATTACATCAAACTTAAAAAACCCTCACAAAATTAACTATTTTATTTTGACCACTGAATATCATCAAAAGTAAAAGTATTTTCTTTTTTTTTTCTAGGATTATCCATACCATGTTGCAAACTTAAAAAACTTATGGGAATTAAAAACATGACCGATTCAAAATGAACGTGTACATTTTAACTTTTAACTTTGTAACTTTAACCTTTTTTATGATAGCAAGAGAACTACAGGCTGATCAAGTTAACATTATAACTGCTCCTTACTGGCTTCACACACCTTAAATGCAGTTATGGGTATTTTCAGTATGATCTAGCTTATCTATGTTGTAAAGCGTAGTATCTGACTGTGTAAAATGTTGCATTTGGGTGTATAAAAATGTCTCATCTGTGTGAAAATATAGTCCTAGCTCTGTGGAAAACATCGTATCTGTGCAAAATGTTTTACCTGAGTGTATAAAAATGTCCTTTCTCTGTGTAAAGTAGTATCTGTTTAAAATGTTGCATATGAGTGTATAAAATAGTCTGATCTCTGTGTAAAACATAGTGTCTGTGTAAAATGTATCTTGGTGAACAAAAATGTCCTATCCCTGTAAAAACATAGTATCTGTGTAAAATATTGCATATGGGTGCATATAAATGTCCCATCTCTGTGTGTCAACGCTGCATCTGCGTAAAATGTTACAAAAACATCATATCTCTGGTTTAAATATTGTATCTGTAAAATGTTGCATCTGTGTGTATAAAAATATCCCATCTCTGTGTGACATATGTATGTGTAAAATGTTACAAAAACATCATATCTGTTTGTGTAAAACATAGTATCTGTGTAAAATTTGCAAGGGGAAAAGTGGGGCTTCGTTCTTTTGGCAAAATTTTTTTTGGGATCGTGTGTGATCGTGCGTTCCTTTCCCCTGACGTTTTGGGTTTGGGGCGGCTTTATCGTGCACGTTTTAACGGTTTTTGGAAGTGTTTCGTGTTGTGTAATTTTCGTTTACCCCCACTTTTCCCCCTTTCCCTGTGAATCGTTCGCAAATATTTTTTATTAAAAGCTTCCTTTAAAAACCAGCTTAAATTTCAGCTTTTAAAAAACATTAAGTGGTTTTACCGCATGGCAACATTTAACTTAATTCTTACTTGCCCCGTTCAATTTAAATTTTAATCGTTCAGTTTAAAAAAAAAATGATTAATACGTAAGGGTCCCCCCTTTTTTTGAAAAGGGAGACACTTCACCTCTGTAAGAACCAATTAAATCTTTTATGGGTTCCAATGCCTTGGCGCAAAAAAAAATTGTTAAAAGATGGGATATTTTAAACAATAAATTCAATGGTAACAAAAAAATTTTTTAAATTTCGAAGATTTAAACTTATTCCATTTAGAACTTTCTTTTTTTTTTTTCGTGTGTGGTATGGTTATTTTAAATGATGGTTTTATTTAAAATTGTTAAATGCCTTGTTCTTTTGGGGAAAAAAAACCGAAAAAATCGATTAACCTCGCTCCGTGCCTTTGAATCGTTCTTTTCGTGCGGCCGGATGTGCATCGTGTATGGGGCATCAAACGTTAATCATGTTTTTTCGTTGTTCGTTCTTTATGGGAAAACTGGGATTGGGGGGTTCTTTGCGTTTACGGCTTTTTCGTGGGTTTTTTTTTCCAAACATAAAACGAAACCCCACGATAAAAAAAACAAAGTTTTCTTTTGTGTAATAGTTAATCATTGGTGTTAATTAGATCTGAAGTGATAAAGCCTTGTGATACGAAAAAATGGCACATCTGGGGTTTCAGGTTTTTAACTTGCCCCAAAGTTTCGATGTGTCCGCTGATAAGATTAATCCCAAATATTTCTCTCTGGGCCATGGTGTTTAGCACTGTCCGACTAATCACTTCTCAAGTCCTTCATCTAAAAACAGACAATTTTGTTGTTATATCAGAATCACAATATAAATACAATCTTTCCCCCTAATAAGCTTTTCCTAGATGTGCCAGAACTATCACAGACAAAGGTAGATGAAATCCCCTGCATCCCACCATGTCTTCATGAAATGTGAGTGTAGGACGAGATATGGCGTGACAAGACTGGCGTGAAGAGTTTGTGACGGGTCAAACCCCCGTGCAGAAGTTCCTCCCCTTTACAGTTGTAGATAACCACTGCCACCACAATAAAAAAATTACTGAATTTTAGCTAATTCTTCTTCATAGTCCCTACTTCTGTGGTTTTCCCCAACTGCCCCACTTTTATATAAAACAGTAAAAATCAAGGTGGGACATTTTGGGAATCATGCTTTAATTGGATAACAATAGACTGTCATGGATGAGGACTATAGCTTTACCTAAATGGATGGAATATTTCAGTGCAATTATTTGTTTATTGTCTTTTATTATTATTTGCAATAGTATTTTGGGTTAGTAATATATTGCATTTGTATTTATAATAAGTTTATCTATTTGCAAAATTATTTATAATAAGTATTTATAATACTTATTATGTTTTAGGATGTTGTCAGTATTCTCTCTCTCTCTCTCTGAAATGAAGAAAACAAACTCTTTTTGTTTTCATATATTTATTATTTTTTATTTCATGTGTCATACAAAATCAAATAAAGACAGGGCTATATTCGGATGTGGTACAATTTTTGTTTTTGTTTTAAAATTTGAAAACAAGCATTTCATTTAAACAACTGTGACATTCCACCCTACTGATCTGTTCTATACAGAGTTACTCGTCAAACCGAAAACAAATGCGATGCCAATCGGCATTACTCCATCACAGTGATTTTTTTCAGCCATGTACTTTGTTTTCAGGGCAGAAACAGTCTCTGTTCAAGTTTTCGGTATTTCCTCCTCTTCTTTTCTCTCACTCCTCCGGCACTGTGCTGAAGAATTTTGAAGCATTGGCAGCTTCAATCCTTTGTATTGTTTCCAAGAACTTGTAAAGTTCGGATGTGGGGGGGCTGTCTCATACTTTTTTAGTTGTTGTGCCAGCCCTTCAAGTTGTTTGTTGTTTTTTGGTCCTTCTGTCTCAAATGGTTCCAGTTGTCCCTTGTCTCCCTCAACCCAATGTTCAGTGACATAGTCTGTGAACCTTGAAACATCCACCTGGAATCTCTGCATTTTCAGCATCCGTCAGTGCGACAAACCACACAACTTTTAACATGTTGTTGGGACTAGAGGCAGAACTGCAGCTCTTCTTCCTAGTTTCTTTAAAGTCCTCATTCTCAGAATACAGTCCAACTAAGCCAAGCTTCTGTATTTTTTCCGCCAAACACACTGTGTGAATGAAAAAAAAAAAAACCCTTTCACATTCACATTTGGAAACACTCTGCGAGCTGCCGCTTGGTTGCTGCCTCAAAAGTCTATCAGGAGTGTGTCTGGTCCCAGTTCCATTCCTATTTCCCCTGCTTTTCTGTTGAAGATGTTGAAAAAGTCTGCAGAAAATCCTTTCACTTTTTCCAGGCAGAAGGGCAAAAAACTAACGGATACTGTGTCCATAATATATCCATGGAGTTGTAGACCTGGCTGAATATGTCTGGGCACACATAAAATTTCCGTCTCCATAAGGTTGGGTTCTGTGCCAGATGCGGGAGGATTTGTTCTTGTAGCAAAAATCACATCCTGTTGTCATTCTCCCTCATAAAACCAGTAGAACTGCTCACCAGGTGCGTTTCAGCCCCATTTCCATCCAAATCTATGTCACTCCTGGACTTTGGTATCCCCGGTCTCAATGCACCTCTTTCCCTGTTTTGAGATGACTTGGTGGAGGGGAAGGTTGGTAATCCTTTGCAGACTTGTTCTGCATCTTCGTCCCATTCTCTGTCTCTCAGACTGGATATGACTTCTTCATATATTGACGGATTCGGCGTGGTTTCTTCGCGTGCCCTCTTTCGCATGAGTTGATTTATTTCATGGCGCTTCAGTTCCATGTGTTCGGCTGCATGATTATGGGTATTGGTCACAGAAAACTGGAATGTTGTCAGCTTTTTGTGATTTTAGCAGAACAGGTTCGGACATGACGACCCAGTACACCCTTGTTGGTTTTCGGTTTTTGACCTGGTATCTGAATCCATTGTAAACCAGACTATCACCACCACGTTGGTTCTTGACAAACTGCACACTCACTTGTGCATTTGCCATTTTTAGCTTATAATTTCAGACGATGTTACTTAGTGAAATTTTACTATCAAATGAAGACATTTACATCAGAATGTAAATATATTGTATCTGATACGTTCAGTTCATTAATGAGATATCACAGTTTGAAAAGTCACAATAAATTGATAACCAAAAATGTTAATTACTTCAAATCAAATTGTTTACCTTAAGTAGTAAACTGCTAAGATCAAAGGACTTGTTTGTATTTCTTAATCCAATCACTTAGCAATATATACAGGATAAATGGACTTTAGTTGGACCAATCAATTAACACAATTTAAAGAAAAAAGTAGCAGAGGTGATAAATTATCTTAATAAGTTCAAATTATTTTTTATCTTTATCAATTCACATAAGCTTTAAAGCCAGAGATCAAAGGAATGCATGTTTACACTATAAAATTACAATTAATTTAGTAACCCTAATTAATGGACCTTAAATAAACACATTTTAGAAAGAAATAATAATATAACTAAAACATGAAATTTTACCTCTTAAAATACAAAATCAAAAAAAAAATCAGAAACAAAATCAGATAATACAACTTCAATTCATTTTAATGTGTTTGTTTGAAATAGATTATAATCCCTTATCAAAACACACCCAGCAAGGTGCTAAAAATCTTGAGTGGGACAGTTGGGAAACAAAATATCAAAAAGTGGGACAGTTGGGCATAAACCACTTCTGTGAGGAAGAATATTAGTAACAAGAGCTATCAATGAAGACAATAAATGCCCAAAGCTCATCTTGACTCAACAATATGGAAAGATATTAAACATTTTGTAAAGAACACGACAGAATAGAACAATGCACATGATTCCTTAACTGTCAAAAACATTGAACATGAAACACAGGAAAGTCATAAACATTTCAATTGTAACATAGCCACAAAAAAAAATTAAATAAAAAAGTCAAATTTGTCTTTGCAGTCACGCAGTCACCTAAAATAATAGTCAGTCAACCTGTTAACGAAGCTAGTGACTAGATTCCAAGATTTTAATTTGTAGATAATTACAGCCACTGCCATATTAAGACCAGTTTTCAAATTTCCTTTTGCATCACAAGCTTAAATGTACATGTACATCAAGTGAACTGCAAAGATGAAATAAAAACTACAAGTTTTTTTTATTGTTTTAATTTTTTTTTTTTTTTTTTTTTTTTTTTTTTTTTTATTATAAAATCATAGTTTATCAAAGGGTCTTTTTATCAAATACTTTTGAATATAACATACCATGTGTTATTAATTTACATCTCCAGATCCCAGACGATAAACAATAGATGATGATCTCCAAAATATTTTGATGTAAATCAACACAAAGGATTAGAAAAATGTATAAGATAGACTATTTTAATGACCTCTCCTTGCATCAGCTTAAGGACAGCAATACGGGCAATCATGTATGTCCAGATCAGGTGCAATATCTGTTAGCACAATCAGGAGACCGTTTGAAAAAGTAGTAGGCAGGAAATGGTTCAGGTTGTCATAAACCTCCACTGACGCTGAGTACACGACGCTGAAATAAAAGATAACATCTCTTGTGTACTCTGTCCCCACAAAAAGGACGGATGGACCGACATGGTATTTTAGGTCAAAGGTCAGGTAAAAAATTCAGGTAATCCCAGGCAGTGTTACCAAACAACTAACCTGATAGTTTTAAAAGCTTCATATGCATATTCATGACATAGTTAGAAAAATATGATTCAAAATGACCTTTAATTATCCAAAATACAATCCCAAGCTACCTTATGTGGCACCTGTAAACAATGTTTAAATGAATTATTGACTTGACTTGACTATTTGAGTTTACCGTCGCTTCGACAGTAATTTCAATCATATAGCGACGTCCAGCTAATTACAGGTGGAGGAAGACCCCGAATGCACGGAGGCATCCGGGTAGAACCACCGACCTACCGCAAGCCAAAATGAATTACTGCTTGCTGTACTTGAGATGTTAAGTAGGCCAGGATGTGATCTGACAGGATTCTCCATGCTAAGGATTCCAGCATAGTCCCTGCTTAACAAAACTGAGGGCATAAAAAAAATAAAACAATAAACATGACAAATGGCAAGAAACCAACCCTGCGTTTTAGTTGCAGTTAAAAGTTTATAACATTAGCCCCCCCCCCCCCCCCCCCCCCCCCCAAACCCAAAACAAGAGGGCCAAGATGGCCCTGTGTCGCTCACCTGAGTAAGATTGCTGTGTTAGCCCAAAATGACAAAAAATGTGGCATCTAAAGTGTTTTTCTAACATGTGACAAAGTGACCAAGATTTGGATCCTACCTGAATTTGCACTCAACTGGGAATTCGTGCAGTCACCATTCTTATTACGTTTAATGAAGACTGGTTCAAAAATGTAGGCCACTAGAGTTTCACAAGATTTTTCTCAAATGTGCGCTGGTGACTTACTTTTTGACCCCATGTGGCTCAGTTTTGAATTCACCCGAGATCTGATGTAAACAAACATTATGATCAAGTCACATTAAGGTTAGGCTGTAAATGAGGCCTCTAGAGTGTTCACCAGGTTTTTCTAAGATTTGACTTGGTGACCTAGTTTTTGACCCAACATGACCCATTTTCAAACTCATCCAAGAAATCATGTAGACAAAAATCCTGGACAATTCTAATGAAGATTGGACTGAAACTGTGGCCTCCAGAGTGTTCACAAGGTTTTTCTAAGATTTGACTTGGTGACCTAGTTTTTGACCCAACATGACCCAATTTCAAAGTCATTCAAGATATCATGTAGACAAACACCCTGACCAAATCTAATGAAGATTGGGCTAAAAATGTGGCCTCAAGAGTGTTCACAAGGATTTTCTAAGATTTGACCTGGTGACCTAGTTTTTGACCCAACATGACCCATTTTCAAACTCATCCAAGATATCATGTAGACAAACATCCTGACCAAGTTTAATGAAGATTGGGCCGAAACTATGGCCTCTAGAGTGTTCATTAGCAATTGTTGACGACGAATGACGCAAGACGGACAAAAAGTGGTCACCAAAGGTTTACATTAAGTATAACAAGACATGGCCATCCCCTGCCGAATGTGACCCATTTTCAAAATCATCAAAGATATCATGTTAACAAACACCCTGACAAATTATGAAGATTGGGCAAAATGTGGCCTCTAGAGTGTTCACAAGGGTTTTCTAAGATTTGACCTAGTGACCTAGTTTTTGACCCAACATGACCCAATTTCAAACTCATCCAAGAATATCATGTAGACAAACACCCTGACAATTCATGAAGATTGGGCCAAAACTGTGGCCTCTAGAGTGTTCACAAGGGTTTTCTAAGATTTGACCTAGTGACCTAGTTTTTGACCCAACATGACCCAATTTCAAACTCATCCAAGATATCATGTAGACAAACACCCTGACAAACTTTCATGAAGATTGGGCCAAAACTATGACCTCTAGTGTTCACACAAAGTTTTTACTAAGATTTGACCTGGTGACCTAGTTTTTGACCCCTCATGACCCAATTTCGAACTCATCTGAGTATCATGTAGACAAACATCCTGACCAAGTTTCATGAAGATTGGGCCAAAACTATGACCTCTAGTGTTCATAAGCAATTGTTGACGATGGACAATGGATGACGGACAAAAAGGGGTCACAAAAGCTCACCCTGAGCACAAAGAAAAAAAAGAGGTTTACATTAAGTATAATAAGAGCCATGCTGACATGGCCATCCCCTGCTGAATGCTTGCACTTAAGAAGAGGTGTTGGAGAGTAGAATATTTCATTTTTAACAGAAAATTTTTGGTAATGAAGACTGATGTTTGAAGTGATTATAGATATGCAACCCATGTGAAGACCTACTAATTCCCCTATTTTGAGGTCTACAGGTAAAATGTCAAGGTCACTGTGACAAAATTTAAACCTGAGAATTAACAAAGGGCAATAACTAAAAAATTATGAAAGATTGGGTTATCATTCTTGTGCACTGCACTCTTCCTCAAAGAGATCTATCAACCTAAGATGTTTCAAGTTGACATCTCAAATACTTTTTGACTTATGCTCCGGTCAAAAATTAAGTCTGAAAAATAACAAAGGGCAATAACAAAAAAATTATGAAAGGTAGAGTTATCAGTTATCATTCTTGTGCACTACACTCCTCCTCAATGAGATCTATCCACCTATGAAGTATCAAGTTGATACCTCAAATACATTTCGAGTTATGCTCCGGACAAAAATGTGGGATGGAAGGACGGACGGACGGATGGAAAAATTATGAAAGGTAGTGTTATCATTCTTGTGCACTGCACTCCTCCTCAATGAGATCTATCCACCTATGAAGTATCAAGTTGATACCTCAAATACTTTTAGAGTTATGCTCCGGACACAAATGTGGGATGGAAGGACGGACGGACGGATGGATAGACGGACGGAGACAATTACCATAACCCCCACAGCCTTAACAAATTAAAAGGGGGAAACATGTTTATTGTAAACTCCCAGGAATAAATTTAGCCCCTATCCATTAACAAGAGGGCCAAGATGGCCCTAGATCGCTCACCTGAGAAAAGTATCATTCATTGCCTGTACAAAACAGATTGCTTTAGAATTAAGATGATGAGGTGAAACAATGTTCAGGAATTTTCTGACCCCATCCACAAAAGATATCATCATGACAAACATTCTGCCAAAGTTTGAGGATGATTGGACCAAAAATGTTGCCCTCAGAGTATAAACAAGATTTTTCTAAGATTTGACCTACTGACCTACATTTCTATCCAGCCCCACCCATTTTCAAACTGGTTCGAGATATCATCATGACAAACATTCTGACCAAGTTTGAGGAAGATTGGATCAAAATTGTGGCCTCTAGTGTGTAAACAGACTGACCCATTTTCGAAAGGGTTCAAGATATCATCAAGACAAACATTCTGACCAAGTTTGAGGAAGATTGGATCAAAATTGTGGCCTCTAGTGTGTAAACATCAAAATTGTTGACGGACGACAAGATTTTTCTAAGATTTGACCTACTGACCAACTTTTTGATCCAACCTGACCCATTTTCGAAAGGGTTCAAGATATCATCAAGACAAACATTCTGACCAAGTTTGAGGAAGATTGGATCAAAATTGTGGCATCTAGTGTGTAAACATCAAATTGTTGACGGACGACGGACGACGGCCGACGGACAATCAAGTCTCCCAAAAGCTCACCCTGAGCTATGCTCAGGTGAGCTAAAAAGCAACCAATGATAATCACCCTCATAAATATAACAATGGGTATACTGGGTAATCTATTACATGCTGCACATAAAGGCAATGTCAACTCGAAATTAAAAAATTACAAAAATGCTGTTATGTCTATTATTTTGCTCTAAGAAAGCAATTCTGCAACCAGGCCAGCATTTTCACTTAAAGATCTGTTACTCCCATATTCAAAGACCAAGGAAATTGAAATTTGCAAACACGCTATTAATTATTATTGCTTATCAAATCTGACAATTAACTTGACCTCTATTTCTTTGGCGAATGATGGCCTATTATTGGGGATTAATTATGCATACAAACAAGTAGGTCCCAACCTTTATCATTGTTGAACAACCAAGTTCAGTCAATAGAAAATTAAGGTCAAATTAAATATTAAATTTGACAAGCAATAACATACTCTTACAATAATGGTTAATATTTCTAATATTTCCCTGAGTTCATATTTGTGGGGAAACAGAGGTGAGGGATTTCTCAATTTGAGGTATTTTGTGAAATTCAGTGCCTTGATTTGTCAAAATGTTAAGTCTATATTTTACTCTTGGATTTGAAAATGACTTTTTATTCAAAATGATGTTTTTTTATGCTTAAAGACAATAACTATTACATATTAAAGTTTATTTATTGTCAAAGGAGAGATTGACTGATTGAAATAATTGAATTTTGAGTTATGAGTCTAATTAATCTCGACTCTGGAAATTGATGAATTACAAAAATCTGTCTTAATTTTGATATAATTTAATAAATATATTTTCTGGTATATATAACCCTGAAAATAAACCGCTGATTACCCAAATGAACAAATATCTATTATAGTCAGATGGGCAGAAGTTCATACATTTTTTTTATATAACTTTTATCATTGGAATGTCAGAGAAAATAATGATCTTTTACAAGGTTCTGGAACTCTAATTACCACCAATCGAAGAGTATCCATAAATAAGCTAATATTGCTGCAAACTGCTCTGAAACAGGACTGGGTGTTCGAATCCCAGTCAAGTCAACTTTTTTCCTCTCTTTCTTTTTCTATTTAAGCATTATTTCTGTATTACTCATATCAGATTTAGAAAGGGAAAGTGTTTATTTTTGTTATGTTTAGCTATTTAAGTATTAAGGTTCATGTACCAAAATACAATTTAAGGTACTCAGTGCTTCATTTACTGGTTATTTATTTTTAAACGCCATGGTAAAAGTTAATATTTTTTACATATTAATTCAACAATAAAATGTTGTAAATTCATCCCGTGAATGTACCTACAATAAATTACATACAGTACACATCTAAAAAATCTGTAAATTTATAAACATCGTTAAACAAACACATTTCTAACTAAAAGTAAGTAAAAAATAAATTTGAAAACAAATGAAGGATATATCAAATGTGATTCTCCTTCTCAGTCTTGTTTTTGTATAATATGCGAAATTATTTAGCCAAGTTTAGTAAATAATTTACAGATTTCATTTAAAAAAAAAAAGTATTTGTAAATTTCTAGTCTTCCTGTTTTTGGGGGGCCAAACTGGACATAGTTGTATCATAATTTATGCTGATAAAACTCCTTAAAACTTTCCCATGGATTGTCTTACATATTTCAGTGTACATGTATAATATTGCATTTAAGTTTCTTAACGTCATGCATTTGAGTCCCAAAACCTTAACATACTTTAAGATGGATTTTCAAATAATTATTATAATAAAAAAATCCAGAAGTAGAAGAAAATGAATGTTCTATTTTTCTTTGCAGTTTCCTGTTTTATTCCTTAATTAGAAGACTTATTGGTAGAAATTCTTCATAATATGGATAACTATCAACAATGTCTAATGGACCTTTCAAATGTTTACAGAAATATTCAAATGAGGTAATCAGATTACCCAATAGAAACTCTAGGATATCATGTGATCTACAATTCACCTGTTTCACACAAGAAATGGACATGAATCTATTTGATTCTGTTTGCAAACAGCTGATATAGTCATAAAAATAAAATAAACCCTAAACAATGGATAAAAGCAAGAATATATATTAATGGCAAAAATTGAAATACCCAGAATAACTTTCCCCTCAATTCATTACAAAGTATTCATTAAAAGCAAAAATCCTTCCACTTCACCATTGCTGCAAGGCATAATATTTAGCTTAGGTATTGGTTTAAATAAAAATAATATATACAGTGCATATATTCCTAACATACCAGCTTTCCTCTCCTACTGAAAAACAATATATAATTATAGCTAACAATCTCCATATGTAAAGATAGGAATATTAAGTATTTAAAGTTTAATATTGTCCAATAATCAGTTTTCATTGAGAAAGAGAGACAGAGAGAGTGAGAGAGAGAAAGAGCACTAGTGTTACAGTTTAATAGTATGTATGTAATAATAACTATGTATGTATATCTTTATTTCCTAATCTCAATATAGATATTTACAAAATACAGAAAATTGAACATTAGAAATAAAACATACAACTACAAGAGAAATAAGAGAGAGAGAGAGAGAGAGAGAGAGAGAGAAAACAGAAACAACATATTTATACTGTTATAATTTCAAACAAAACAAGAGGGCCAAGATGCAAGATGGCCCTGTATCGCTCACCTGAGTAAAATGCTGTGTTAGGCATGACAAAAAATGTGGCATCTGAAGTGTTTTTCTAACATTTGACTAAGATTTTGATCCTACCTGAATTTGCACTCAACTGGGAATTAATGCAGTCATTATTCTAACCAAGTTTAATGAAGACTGGTTCAAAAATGTAGGCTCCTAGACTGTTCACAAGATTTTTCTAAAATTTACCCTGGTGACCTACTTTTTGACCCAATGTGGCCCAGTGTTGAATTCATCTGAGATTTGATGTAAACAAACATTCTGACCAAGTTACATTTAGGTTAGGCTGAAACTGTGGCCTCTAGAGTGTTCACAAGGTTTTTCTAAGATTTGACCTGGTGACCTAGTTTTTGTCCCCAAGTGACCACATTTCATCCAAGATATCATGTAGACAAACATCCTGACCATATGTAATGAAGATTGGCCTAAACCTGTGGCCTCTAGAGTGTTCACAAGCAATTGTTGACGACGAGGACGGACAAAAAGTGGTCACAAAAGCTCACCCTGTGCACAAGTGCTCAGGTGAGCTAAAAATGAATTCGAACCAGATACTATGCCTAAGGTAAATCTAGTGCTCCAATATAAGTATCATAAGAAATATTACTATACATAAGAACTAATACATATGTACCCTGATACACATACATGTTTATATCTCAGATGAATACAAGTAAATGGAGAATACGCATGCATACAAATGTACTAACACACTAACGGTATATCCTGGTCATCTCATCCATACATCACGATTAACTGTTCAGATAATGTGAGTCTCGGATATGAAACGAAAACTCAAATACAGTAGAACCTTGTTAAACTGAAGTCCTTGGGACCAAGCTAAAAACTTTGAAATAACGATTATTCGGATTAAAAATCCAATGGAAATTTCAGCTTCTGTGCGTGCATGTCTGCGTTTTCATCACCGGTGCAGTTCGTGGAAATTTTATGTGTTATGCCGTGAAAACCCCTTTTGGTGTTTATTATATATATATATATATATATATATATATATTAATATAAAATTTTAAGTTATAAAAAATAATAAAAATATTTCATAATCTACTGAGGTGTTTCTGATTAACATAATCATTAAAAATGTCAACCTAGTGATACATATTTTTACCGTTGATCTACTGCTTCAGGTAGTGTCGCATGCCCGTGACGAACACGATGATATGGAGTGTATTCAAGATCTGACACCTGGGTTTATCTGCTGTCACATGCATATTATGTAACCTATCAGACATTGATTAGCAATAATCAAAATTTCCGATCGGACGGACATTGCCCAACCCAATCTCGAAAAGAGGTGTGAAAAACATGCCTGAGCCATCACACCAGGTGGTGACGCAAAATAAACTAGGTTACTGACAGAATACAATTGATGATAAGGACAATAACTGGTTCACGAAAATTTATGAAAATTGACTTTGAAATAAAAATTAAAAAATGTACATGCATTGTGACATCTGGACCGGGATTTTACTTCGAAATATCTAAAAAATCGAAATATCCAAATTCGGAATAAACATTGTACTTTTAGTTAAAATAAGAAGGGAAGAAATCGGGACCGAAAATAAATTTCGAAATTGCGAGGAATTTGGTTTAATGATGTTCAATTTGGCGAGGTTCTACTGTACTTATCAATGATTGGTCAAATGCCATGCATTAACAAGAGGGCCATGATGGCCATGAATCGCTCACCTGATTATAAATGAGCAGCATATGTTGGATTTTTCATATTGACCTACTTTTTGACCCCACATTACCCACTTTTGAGCTTGTCCAAGATTTATTTTTACAAGTTTCAAGAAGATATGGCCAAAAATGTGGCCTCTAGAGTGTTAACAATGTTTTTCTAAGATTTGACCCCATGACCTACTTTTTGACCCCAAATTCAAACTTGTCTAAGACTTTATGGAAACAAACATTCTGACCAAGTTTCATGAAGATTGGGCCAAAAAAGTGGCCTCGAGGGTGTTAACAAGGTTTTTCTAAGATTTGACCCCATGACCTACTTTTTGACCTCACATGACCCAAATTCGAACTTGTCCAAGATTTTATGAAAACAAGCATTCTGACCAAGTTTCATGAAGATTGGGCCAAAAATGTGGCCTCAAGAGTGTTAAACAAGGTTTTTCTAAGATTTGACCCCATGACCTACTTTTTGACCCCACATGACCCAAATTCAAACTTGTCTAAGACTTTATGGAAACAAACATTCTAACCAAGTTTCATGAAGATTGGGCCAAAAATGTGACCTCTGGAGTGTTAACAAGGTTTTTCAAAGTTTTGACCTCATGACCTACTTTTTGACTCCACATGACCCAATTTTGACCTTCTCCAAGATTTTATGGGGACAAACATTCTGACCAAGTTTCATGAAGATTGGCCTAAAATTATGGCCTCTAGAGTGTTAACAAGCCAAATTGTTGACGTCGCACGACGAACAAAGGGTGATCACAAAAGTTCACCTTGAGCACGTTGTGCTCAGGTGAGCTAAAAATCTCCACAATTCAACAATCATGCTGTGTCTTGAACTAGGGACCTTCAGGTTAAGGCTTTACTTTATATAAATGTATTCTGATGCCTTGACAATAAGAGGAGATCAGACCCTTCCAACAGCAGTCTGATCATGGTCTATTCTGTTTGCTTATTATCATAAAACATAGAAGCTCAGATTCTACACTGTTTGTATAGCAAAAAGAAATCCATTGCTTCATATACCATTTAAAGTTCAGTAAATAAATATTTATCAATTGATGAATTTGTGCATGAATATTCATGAGATAAACAGTTGATTAGCCCTTTAACACCACCAAAGACAGCACCTGAACCCTAACTTCAATATGCAGAGAATAACACTAAATTGTTTGAGTGCTTTATATATTTTGAATAGGTTTATATAAAATCTGCTTAAGATATGGCTTTTAATTTGGCTGTCAATTTATTAATACTCGGATTATTCAGGGTATGAAAATGATAACCAATCAAATACTTTTTTTTTTTCTGATAAATGTTAATGATTTTGGCTGATTCTGCAGTTCTACCGTAGCAGTGTAACCAAGCAATTTTCATGCCCTGTATTTAACCCTTTCCCTCATAGAGGAAACCATGAAAAGACCTATGCGAACAGCATAAAACCAGATCAGCCTGCGAGTAACTCGCAGGCTGATCAGGTTTTATGCTGTTCGCTGCTCCTCAGTGGTCTGGAAATGAGGATTTTGTAATTAAATTTGGTAAGGTTTAACTGTGGTTTTCTGCAGATCAGGCTATATGTGATACCTATTGAGTGCGTCAAAATGAGTCTATATGAGGGAAAGGGTTAAATCTCGATAACATTAACATACGCAAATGATTATTTCTGTGTGATACAGAAACAGACTATACACCAAAGGGCATGAGATTCCAACCAACATCCTTGCATTTTCCTTCAATTCTTAATACAAAAAATAAAAACTTGTAAAACTTGAGTGAATGCATTTCAAAAATTTTGTAAAACAAAGACTACACAATAACAAATATATGTTAGTATATCAATGTTGGAGAAACTCACTAGAAAGGGAAGTAGACCAAGCGAGAAGCAATCCAGACCAGGATAAAGACAACGAACAGGACCTCACACAGTGTCTTCCTCCCACAGTACTTCATCATCTTGGCAGCCTGTAGACAATCAACAATAATTATAACTAACAAGTCATTTACAATTACGTTTGTTTATTGGCTTTAACATCCCACCGACAGTATTTCAGTCATTTGGAGACGATATGTCTACTTGAGACAGATATAGTGCTGCCACACTGCAGAATCACGTTGTAGACATGTGGCATGATGCCACACCCAGTCATATTATCCTGACACTGTGCCAACCAGTCCTGGAACTACCCTCATTTTTAAACGTCCACCTAGATTTTTCATTATTTTATAGAAATTTGGTTTTATAATATATACATTTAATTCAAACTAAATTATTTATTTCAAACGTACATACACATTTGGTTAATGTTCCAACAATCAATCAGATATGTACACCTTAAATATTTTACCATATTTTACCAAATACAAATAAGTTTCTGAAATAAATGATTTTGTTTGAATTTAATGCAATACCCTAATTCAACAGAATTATAACAAGAGGGCCATGATGGCCCTGAAACGCTCACCTGAGTACCATTGCTACAACTGATTACAAGGTTTTTAAACAGACAAGAATTCTGATATAACTCAATCTTAAACATTTTAGCCCTGACAATATTATACACCAAATATATAAGCACTGGGCCTTATGGTTTCAGAGGAGAAGACTTAGTGCGGGGTCATTTATCTCCAAAGGGCCACCATTTTGAAAATCTTGATAATGAACCATTAGATGATACTACATACCAAAAATCTAAGCTCTAGGCCTTATGGATTCATAGAAGAAGATTATTTTAAAGATTCTCCTATATTACTCTATGTAAAACAAGTGACCCCTGGTGCGGGGGCATTTATCACCGTTTGGCTATGATTTGAACAATCTTGGTAATGAACCATAAGATGATGCTACATACCAAATATCTAATCTCTAGGCCTTATGGATTCATAGAAGAAGATTTTTAAAGATTTTCCTATATAACTCTATGTAAAACAAGTGACCCCTGGTGCGGGGGCATTTATCACCATAGGGTCATGATTTGAACAATCTTGGTAATGAACCATTAGATGATGCTACATACCAAATATCTAATCTCTAGGCCTTATGGATTCATAGAAGAAAATTTTTAAAGATTTTCCTATATAACTCTATGTAAAACAAGTGACCCCTGATGCGGGGTCATTTATCACCGTAGGGCTATGATTTGAACAATCTTGGTAATGAACCATTAGATGATGCTACATACCAAATATCTAATCTCTAGGCCTTATGGATTCATAGAAGAAGATTTTTAAAGTTTTTCCTATATAAATCTATGTAAAACAAGTGACCCCTGGTGCGGGGGCATTTATCACCATAGGGCTATGATTTGAACAATCTTGGTAATGAACCATAAGATGATGCTACATACCAAATATCTAATCTCTAGACCTAATGGATTCATAGAAGAAGATTTTTAAAGATTTTCCTATATAACTCTATGTAAAACAAGTGACCCATGGTGCGGGGGCATTTATTACCTAGGGTATGATTTGTACAATCTTGGTAATGAACCATAAGATGATGCTACATACCAAATATCTAAGCTCTAGGCCTTATGGATTCATAGAAGAAGATTTTTAAAGATTTTCCTATATAACTCTAGGTAAAACAAGTGACCCCTGGTGTGGGGGCATTTATCACCGTAGGGCTATGATTTGAACAATCTTCGTAATGAACCATTAGATGATGCTACATACCAAATATCTAAGCTCTAGGCCTAATGGATTCATAGAAGAAGATTTTTAAAGATTTTCCTATATAACTCTATGTAAAACAAGTGACCCCTGGTGCGGGGGCATTTATCACTGTAGGGCTATGATTTGAACAATCTTGGTAATGGCCCATAAGATGATGCTACATACCAAATATCTAAGCTCTAGGCCTTGCAGTTTTGCAGAAGAAGATTTTCTAAGTTTGCATTTTTAAAATCTATTTTTAGCTCCTGTGACCTACTTTTTCAACCAATCTGAATAATTTGTACAACTTTGATAGAGGGCATCATAAGGATGATTCCTGTGAAGTTT